>CM065714.1:135313486-135315986 GCA_033310375.1 Conus canariensis | reverse complement strand
TTTACATCCGTTCCTTTTTTTTTCATCCTCAAAGATTAAGGTCAACCCCCTCCCTCACCCTCCTTTTTTTTTCATATACAACAACAACAACAACAAAAGAAGAAAATATGGCCGTTTATTTCTTTACGGTATTTCTTTCTTATATTCTGGTTCCACCTTCTGTTGGAGACCATTTTGTAAGTGATTTTTGCCCGAAGAAGACCCAGGAGGTCGAAATGCATCGTGTTTTGTCCTGTAATCTGTTTGTCTGGATTGTCTTACGGAACTAAGAACCTTTCTTTTTAAAACAGGAAATGATAGTTGACTGTCCAGAAAGCCAGGCCAGGCAGCTGTGTTCTGCCCATGAAGCGGGAATCAGTGGGTCTAGTGGGCTTTCACGGAAGGGCTGGATATACACTGGCACTTTCTTACCATCTTCTTCCTCATCTCTATCCCGGCCTCGCACCTCGTACTTTAAAGCGGTGTGGGAATGTTATCACGGAAGTGGCACGGAAGACGACACAGCTGCAAGATGATAGTGATGATGATGATGATGATGATGGTGGTGGTGGTGGTGGTGGTAGGGTGATAATGATGATGATGATGGTGGTGGTGGTGGTGATGGTGGTGGTAGTGATGATGATGATGATGATGATGATGATGATGATGATGGGGGTGGTGGTGGTGGTGATGATATTGGTGGTGGTGGTGTTGTTGATGATGATGATGATGATGATGATGATGATGATGATGATGATGATGATGACAAGTAATGATAGTGATACAGACAGAAACGTGAATGTGCTCGAACCTATCTAATTGCTTTGTGCTCACAACAAATTAGCTACACACATGCGTGAGCGCACACACATTCTCTCAGACATACAGGTTCACTCACGCACGCATGCACTCTCTCTCTCTCTCTCTCTCTCTCTCTCTCTCTCTCTCTCTCTCTCTCTCTCTCTCTCTCGTTATAACTATAGAGGAATTTCTCTAAGTGACGCTAGTAGTAAATTATACAGCACTATTATCAATCGCCGATTACAGGAATGGGTTGAAGACAACAATATCACTGGCGAATATCAGGTAGGTTTTAAGCGCAATTATTCAACTGTGGATCATATGTTTACTTTGATGGCTTTGGTGCAAAAACAGTTTTCTTTAAATCGTAAGTTGTATGTCGCTTTTATAGATTTTGAGAAAGCATTTGATTCTGTTAATAGAACTATTCTGTGGCCTATTCTCTTTAAAGCTGGTGTTCATGGAAAACTGTTTAGATGCATAGTTAGCATGTATTCCTGTGTTAAAACTAAGGTTCGGTGTGGAGGAAACATGACTGACTACATTCAATGTACCTCTGGTGTAAAACAAGGGGATGTGTGCAGTCCTGTTTTCTTTTCTCTTTTCATTAATGAGTTAACATCAGAAGTTGTTAGAAATGGAAAACATAGTGCACAATTTACTTGCGATGCTCTTGAGTTGTTTATTCTTCTCTTGGCAGACGATGTTGTTCTAATGTCTGAAACTATTATTGGCTTACAAACTCAACTAAATAATCCATTACGATCTGCAGCTTCACTTCAGTTAACAATTAACATGTCAAAAAGCAATATAATTGTGTTTAGACATGTTTTTTTTTTTTTTAGGAATTAGAGAAAGGTGGACTTATAATGGAGTGTTGATGCCTGTGGTAAACGTATGTAAATATTTAGGAATATATTTTTCAACAAAATTAAGCTTTACTTTTGCATGCAAGGATCTTGCCAGTAGAGCTAAGCGTGCACTACTATGTATCATGCAACACTTATCAAAATTAGAAAACCAGTCTTTGAAATTGTTTATAAAAATGTTCGATTCTCAGGTACAGCCTATCGCTCAGTAGGGAGCTGGAATATGGGGTCTTTATGATTCTGCTGTTTATTGTGAAAATGTCCATTTATTTGCATTGAAAAATTTTCTAGGAGTGAGCATGCGAACACCTAACGATTTAATCTACAGCGAAGTAAACAGATATCCAATATATTTGAATTCCGACAGCTTGCATACGTTATTGGTTGAAAATAACACAAATGGAAATTTCAAGGCTGCCCAGGAAAGTATATAATATGTTACATGATTTGGATGGTAGAGGGAAAAGAAACTGGGTTTCTAACGTGAGGACTAAATTATATAAACTTGGTTTTAGCTATGTTTGCCTACAACAGAGCGTTGGGGGACATAAATGGATTTCTTCGTACATTTCGGAATAGATTGATAGATTGCAGATGGCAAGAATGGTCATGTCACGTTCATGAAAGTGACCGATTTGCTTTTTATAGACAGTTCATATCTATACATTGTGTGCCGGTATATTTATCTATTGAAATGGATAATCATTTAAAACATATTATGACAAAGTTCAGATGAGGTGTTTCTGATCTTTCTGTTCATTATTATCGTTATAAGAAGCATAATAAATTTGAACTGACATGTCCGATTTGTAAATATGCCGAAGAAAATGAGAAGAAAATGAAGTTCATTT
>CM065714.1:135175986-135308486 GCA_033310375.1 Conus canariensis | reverse complement strand
GGCGAGACGACACACGTTTCATTCTGTTGTGCCTGTCACTGTGTCAGCCGAACAACTTTTCCAGAGGAATATCAGCCTGTCAGAAACCAACACTTTTTTCTTCACTAATTGTAAGTGTTAGTCGAGATTCCCGAAATGAAATCTGGGATGTGGGCGAGCGATTTTGGGTGGGGCTAACAGTAACACTACAGAGCCTGCGGGTCATATCAGGTCAACAACCTCGCAAGAAGTTTTTCCCCCCAAGTGTTATACGCCCTAGTGATATGACGAAGTAGATATAAGTATAGTTAAATTAAAGAGAGAAAGAGAGAGGTGGGGGTGGAGGGTTGACCATTTCACCGGTTCTTACCTGCAGTGTTGCGAAATGCCATGCCGACGCGAAGGGGGTGGGGGTGAGGCGGGGGGGGGGGGGGGGGGGGGGTCAGTCAGATCCTTACAAAACATACGAATGACTTGAAACAAGTTTATCTGTTTTTCGTTTAGAGGCTACCGTCAAGTTGCTCAGTCTGTTATTTTCCGTTTATGTAAGGACCTGGAATGTGATTCCGAACATAGTAAGGCTATGGAGGCAAATGCTCGATCCTGCAGGTAACTTGCAGTGTTAAATATATTGATATGACCTGCTTCGGAAGCCCCTTCCGCACCATCGCTTCAAGGTTGTCGGCTTTAAGCAAAATAACCCTTTGTGTTCAGGTGATTGGTTGGTAGAGCGGGTGTGTGTGTGTTGTGATTTTTTTTTGTTTGCTTTTTTAATTTTTGTTTCCTTGTAGGACTGGTTGGTTCAAACATTCTGGATCTGGATCTGGATCTCTGCCTCTAGTTGTTGGTTGGCGGCTAGTTGCAGGAGCCAATGATTGCTATAATACAACTGGTTGCGCTGCGTAAGGACTTTAAAAGATTTAAAACAGAGGGGGGTGTGGGGGGGAGGGGGAGGGGGGATGGGAGTTAATGTATAAAACAGCTGCCTCAACCCTGCCTAGTGCAGTGGAGAAGGCACTGGCATTCTGCTGCTGGACGGTGGTGTTGTCCATGAGGTTCCACTCCAGAGGTGTTCTAATGAGAAAGAAGCCTCTATGTTGCTCTGTTGCAGTAGGTTGTATAATGAAGGCTGTACTGTTGTTGTAGGTCTGCCTTCATAGGGGGTTTTGGCTTATACAGTCTGTGAATGTGGTTGGCTTGATTCTCCGCCTGGTTTGATCTGCTGGGGTGAGGAAGGTTTTGGCTGGTATGGAGGGACCACGTCGCCGGCAATCTTGTACTGTACAGCATGGTGAGTCAAAGCTGTCTTCGGCGGTCCTCCAGAGGTGGTAGTTGGAGGTATTGGAGCATCTTGGTGATGCAGCGTGGATCCCTGTCTCTGTAGTCGTTACAAATAAAGTGGGCGGCTAGTCGTAGGACCTTTTCAAGTCGATCGATGTCCTGCTTTGTGTATGGATCCCATACCACAGCGCCGTACTCAAGGATGGACCTGACGAGTGCAATGTAGGCAAGGCAGTGACATTCCTGTGGGCATTTATGGAGATTTCAACGTAGGAAGCCCAAAGTTGATCCAGCCCTCTTGCACAGCCCCACGACATGGGCAGTCCATTTCAGGTCAGAAGTAATCTGTACGCCCAGGTAAGGGTTTTGGTGGACTTGCTTTAAAATTGTGGTGTTCAGGCTGTAGAAGTGGCTTGACCGGTTTGAGGTGGAGAGGACATACATTTTTTTGTGTTAAAGTGCATCCCCCACTGGTTTGCCCACTTTTCCAAGTTTTTGAGGTCTTGCTGGAGGATGAGATGGTCCTGAATGGAGCGGATTGATCTGTACAGAAGGCAGTCATCAGCAAAGAGGCGTACTGTTGACTTTACTGATGCTGGAAGGTCGTTGATATGGCACAAGAACAGCAAAGGGCCAAGCAGGGTGCCTTGGGGGACCCTAGACAAGGCTGCTGCTTTCTCAGATGCGTCGCCTTCCAGCACCACCCTCATCCTCTGCTTAGTAAGGAAAGTCTGTAGCCATGTCAAGATGGGTCCGCGTATGCCATAGCGGTCCAGCTTCAGCAGAAGGCAGTCGTGAGGCACGGTGTCGAATGCCTTGCCGAAGTCTAAAATAATAATGTCAGTCTAGCAGCCTGAGTCATGGGAGGAGAGAATGTCCTGCATGGTGGTCAACAATTGAGTCTCACAGGAATGACCCGCTCTGAATCCATGGTTTCTATCGGTGAGGATTCGATGCTTTTCCAGATGGTAGTGGAGATGACATTATGTGCAAAGGTAAAAGTATTGATATTAGGCTACTCTTTCATTTTTGTTTGGTTGGGTTTTTGTTTTTGTTTTGTTAATTTGTTTCTTTTTGTTTTTTGCTTTGCTTTTATTTTGTTTTTAGTCTCTTGTACTTTGGGTATCTTTCAGGTCAAATGTGACTGGTCTCCCTTTACTGAAATGGTAGAACCACCCCCTCCCCCCCCACCCCCTACCCCACCAGTCCAGGTTCCATTGCAGAAAAATCAATTTATTGATTGTGGCCATACACAGCCAAGAAGAAAGAAGCTAAAAATAGATCAGAAGTTGGAGGTGTGTGTGTGTGTGTGTGTGTGTGTGTGTGTGTGTGTGTGTGTGTGTGTGTGTGTGGCAGTTCGCATGGGCCCTGTTGAAATTGCACTCACTATTATCAAGATGATATATAGATGCATACATGAATACTCATGCACAGACACATGCACATGCATATGCGCTCGTGCACACACACACACACAAACACACACACACACACACACACACACACATACACACACATACGCACTGTATGCACACATGCTTACATGCGTGCCCGCACTGGCACGCACGCATATGTTCATGTATATGTTATTCAGGTCACATTGGTCATACAGTAAGAGTGTCAACTATGTTTACAGGTTAATTGGCAGATCAGGCTCTAGAGTTCTGCGTAAGAAGCAGCAGCAGTCGGCAGAACAGACGGATCCCATTTCATGATGGGGAAGGGTGGGCAAGGTACCCAGGATACAAACCGGAGAGAGGTGAGAGTTCTATGCTCCCTGCAACCACTGTTGCTATTTAATTTAGTAGTTTGTTATTCTTATTTTTGAATTCTTAATCCCATGTCAGTTGGTTTTAACACATCACATACCTTATGTTTTGAAAAAAAAAAAGGAAAACAGACGGACAAAAAACCACATTTGATGCTCGTTTGCAGAATCATACTTTTCTCTCTCACAGGCTGTGCCTTTCTGTCTGGTTCTTTGTCTCTCTGACTGTGTGTCTGTGTTTGTCGCTGCCTCTCTGCCTGTCTGTATTTGCCTATCTATCCATCTGTCTGGCTCTCTGCCTGTCTGTCTCTGTCTGTCTGTCATTTCCTGTCTGTCTTGATGTCTATCTGTCTTGATCTCTCTCTCATTCTCACTGAGCAAAAAAACACAGCAGTTAGTTTAAAAAAGGATGGAGTAGGTTGTTGTTATATGTGAACAGGAAGTGCTTAGCTTAGCAATGAAATGGTCATTCTGACAAACATTACAGTGGAAGTGCAGACGCCCAATGAGAGACAGGCATCAGAGGTAAGGAGCAGACTTGCTGATAGATTCACCAGCAAAATCACCAATAAACTGACAATAGTGAGTGGATGATAGATGGTGGTATCTGTGAACAGACTTCAAAAAGATTGCTGTGTGAAGCTAGTAACGCAAATGTGATTGTCATCTTCTTGATATGTGGTGTGTAGAGACCTATACAATTAAAAAATGTAGAGAAGGTGGTCTTTTCAGGAAACAGTTGCAAATGATAAAGATACACGCACATACTTGAACATACATTGTGTCAAATGGTTTACATGTGATGCACCAAGCATCCCTCAGCATGCTCATACACCCACTTAGTTGGTATATAGATATGCTCATAGCTATTTGTGTATGTGAGGGCATGTATGTGTGTATGTCTTTATGTACTCATCTGCATTCATACATTTGCACCCACAGAATATTTTAAATATAGCAAGAATAAATGATTGCTGTATCATCTTAAACATGATGTAAAAATGAAAACAGTTAGTGTAGTGGTTTAAAAGTTGCAGCCATGTAAATCTAGTACCCACAGTAGCTCTGGTACACAGCTGGTGATGAAAGGGTTAAAAAAAATTTTCTCTGGAACATTCAGCACCTAACAAAGGTCCCTTCCTTGAAAGACCAGATTTGTGGAGGTCTGTAATGACATCTTCCATTGTATGGTTAGTGTGTCCACACATGCAAAAAGGAAGAAAGGTGGGTTACAGTGCTTTTCATTTTCAGTATAGTCCATAGAAAACCATGAGAGAAAAAAAGCAATGTTTTTTCATTTTCAGCAAGAAACTGCAGGAAAGAGTGTTGCTTTTCACTTGCAGTATACTCTATAAGATTGTAATGAATGACAGAAAAGAATATACTGTTTCACCATACAAAGAGCTTAAAGACTCATCTTGAAGGTTGCCATGATTTCTACAGCTGAAGACGTTCAGCTGGGGCGAGGTCAAGAACCACACCCACAAAACGGACAAATGGCTGGTGATCGAAGGACAGGTATATGACATCACCTCCTGGGCTAGACGACACCCTGGAGGCGGTCGGGTTATCAGTCACTATGCCGGCCAAGACGCTACAGTGAGGGGGCTCTCTTTGGATTTTGTTTTTCATTTATTTATCTATGTGTTATTCCACCATTTATTTGAGTTTTTAAGACTTTATTTGTAATTTTGATGTTTATTTATTTATTGAATATATTTACTGATATATTTTCACCATCACTGAGACATTAAGATAAAAGTCATTGTTTTTTTCCCTGCCTACTAAACCACCTGCTGATGACAATGATTGCTTAGTTGTGGAGCCAGTGAAAGTCAGCATCCCCTTCTGGAGGGCTTCACCAGGTCTGTCATCTAAAGTTCTTTTTAACTTGCCCATACTGTCGATCTCAACTTGAAATCACCAAGGACATAGATGTGGAGAGGAAATCGAAACTGAGGTCACCGTGAGAGGAGGGCATGAAGGGCCACAGAATGTGAGATTATCGTATGATATTGATTTGGCCAACAAAAAATCAAAATGGCCAACAATGAAACCATTTGATAGGGTGGTAAAACTGCGATCCTCTTTTCCATTTTTCTACTCTTTTTTTCTTCCTACTCTTATTGAATTTGGCCCTTTTTTTTTTTAAATGAAATAAGCCATCAGTCGAAAGAACTGTTGTCTTGGCTCCCTTTAAGCTGCTGCCAAGTCCATGGAGCATTTGTGTGTGTGTTGTGTGTGTGTGTGTGTGTGTGTGTGTGTGTGTGTGAGTGTGTGTGTGTGTGTGTGTGTGTGTGTGTGTGTGTGTGAGAGTGTCAATACCTCTCAGGCCAGTCAGATGTTAGGATATAGAATGAAACTCTGTACAGTCCTGTCATGCACAGAGCTTCCAACAACAGTCCAAAGATAGCATTTTGACATTTAAGAGTAGCATTCCAAATTTAAGCGTGGCACTCCTATGTCATGGGACATGTTAGACTGAATAGCACTTTCAGTCGCACTTCCCTTCACACACGATGTGATGGTAGATATAGACAAAAAATCTTGCAAGTTATCATATGTTTTTGATTTGACGTACAACACAAATAAAAATGGCCACCAATTAAACCAGTCGAAAGGTGGTAAGATTGCGATCATCTATAGTGAATTTTCTTCTACTTCTTCCTCTTCTGACAGAACTTTGCAAGTTTTTGTTGCAGTAAGTATTCAGTCTGAAGATCCACATCTCTCAATTCTGTTTAACTTGCAATTAAATCCATAAAGCATGTTTTTCAGTTTCTTAATTTTTTTTTTTTTTTGCATAGCATTTAGTCGCAAAGTGTTGCAGCGTAGCACTGTCAGTGAAATCGTAGCTTGGTATGCCAAAAGCATTGCACTTGCCAGCTTTGCATGCAGTCTCAGACTGAAATGGAACTCTATAGCATCATCAGTCAGCATGAAAACCACATCTCAATGGAGTACATAGGAAACTCAAATCTGGGTATGAGCTGGTCGGGGCAGAAAAATGTCACAAATAAATGACTCTGATGAAAATCAAACCCATGACCTCCCAGCCAGGAATCTGCAATGATAATCACTTCTCATTGGTGGCCTGGATTCTGACGATGGATTTCAAGAATATCAGATAATAAAGCAGGTAAATTTGGGTGCTCAAAAAAAAGAAGTTTTGAGTAGTTATTCATAAAGATTTGAATATGCTGGAACAGATTTTTTTTGACAGAAAAAGAAAATTTTGATTAATGTAAGTGTTCACGTGTAAATGGGAAGGAAACATTAAGCATTATCAAGCTTTTTCAGCTGTTGTGTTGTTTTATCTCTTTCACATTCTTGTAGTAACAGACCTTTTCCCTGGGTATCCTATATCTCAGTAGTTTCACACCAGATATGGTGTGGTACAATATGGTATTTGTATGCAGAACAGGTTTTGCTTTTTGTGTTATTGATATAAATCAAATTGAGTGGGAAAAAAATGTTGATTATGACTTTCTGTGGCAGGATGCTTTCCGTGCGTTTCACAATGACCTTTCGGCCGTTAAGAAATACCTGAAGCCTCTGCACATCGGGTCTGTGCAGCCTGACGAACAAAATCCCGCTTCCACAGTGGTGGAAGATTTCCGCAAACTTCGTGAGACTGCTGACAAAATGGTTAGTTCCAGAAGAAACTCGGAATCTGTCGAGATCATTAAGATAATTCTGGAGCAGTAAGAACCTCAGTGCTGTGTTTGTATCTGGTTCTTGGTATTGCTGACAGCTGGTATTAAATTTGCATTGGTGAAAACTTTGTGTGTGTCTGTTGTTGACTCCATGACTAGTGCTAGTGAGGCAGCGGGCTATGATTGTGTTTCAAAACCATATGTAATTCTATTTAAATTCAAGCTCGGAGGTCAAAGGTCAAGGTGACAAGCTTGCCATTATATGAAATGATGTTTTGTTAGAGTCTCGTTTTATCATCAAACTCAACACCGTGACTGGAATAATTGAGAGGATGAGTCATATAAAAAGAAATTCAAGTCAATTCATAAAAATTGATGAGTGAATATTGATGCATATGTAAACTTACGAAAAGAAAGGCCAGAGTTGTTGTTGTTAAATGAGTAATAACACCACCATTTTGAACAGTAAACAAGTGGGGTAACTTTTGCTCCCATAAGAAAACCTAACACAAAGTAACTTTTATTCAAGACTGGCACAGCCTTTTAAACTTGAATAAAGTCAGACAAATACATAGACGAACAATCTAATAGTGGGGGGAAAAAACAAGCGCAGGCCAACAACTGAACTGTCTTCATAGTAATGACTTGGCAAAGATTTGGACTTAAGAGGGGGAGGGGGGAGTTTGAAGATGGAGGAACTGGGAACATGAAATTAAGAAAATATATTACAGCTATGAAAACTCTACACTAGCTGCATAAGGGAACCATCGTAATCCCTTTTGAAGGCAGATATATTTGTATTGCCTGCTCCGAGGCCTTTCGTCCGCTGGGTCAGAACTCATCAGGGAGACACGGCTGGTTGTGTCTGCGCTCCTGGCGTCAGATAGAGACACACCACAGTCCATAATACTGTGGTGTTCTCACCACCAAGGGTGCAAAAAAGAATCCAATAGCACCCCCAAAGCAGCCCTTCAC
Organism: Conus canariensis; assembly: GCA_033310375.1. Lineage (NCBI taxonomy): Eukaryota > Metazoa > Mollusca > Gastropoda > Neogastropoda > Conidae > Conus > Conus canariensis. Next base: position 135,300,827 of record CM065714.1, on the reverse strand, counting down.
ATAAAAGTTACCCCACTTGTTTACTGTTTATTGTTTACTGTTCCCTGCCTCGTTTCATCACCACCATTTTGGTAAGTTGTCACCTTTAGGAGAGCATCAGCCGGAGTCTGTTGTTACAGGGTCTTTTCAAGCCCAGCTACACATTTTTCTTCCTTCAAATTGCTCACATCATCGTCCTGGAAGTGGTGGGGTATCTTGTGATGCGGCACTTTGGCACTGGCTGGATTCCATGGACCATCAGTTTGCTCTGCAATGGGATTGCACAGGTAACCAGACCTGATTATTCGGATGAGTTGATGTTGTCATGCATTGTTTGCTTTGATGTTTTCTTGTACAGGGTAAAATATTCCTGCTAAAGACATTTTTCTTTCTTGTTTTTCTTTTTGTTTAAAATCAATAAATATAGATTGGATACAGTGTATTGGTCTCCAGCCAGAGTTTAGTCTGTAAAAGAGGAAATAATTTTGGTGTCATTTTGTCAGTGTTATATCTGTGCTGATATCAGTTTCAAAACCTTTTGATGCATTTGCATCAGATTTTACAGATTTTGTATTAATAGTGTCATCAAGTGATCAAAATTTAGAGCTTTAGATCCAAAATTAACAAAATGCCAAAAGACAAATCATGTGCATACAAGCTGAGCAATTGTGAAGAGCGTATACTGCTGACAGTACAGGGTGCGGTGGCAGTACAGATATTGCTGACAGTACAGATACAGACTCTGCTGATAGTATAGATTAGATACTGCTCTGATGACAGCATAGACTCTGGTGACAGTACAGCAATAACTGAGCATGGATTCAAAGCATATGATGATTAGATCGCATCATGCAGATGGTGCAGCCAACAAGAACAAAAACAAAAACACAACCAGCCATTGTGACACAGTGGTTATGATCGTGGATTGCAGGCAGGGGGAGGGGTGGGCTCTTTTGGCCTAGCAGACTCCAACTAGGGATTGAGTGTGTTATGGGCACAGATGGGAAGTCTGGAAGCACACAGTTCAGTTTCGTCCTCTTAATATGGCTGCATCTCACAGAGCTACCAAGTGCTAGGCTTTTGGAGTAGCATGTTACAGTTTCATTGACAATGCTAAGCCGCTACACATTGTGTTGAAATATTACACTCACACACACACACACACACACACACACACACACACACACACACACACACACCTCAAAACCAAAATGCTTCAAGGACTTGGCAGCAGTTGAAAGGGAGCCAAGACGACAGTTCTTTGGACTGAAGGCTTGTTTCATCAAAAAATGGCCAAAATCAGCAAGAGTAGGAAGAAAAAAGAGTAGAAAAATGGAAAAGAGGATAACAGTTTTGCCACCTTATCAACTGGTTTCATTGTTGGCCAATTTGATTGTTTTGTTGGCCAAATCAATATCAAGCGATATCCCCACTGCAGTGGTATCGGATATGACTGCTATGCAACTGTCATATAATTGGATTACTTCTCTACGTAAAATGTCAGAATGCTACACTTTGTCCTTTGAGGCCTTTGCAACTCTCAGCTCTCAGAGTTGCTCAGATTTCCTGACTCAGCATTACAAGTGTCTGTATCTTGTGGGGCAGCTTGACACTGGGAAAATAAATGTAGAATACAGCGCTGTTGTGTTGTCACAGACTAGAAAAGCACTCTGTGGCGTCATCTTCATCATCTTCGTTCTCATCTATTAACATTAGGGAAAAAAAAAACCCTCAAATGTAGCGGCGCTACTTGTCCTGTTCTCATCTATTAACATTAGGGAAAAAAAAAAACCTCAAATGTAGCGGCGCTACTTGTCCTGTTCTCATCTATTAACATTAGGGGGAAAAAAAAACCCTCAAATGTAGCGGCGCTACTTGTCCTGTTCTCATCTATTAACATTAGGGGGAAAAAAAACCCTCAAATGTAGCGGCGCTACTTGTCCTGTTCTCATCTATTAACATTAGGGGAAAAAAACACCCTCAAATGTAGCGGCGCTACTTGTCCTGTTCTCATCTATTAACATTAGGGGAAAAAAAAACCTCAAATGTAGCGGCGCTACTTGTCCTGTTCTCATCTATTAACATTAGGGGAAAAAAACACCTCAAATGTAGCGGCGCTACTTGTCCTGTTCTCATCTATTAACATTAGGGGGGAAAAAAAACCTCAGATGTAGCGGCGCTACTTGTCCTGTTCTCATCTATTAACATTAGGGAAAAAAACACCCTCAAATGTAGCGGCGCTACTTGTCCTGTTCTCATCTATTAACATTAGGGGAAAAAAAAACCCTCAAATGTAGCGGCGCTACTTGTCCTGTTCTCATCTATTAACATTAGGGGGGAAAAAAACCCTCAAATGTAGCGGCGCTACTTGTCCTGTTCTCATTAACATTAGGGGGAAAAAAAAACCTCAAATGTAGCGGCGCTACTTGTCCTGTTCTCATCTATTAACATTAGGGGAAAAAAACACCCTCAAATGTAGCGGCGCTACTTGTCCTGTTCTCATCTATTAACATTAGGGGGGAAAAAAAACCTCAGATGTAGCGGCGCTACTTGTCCTGTTCTCATCTATTAACATTAGGGGAAAAAAAAACCTCAAATGTAGCGGCGCTACTTGTCCTGTTGTCATCTATTAACATTAGGGGAAAAAAAAAAACTCAAATGTAGCGGCGCTACTTGTCCTGTTCTCATCTATTCCTGTTCTCATCTATTAACATTAGGGGAAAAAAAACCCTCAAAATGTAGCGGCGCTACTTGTCCTGTTCTCATCTATTAACATTAGGGGGAAAAAAAAACCTCAAATGTAGCGGCGCTACTTGTCATTCTGTTCCCTCTAATTAACATTGGGAAAAAAAAAACCTCAAATGTAGCGGGCGCACTTGTCCTGTTGTCATCTATTAACATTAGGGGAAAAAAATACTCAAAATGTAGCGGCGCTACTTGTCCTGTTCTCAATCTATGACATTAGGTGGAAAAAAAAAACCCTCAGATAATAAGACGGCGCTACTTGTCCTGTTCTCATGTATTAACATTAGGGGGAAAAAAAACCCTCAGATGTAGCGGCGCTACTTGTCCTGTTTCATCTATTAACATTAGGGAAAAAAAAATACCCTCAGATGTACGGTCCGCTACTTGTCCTGTTCCATCTACTTAACATTAGGGCAAAAAATAAACCCTCAGATGTGCGGCGCTACTTGTACCTGTCTCATCTATTCACATTAGGGGAAAAAAAACCCTCAGATGTAGCGGCGCTACTATGATACCTCATTCACTAGTCACATTAGGGAAAAAAAAACCCTCAAAATGTAGCGGCGCTACTGTCCTGTTCTCATTATTAACATTAGGGAAAAAAAAACACCTCAGAATGTAGCGGCGCTACTTGTCCTGTTCTCATCTATTCACATTAGGGGGAAAAAAAAAACCCTAGATGTAGCGTGCCTACTTGTCGTATCTCATCAATTAACCGTTATTGGTGTAAAAAAAAACCCTCAGATTGAGCGGCGCTACTTCATGTTCTCACTATTCACATTAGAAAAAAAAACAACTCAAATGTGCGGCGCACTGTGCTGTTCTCATCTATTAACATTAGGGAAAAAAAAAACCCAATGTAGCGCGCTACTTGTCCTGTTCTCATCTATACATTAGGGGAAAAAAAAAAACTCAAATGTAGCGGCGCTACTTGTCCTGTTCTCATCTGTTAACATAGGGAAAAAAAAATCCTCAAATGTAGCGGCGCTACTTGTCCTGTCTCATCTATTAACATTAGGGGAAAAAAAACCCTCAAATTACGGCGCTACTTGTCCTTTCTCATCTATTCGTTCTCATCTATAACATTAGGGGAAAAAACCCTCAAATGTAGCGGGACTTGTCCTGTTCTCATCTATTAACATTAGGGGGAAAAAAAACCTCAAATGTAGCGGCGCTACTTGTCCTGTTCTCATCTATTAACATTAGGGGGAAAAAAAACCTCAAATGTAGCGGCGCTACTTGTCCTGTTCTCATCTATTAACATTAGGGGAAAAAAAACCCTCAAATGTAGCGGCGCTACTTGTCCTGTTCTCATTATTAACATTAGGGGGAAAAAAAACCCTCAAATGTAGCGGCGCTACTTGTCCTGTTCTCATCTATTAACATTAGGGGAAAAAAAACCCTCAAATGTAGCGGCGCTACTTGTCCTGTTCTCATCTATTAACATTAGGGGGAAAAAAAACCCTCAAATGTAGCGGCGCTACTTGTCCTGTTCTCATCTATTAACATTAGGGGAAAACAAACCCTCAAATGTAGCGGCGCTACTTGTCCTGTTCTCATCTATAACATTAGGGGAAAAAACCCTCAAAGTAGCGGCACTACTTGTCCTGTTCTCATCTATTAACATTAGGGGGGAAAAAACCTCAAATGTAGCGGCGCTACTTGTCCTGTTCTCATCTATTAACATTAGGGGAAAAAACCCTCAAAGGTAGCGGCGCTACTTGTCCTGTTCTCATCTATTAACATAGGGAAAACAAACCTCAAAGGTAGCGGCGCTACTTTTCCTGTTCTCATCTATTAACATTAGGGGAAAACAACCCTCAAATGTAGCGGCACTACTTGTCCTGTTCTCATCTATTAACATTAGGGGGGAAAAAAACCCTCAAATGTAGCGGCGCTACTTGTCCTGTTCTCATCTATTAACATTAGGGAAAAAAAAAACCTCAAATGTAGCGGCGCTACTTGTCCTGTTCTCATCTATTAACATTAGGGGGAAAAAAAACCTCAAATGTAGCGGCGCTACTTGTCCTGTTCTCATCTATTAACATTAGGGGAAAAAAAAAACCCTCAAATGTAGCGGCGCTACTTGTCCTGTTCTCATCTATTAACATTAGGGGGAAAAAAAAAACCTCAAATGTAGCGGCGCTACTTGTCCTGTTCTCATCTATTAACATTAGGAAAAAAAAAAACCCTCAAATGTAGCGGCGCTACTTGTCCTGTTCTCATAGTTATCAGTTTTGATTTCTTCTCCATGTGTATGCGGTCGCCGAGATGTGTCTGGTCAGAAGGATGCGGCAGCACCCGCTGGAAGGGGTTGCTTACTCACTCCTGCTCCATGACTTAACCGATTATTGTTATCAGAAGGAGACTTAGTAGATGGTGTCCTGCATATATTGGATAGAAAAGGCACCATTGAACACCACCGAAGTGATTTGGCTGTGGTGCAGTATCTTCTCCTGTGAATTGCTTCATGATAAGTTGGCATTGACCGCTTCCTGTAGATATCAGATGCTGGGGCTGTGACGGACAAGTCATGTGGCTGTGAACAGGGATCTGGAATGAGTGATGTGGGGGTAATAAAACTTGCAGGGCACAGATTATGAGACAGTTGAAAAGAAAAAGAGAATAATGCAATGACAGTGTCCTAGAGGGATACAGTTTTTATTTGTAGATGGTATTTCTTAATTACTCTTATAAGCCTTTGTTGGATGTTGTTGTCATTTACTGTATTTTCTGATTGATGGAAATCAGTGTGATTTTTTTTTTCTTTTTTTTTTTTTTAATCTTTAGCACACTACATTTTTTCCGGAATTCTTTTCCTTGTCCCTGCATTCTTTTTCAAGGAGCAAAAAATTTGAGCACCTGCTTGTTTTAATTTGTTATAACTTTGCTAGTATTGTATGTAGAGACTTGATTTTTTGTGTATCAATTAAGGGATAGCTGAGGAATGTTTTCATGTAATGCATTTTGTTCTGCATGCATGTTTTGACGTTGAAAAAAAGAAACAAAACATTTGACATTTCATCGAAGTTGACGTCTTTCCAACTGCTGATGTACGAGTGGCGTTCAACATTTTCCCCTCTCTTCTCCTTCACTTGACTGGCATATCGATTTGTTTCAGTCACTAACAAAGTGATAATTTCATCTGGCATAAACAAACGAAATAGTTCACCCTCAGAAATGCCATCAGGCATCTCCTTGGGACCAGAAGTTTCAGTGAAATCAGTGTGCTATGGATATTGATACCTACTCGGAACATCATCGTCACGTCAGTTGAAAGACTATCAGATCTTCTTTATCATCACTAGCCACCACTTCACCGTTGATTTCAGCTTGTGTGAAGCCTTCAAACTCATTTTCTGAGTCAGAATCGTTCAAAACTTCGTGTAGTAATCTTTCTAAATCAATCTCCGCCATTTTGGTGTTGTGAAAATCCCCCAAATTGATGTTTACTTTTCAAAAATTTCCTGTCGCATGTCGAATCGAAGGAAATGCAAATGGCGGATGGAAGAGCTAGGTTTAGCCTTGTTTTGAATCGGAACTGACAGTGTTGCCATTATTAGTAACGGAAATAGTGTTCACGAACCACAAATTTTGAATACCCTTCGCTCGGCGACATAGTGCGCCTGCAGATGCAAGGGAAATAATCGGTTCGGCGACACAGTGCACCAGTTAAAGTACTTCAATTCATAGATCACAGTGAAATATGTGTGTGTTGGTCTATGTTAGTAGCTGAATGTTTGTCCTTCTTTGAAGAGTCTGTTTTATCCTAAGATTTGAAATGATGCAATACTACAAGAAAGTTTAATTTTTTTTATGCTAGGTCTTTAAATGATAGTTTGAAGGTGACCTCTGGGTGGGATTTCATCTTCATCAAGTTTTCCTCGGATTTGGGTGAGGTAATTACACTGGCTTTGAGTGTATCGCCAGGATGTGCACAGTGATTTTGGTGGGTCTGGTAAACCACACACAATATCATGCGACCTAACAACTGGAGAGACAGAGAAATGTCTAACAGAATTCAAGCATTAACATGTTAACATCAAGGAGTGAGGTTTCATACAAATCATGAAGTAATTCCCATTAATCAAGACAAGGCTAAATCCAAGAACCAGTACTCATTTAGAACATGGGAAAGAACAGAGATGATAAAAAATATTACATATTCAGTTTGTGTTTTATTCATCTGCCTCTGCAGCTTTGTAAAATCAAGTGTAAGTTTTGTTGTGTAATTTTCATTTGGTTGGTTGTTGCTGTTGCTGTTGTGTTGTGTTTTGTTTTATTTTGTTTTGTTTAATTGCACATGCTGAGTGCTTACAGTGACTGCTGTGTGAAGAAGAATTCATTCACTTATCATATCAGCACATCTTGTGTTGAGTGGCTACTAGCTATTATGAAGCATCACTTTTTGTTTGGAAGTATTAACCCCTGACTCATGTTACTCAGTTTATACATGCCTTCTTGTTCGTTCATTTGATTGAATCTATTAAACCTATTTTAAAGCGTTTGAAGCTGTGAAAATCAAGGCAGTGGAATAAATGTTTCAGGTAATCATGCATAGTTTTGAATTGCTTTCATAATCAATGAAATTATTTTCATAAATTCATCAAAGTGTATACATAGAATTATTTTGTTTGTCTTTCTTTTGCAATTTTTTTAAATGAAAATATTTGTGAATGTTTACATTTATGAGCAATATGATGTTGTTATGCATTACTTATTTGTGTGTTCTTTGATATTCAAATTTGGTAATGATAAAAGGTAATGAGTTTAATGAAATTTTTAGAGTGTATGTTTGTTTCTGCCTTGCTTATATCAGATCATAGTCTTAGCTAACATTTTATAGAATTACAATGAAGAAAATGACCACAAGTACAGCAGTATGTATTGACCTTTCTTTTTGGAACACGTAAATGTGATGTACATTTTAAAATTACAGAAACAAATGTGTTAATGCATAATGTAAGGGCTGTATCACACTGAATTCAGTACACAGCATTTCATACCAAAATGAGCATGCTTCACCGTGTTTCCCCTGATTTTAGTTTGACTTATTTTTGTTAGAAATAGATTTTGAAACTAGAAATAGGTTTTGAAGCTAGAAATAGGTTTTGGAGCTATTTTGCAGGTGAAGATGTGTCACGATGTGCTCTCGTCTGTTGAAATACATCATTTGTATTTCGCATGTTAACCCAATGAATAACACTGCTCGTTACCCATGACTAGGCCTTGCTTGACAATCAAATGGCATGTGAGAACTGGACAGGCCAGTTCCAAACTTCAACTGTGATGAAACCTATGTTTTGGATTGGTTTATTTCACTGTGACTGAATGTTCAGGTGCAATATTGAAAGCTGAAAGAGATGGGCACCAAGCAGGCTGTCTCACTGCTAATTTGTTAAGGGCTCCAGTCTAGCAGTTAACTGTACATCACAACAACTCAAGAAAAATGTCATTTTGCCATGGGTATTTTATTGTTTGACATACCTGATTTTGATATTTTGCCTGGAAACACTGTCATGTGACATTACTGGCAAACGTAGTATGCGATAGCAGACATGGTAACAGCCAGTTCTATCAGGTCCGACCAATCTATTCGGTTTTATGTGTGGACCATGCCTCCAGGATTTTGTTGAAGATAACAGATGGCATGAAAATTGACCAGAAAGTGTGTGTGTGTGCGCGCGCATGTGTGTGTGCGTGTGTGTGTGTTCTCTTTTTAAAATTTTTTGCTTCAGAAATGTTTAGAATCAACATATGGTGTTCTTGACTCATTTGGATCAGCAGGCATGCCTACTATCTCTGACCATCCGGGATTTGTCCCGGAAAGTTGATTTTAGAAGCCACTGTCCCGGATATCCCGGATTTACAACATGCGTCCCGGAAAAAAAAATTGGGCGTCCCGAAAAAAAAAAAATCGGAAGTTAAAAAGCCATTCTTATCGTGCTGCACAGAACTGAGCCAAGAATATCGTCTGCTAGAGTGGGTAGATGTAATACACATGCACGTGAAAAAAAACAACCACCTCGCTTTCACTTTCAAATCAGAGTATGGCATTGAAGAGGAGACATGATGTCAAAACAGAGTCGGATTCTGACTCATCAGATGGGTCAGAAAGGAGTGAAAGAAGAAGAAGAAACGACTGTGAAGCGAGGTTGTGTCTTCAAAAAAGAATTCTCGGAAAAGTGGCCTCGTCTACAACAAAGGAGGAAAGAAGTTTTGTTTGCCTTCTGCAAGACGTGTTTCTATCTTGACACTGTTCTGTCCCTGATTTAATGGATTTGTCTCTGATTTCTGTCTGTATTGTCCCTGAAAGCAAATTTTGGGGTAGGCATTCCTGGATCAGTCATATTGTAGACGGTGTGTAAAAACTAACTTGGTGGATACAAAAGCATGAATGTTTCATATCCCATTTTCTTAAAACTTGCTTTTTACAAGATGGTGGCTGCGTTATAGATTGTTACTTTGGCTCTGGTTATGCCATCTTCATGACTTAAGAAAAATATCTTTAATGGTCATCTTTTTTCTTTTCTTTTCTTTTTTTTTTTTAAACAATAGACAATTGATTTTTAAATGATAACAAAGAATTAATTTACAGCCTCATCATAGAATATTAGCCAACATGTTATTGTATAATGGCATAAACTAGCTTGGTTTTACTTAAAATATGTAGAATAAACATGAGCTTAGAAGATGAGGTGTGGGGTTCAAAGGTTATGCCGCAGTGTGACTGTTCTTTAGGGACACCCAAACTGTTTCATTTCTAGCTGGTGTGTGTGACAAAAGACGGTTGTATCCCAAATAATACTGGAGGTAGAGTTCAGTGTATTGCTGCAAACTGTCAGTTTCCAGTACATCCAGATGAAACAGTCCTGCTCTTGGCTGAAATGGTCGTTGTTTGCTGAGTTGATGATTACTGTAGTATCGTTTTATCCTGTTTTCAGGTTCAGGGTGGCTGGCTGCACCATGACTTTGGTCACCTGTCTGTGTTCAAGAATTCAAAGCTGGACCACTTCTGTCATTACATCATCATTGGGGTCATGAAGGTGAACGCTTCATGGAATCATGAAGATAACTGATCATTGTTAACATGAGGGTTAATAAGCAAAGGGGCTGTGATGATGATGTTGATAATTGAGGTCATTATAGTATGAAATTATCATTAAAATCATGGTAGTGAATTTTGAAATTGTGAATGAAAATGATCATTATGATCATGAGGGTGACTGATTTGGGGATCATGAAAGTATATGATCATTGTGATAGTAAATGATGACTGAATTATTAGGATTATGAAGATTTCATTGGGATCATGAATGTAAATGATCATGGGGACCAAGAAAATTAGTAATATTGATCCTGAAGGTAAATGTAGTGGAGGTGATTAAGAAGGTTAACGATCATTGGAGTCATGAAGGTAAATGATCATTGGGATCATAAAGGTAACTGATCATTTAGTTTGGAAGGTAAAGGGCATTACGACCGTGAGGATTAATGCACATTGGGACTTTGAAGGTAAATGATCATTGGGATTATGAAAGTATAGGGTTGTTAGGATCATAAAGGTAAATAGTCACTGGGATCATAAAGGTAGGAGCCCATCGAGATTGTGAAGGGAAAGAGTACTGGGATCTTGATGGTAAATGGTTATTGTGATGATGAAAGTAAATGATCATTGGGAACAGGATGATGATGATCATTATGACAATGAGGTAAATTGTCATCGGGATCTTGAAGGGAAATGATCACTGAGATCATGAAGTTAAATAATCCGTGGGATCATGAAAGTAAAGGATCATTGGGATCATGAAAGTAAAGGATCATTGGGATCATGAAGACAAAAAAGAATAGTAGGGGACTGTCAGGCTGCATCTCATCTTCAGTTCCATTCCTTTCATAGGAGTTGGGTTCAGGTGTAGTTGGGTTCAGGTGTGAGAAAGGTGGGCAGGTGAGTGATTTGGTGGATGTGTTTTTAGAAATATTTGTTTTGGAGAAAGAAGAAGAAAGGAAAAAAGGATCGGACAACATCAGGACTTGTCATGATGAATCCTGAGGTACTGAGTGCCTCTATCAGGAAGGAGAACAGAAAGTACACACCTCCAACATGCAGAGAGATTAATAGTCTTTTTTTTAAAGATGTGCATGGGCAGGCAAGCATCCAGTTTTTGTCTTGTTTTCAGATGTATACAAGCACGAGTCACAGTTTAAATTGATACCAAAGTGACAACAGTTCATAGAGAAATTATGAAGTAAACAGTTTCCTGTACTTTGCAAGAGATTTGGAAATGGGATGGGGATGGGGTGTGGGATGTGATGGTATAGTATGCATGGAAACAATGGCACATTGACTAATCTTCTCTTGTGTGTCAAAGGATTCAAGAATCAACGATACATTAAGTGATGTCTTCTCATGCGTGTGAAAACATACAAGTGAAAATGTTAGTTCGGTACAAATTTAATTTGATCGTTGGTGCTTGAAATGACTGAATTGTTCTTCCAGTGAGCAAAATTATGTTTTGAGAGAAATTTGTGTATATCTGTTACATTGATTGAATCATAAGCATATCTAGCTTTTTTTCGTTTTTTCAGGGAGCCTCTCCACAGTGGTGGAACCACATGCACTTCCAGCATCATGCTAAGCCTAATGTGGTAAGTTAGCGTATTTTCTGACACATGGGTGAGGCTTTCAGCAATGAAGTTAGTTGAAAGAGTGTTCAGATCCCATATAATTTTCTGTGATGGGCTTTTTCACAGATTTTGATATTTAAAGAAATGGAATGACAACATGCCTTTGTACATTATTTCCACATATATTATAAGCACAAGAAGATAATCTGAAGTTTTTTGATAGCATTTTGTAATAGGGGGAAGTACAAATCATTCAGTTTGTGCAATTGTGTATGTTGTGTTGCTGATGTGTGTATATTTCGGCATTAGATGCCAAAGGATCTAATGACAGTGTGTGTGTTTTCCTTCAGATGGACAAGGACCCTGATGTACGAGTGGAGGCACTGTTTGTGGTCGGAAAGCAAATGCCTGTGAAGGTGTGTCACATTCTGCATTTTGTGCTTCAGTTGCACCTGTGTGAGATGGCATGTGTTGTTGATTCTGACATTTTTATTTTGGGGGTTGGTTAGTGATGGAAGCAGGTTAGACATAGTGAATGCAACTTGTGCAATTTTTTCCTTTGGTTAGTGATGGAAGCAGGTTAGACATAATGAATGCAACTTGTGCAATGTTTTCCTTTGGTTAGTGATGGAAGCAGGTTAGACATAATGAATGCAATATGTGCAATGTTTTCCTTTGGTTAGTGATGGAAGCAGGTTAGACATAATGAATGCAACATGTGCAATGTTTTCCTTTGGTTAGTGATGGAAGCAGGTTAGACATAATGAATGCAACATGTGCAATGTTTTCCTTTGGTTAGTGATGGAAGCAGGTTAGACATAATGAATGCAACATGTGCAATGTTTTCCTTTGGTTAGTGATGGAAGCAGGTTAGACATAATGAATGCAACATGTGCAATGTTTTCCTTTGGTTAGTGATGGAAGCAGGTTAGACATAATGAATGCAACATGTGCAATGTTTTCCTGTCTCATTTTCCGTGCTCCTTTCATCAGCATTGCTCTCACGCCATTCATTCCGTCCATGCTCCTTTCATCAGCATTGCTCTCAGCCATTCATTCCGTCCATGCTCCTTTCATCAGCATTGCTCTCACGCCATCCATTCTGTCCATGCTCCTTTCATCAGCATTGCTCTCGTGCCATTCATTCCGTCCATGCTCCTTTCATCAGCATTGCTCTCACGCCATCCATTCTGTCCATACTCCTTTCATCAGCATTGCTCTCACGCCATTCATTCCGTCCATGCTCCTTTCATCAGCATTGCTCTCACGCCATCCATTCTTCATGTCCCATTTGCTCTCCGTTTCTTCCAGCCATCGCATTGCTCTCACGCCATCCATTCTGTCCATGCTCCTTCTGTCAGCATTGCTCTCACGCCATTCATTCCGTCCATGCTCCTTTCATCAGCATTGCTCTCACGCCATTCATTCCGTCCATGCTCCTTTCATCAGCATTGCTCTCACGCCATTCATTCTGTCCATGCTCCTTTCATCAGCATTGCTCTCACGCCATCCATTCTGTCCATGCTCCTTCTGTCAGCATTGCTCTCACGCCATTCATTCCGTCCATGCTCCTTTCATCAGCATTGCTCTCACGCATTCATTCCGTCCATGCTCCTTTCATCAGCATTGCTCTCACGCCATTCATTCCGTCCATTCTCCTTTCATCAGTGTTGCTCTCACGCCATTCATTCCGTCCATGCTCCTTTCATCAGCATTGCTCTCACGCCATCCATTCTGTCCATGCTCCTTTCATCAGCATTGCTCTCACGCCATCCATTCTGTCCATGCTCCTTTCATCAGCATTGCTCTCACGCCATCCATTCTGTCCATTCTCCTTTCATCAGCATTGCTCTCACGCCATCCATTCTGTCCATGCTCCTTTCATCAGCATTGCTCTCACGCCATCCATTCTGTCCATGCTCCTTTCATCCGCATTGCTCTCGCGCCATCCATTCTGTCCATGCTCCTTTCATCAGCATTGCTCTCGCGCCATCCATTCTGTCCATGCTCCTTTCATCAGCATTGCTCTCACGCCATTCATTCCGTCCATGCTCCTTTCATCAGCATTGCTCTCACGCCATTCATTCCGTCCATGCTCCTTTCATCAGCATTGCTCTCACGCCATTCATTCTGTCCATGCTCCTTTCATCAGCATTGCTCTCACGCCATCCATTCTGTCCATGCTCCTTCTGTCAGCATTGCTCTCACGCCATTCATTCCGTCCATGCTCCTTCTGTCAGCATTGCTCTCACGCCATTCATTCCGTCCATGCTCCTTTCATCAGCATTGCTCTCACGCCATTCATTCTGTCCATCCTCCCATGCACAGCTACATCAAGGCTTGTTCTGTGACCACCTCAGCATCACAGCCTACAGTGAACAATCAAGTCGTGTGGCCATTCACTGGAGGAGACTGTGCATATGCTGTGGAGTCACTGCGGTGGTGTTTAGTGGTGCCTGTTCTGATGCAGGACACAACCTGCCAAGTCCCCTGCTGATGACAGTAATTGATATATGGCAGAGCCAGCATGAGTGAGCATTCCCTCTGAGGGGCGCTACCATATCCGTCCGATAACAGTTCACATGAAATTTCCGATATTAACCCCCTTGACATGAACTTAACCTGGGCATGGAAGTGGAGAGGGAGCCAATGCTGAAGCCACCATGAGTGCAGGGCATGAAAGTCCACTGAATTGAGGACTTTTTATTTTCTTTTACAATGATGTATCAAGAAGGATGATTAAGGTGATGTTGTGGTGTTCCAGTCTGGTCCGAGACCACTTGACACCAATATGATACAATATGATATGATGTGATATGATAATGTTGCTCTTTTTTTGTAAACCACCTTCTGCCTTTTGTCTTCCAGGTTGCTCAGTCAAAGAACAACAACATGCCATACAACTGGCAACAACACTACTGGTTTATCAGTAAGTTTTTGTTTGACATTGTGTTGTGTTATTTTTCTTTCATAAATGCAAAGTATAAAAGTTGATTTGTTTTCTATGTGTGTGTATGTGTGTGTGTGAGAGAGAGAGAGAGTTTGTGGGTGGATGTGTGTGGGCGCGCATGTATGTGTGACATTTGTGTACATATTTGTGAATGTAAGGCCATTTAGAGTCTATTGATTGATGTTTTCCACATCTGTATGATAGATATGGCAAAAGGATTCATTGAAACAGAATCCTGTGATTGTGTTTCACATTTCCTTAGAAGCAGCTTGATTATTTGATACAATTTTCCTTAACCTTTGCCATATGTTGTAGACATTAAATAACCCACAGTCATGATTTTCATCACATAAGTTCGTCAGTTTTCAAGCTATCTCCACAAATTTCTGTATCTTTGGCATTAAAGTAGGGCCCTGCATCTGTACCAGAAATTGTTTTTGTAACAAAGGAGTAAACAAACAAATGCCCCCCCACCCCCCCCCCCCCCCCCCCCCCCCCCCCCAAACAAAAAAAACCCCAGCCACTCAAGGCTTTACTTCTGTAGAAAAAGGTATGGATCAGTTGAGACCCACAGCATATGGCAAAGCTTTAGTCCTGCAGAAAAAGTATGGATCAATTGAGACCCACAGCATATGGCAAAGCTTTAGTCCTGCAGAAAAAGTATGGATCAGCTGAGACCCACAGCATACGGCAAAGCTTTAGCTCTGTAGAAAAAATATGGATCAGTTGAGACCCACAGCATATGGCAAAGCTTTAGTTCTGTAGAAAAAGGTATGGATCAGTTGAGACCCACAGCATATGGCAAAGCTTTAGCCCTGCAGAAAAAGTATGGATCAGCTGAGACCCACAGCATATGGCGAAGCTTTAGCTCTGTAGAAAAAGTTATGGATCAGTTGAGACCCACAGCATATGGCAAAGCTTTAGCCCTGCAGAAAAAGTATGGATCAGTTGAGACCCACAGCATATGGCAGAGCTTTAGCCCTGCAGAAAAAGTATGGATCAGCTGAGACCCACAATGTATGGCAAAGCTTTAGTCCTGCAGAAAAAGTATGGATCAGTTGAGACCCACAATGTGTGGTAAAGCTTTAGCCCTGCAGAAAAAGTATGGATCAGCTGAGACCCACAGCATATGGCAAAGCTTTAGTCCTGCAGAAAAAGTATGGATCAGCTGAGACCCACAGCATATGGCAAAGCTTTAGTCCTGCAGAAAAAGTATGGATCAACTGAGACCCACAGCGTATGGCAAAGCTTTAGTCCTGCAGAAAAAGTATGGATCAGCTGAGACCCACAGCATATGGCAAAGCTTTAGTCCTGCAGAAAAAGTATGGATCAGTTGAGACCCACAGCGTATGGCAAAGCTTTAGTCCTGCAGAAAGAGCATGGGTCCCTGGAGACCCATGATGTATGGTGCACAATTTTGTTTGTTGTTTTATTTTTTGTTTATAAACATTTTATTGCATTTTTCGAAAAGTAAATGTTAACAGGAGCACATTGATGAAGAAGAAAGGGGAAGAAGGAGTGCGTGGGGAAAGAAGGGGGGCAGGGGACACATCAGAAAGGGGAGATTCTTAAGATTTTCATAACCCTGAAAGTTACTAGAACAACAAAAGTGAAAATGATAATAATAGCATCACGATAATAACAACATTACGTACAACAAAGACAATAACCACATGACTATCAAGTTGAAAAAAAAAAAGAGAAAAAAGTAGCGAAAAAGTATGAGTACACAAAATTTTAGGCGACTTATTTTGAAGGTTTAAAGTCATAATTTTGTTGCAACTTGCCCCCATGTTGTTTCAGTTGGTCCCCCTCTGCTGTTCCCTGTGTACTTCCAGTTCATGCTGTTTCGACACATATTCACTCGGAGGCTTTGGATGGTATGCTTTGGGAGTACACCTTTTACTTTATGATTGATTATCAGTGACGTCGGTTTCATGCATCCACTGTATTCACTTATCACTTTCCATTAGCTTTTGCATGTCACACACAACTTGTGCACAGAAGCAGGCATGTCAAGCAACATTGTTTTGTGGAGGAGGATGAAAAAAGATGAGAATAATGTCCTGAATTTGAAAGTAAACAAGATTTGTGAAAGTGATGTGAGAGTTTAATCTGTGCTTTTGTTATTAAGCTGTGCCGTAGGCAGCTAAATAATGCACAGTTATGTCAGATATACAGTCTTCTGCCATTGTCACTCATTGTTATGTTCAAGATCAGCTGTAGAAGAAACAACAACATTTTTGTTGTTGTTGGTCAAATCAAAATCGCAGCCATCAGGGCTTGAACAGACACTTCAAAATGTAGTGTCTTAACACTAAATCTTTCCCCCCAAAAACCTGTATTGGAATGAAATGTAAGGTCACTGTCGGCTGGTGGATTGATAGCAGTTGTGGTAGATAGGTGAAGCCAAGCAGATGGGCACATGTGTCAATCAATCAACTGTTATAGAACAGCATAGAAATAACACACTAACTGAATTGACCTGAAAAAGGACTAAGCGTACAAACCTTTCTTTTTTAATGCCCATCTGACTTCAGAAAAAAAATCAAGATGCAATGTTAAGGGGAAAAAAGTATTGAAATAATTGTGGAAAGTGTCATAGCAGTAATACATAATGTAAGAAGCGCTATTTGGCTGTGTGCAGGACTTGTTTGTTGTGCTGTTGTTCTTTGCCCGCTTTTTGTTCCTGTATGTACCTCTGCTGGGCTGGGGTATCTTGCCCTTCTACTTCATGCTGAGGTGAATATCAGCTTTTTTTTTTCTCTCTTTTTTTCATTTAGAATTTATTGGTTTTGCTAGCTGTCATACAAACTGCCCAACAAACACATGGTGAGAATCCAGCAGAAATCAAGGGAAGCATATTATGTACATGGTTGATAGTTCTCATTGTTTGCTAATAGTCTTCCTTATTTGACATATATATATATATATATATATATATATATATATATATATATATATATACAACTTCCCCTTTTGATAGTCTTTCTAATTTGACGAATATGGATATACAGTTTGCTTTTTTTAAAACAAAGCTGCTGCTGCTGCAGCTGGAAAGTTTAGCCTTTTTTTTTTTAAAGTTGTGTTTGTGAAAGGTTAATATGAGACGAGTGAAGGTGAGGTACTGCAGTGTCTCATATCATGATGGATGAAGTGAGGGGGAAGGAGGAATGAGGAAGAAATCATACTGAAAAGAAGAAATAAACATGGTTGAGATTAAACTAAGAATGCTACTAGCCTTTTCTGTTTCAGGATGTCATTTACACATTTGTTCAGCCCTTTTGCAGTAATTAAGGAATGGAGGATGTTGTGTATTTTTATGTCTGTGGAATACAAACTGTGTTTCCACAATGATATAGCGAGAGTTGAATGGAAATTTCAGTGGCATGGATCTTAGCACATGTGTAATGGGAGAGAAGTCCAGTTTAGTTCAATAAAAAAAAGAAAAATGTAGAATAAAAGAAGTCACTAGAAAATGTCTGCAAGAGAAATCAGTCTCAAAGTTAGAAAAAAAAATAATAAGCTTAAATATATGAATAGAACATAATTGTTGGCACATTGCATAATGAAAAGGAAAAAAGCTTGTGCAGTCTTGTTCTGAACACAAATGAACTTCTCTGGTGTGGTAGATTAACATGCAGTGCTTGGTCTCCTCTCCTGGGTGGCTTCATGGCATTAATAACTTACTGCGAGTTGTGTGTGACTGGTTTTGGGGACTGGGTGAAAAATATGAATGTAGATTAACAGGGCATAGCTGGTTGGGCATGAGGAAACACAACGAAACAAACACTGGGAACATTGTAAATATTTCCTTTTTTTATCAGATGCCTTGAGAGCCATTGGTTCACCTGGGTGGCACAGTCCAATCACATACCCATGGACATCAAGTCAGATGAAGAAGAGCCTTGGATGAAGCTCCAGATGCATGCCACTTGCAACATTGAGCGCTCTTTCTTCAACGACTGGTTCACCGGCCACCTCAACTTCCAGATTGAGCATCAGTAGGAATTGAAACAGTTGATGTATCTGTGCAGTCGGGCGCGCATGTGTGTGTGCGTGTGTGTGTGTGTGTGTGTGTGTGAGTGTGTGTGTGTGTGTGTGTGTGTGTGTGTGTGTGCGTGTGTGTGTGTGTGTGTGTGTGAGATAAATTTCAGGATTGGTGGGATGGATGGGATGGTCACAATCCAGATTTCAGGATTGGTTAGATGGCCTCAGTTCATTTTCAGGATTGATGAGCTAGCCTCAGCTCATTTTCAGGATCAGGGACCCTTTCCTATTTTCACCCCTGTTAATGAGTTACTCTGTGTTTTAACTTAGGGATGCAAGTGTATATTTTGATAAGAGATAACTATAATAACTGTGACATTTTGCTGTGTATGTTCTGTGTACATGCATGCTAATGTCTGTTTATTTGTGTCTGTGTTGTTGCTTTAACATTTTGTTTATTCATATGTGTATGTTAAGTTGACTTTCCTTTTGTTATTCTCTGTGATCGTAAAGCAGCGTGCACCAGATAATTATTCAAGGTTGGGCACCACATATAAATGACGGTTTATTATCATTGTAGTATTGTTCTAGTGCAGCCATATAAAAGTGTTATGCGTTATTGAGTGAATGCTTTGTGTATTGCAGTCTGTTCCCCACGATGCCCAGACACAATCTGTACAAGATCACCCCCCTGGTCAAGTCCCTGTGTGAGAAACATGGTCTGGACTACCAGACCAAATCGCTGTACGGTGCCTTTAGCGATATTGTAAAGTGAGTCGGATCAAGATTGTTGACAGTTTGTGTTAGTGTTAATCTCTTTGATTGTGTGAGGTAGTTAATGTTTCATCCAGTGTTCAGCTCATTCAGATCACTTTTAAGCACAGTGTAAGAAAATATACTTTTGGAGTCTGTAGTGGCTGACTGACATTATGTATATGAGAAGAAGAAAGAGGGAGTTTATTATTTTCACAGTTTCCATGGCAATGGCCTGATAGTTGTATGGTTTATATGGAGTGTAAATGGATTCAGATAATAGCTGTTTTCGGTCGTGCTTTCACATAAGAAATGTCAAGTGCTGTTTGTGTGCAGCAGAGGAAAAGAGTTGTATTACTTTTATTTCCTTTGCAATGCCCTTGCTGAGTTAAAAAAGTTAAAAAGTTGGGTATAGAAGTAAAAATTACTTATAGCGTTAAATGATACAAAAAAGCATCGACTGCTACAGTAGCTTCCCCTTTGTTCAGTGCATCATGGTCATGTTGTTTTCTGTCGACAGAACGCTTCGTCATTCCGGGGAGTTGTGGTACTCGGCCTACCAGCAGTTTCACTCCTGAAGCAGCCGTCGGCTGGATAGGGCTGCATTCACACAGGGTCCATGTTCTAGGATCTTTCTCTCCTTTGCTTCTTACCGTTTGTAGATGCATTTTACAAGGTGTGCAAGTCAGTTTGTAGACGGACTGTGGCAATGGTTATGATTCATGTTGACTGGAATACTGATCAGTGTTGTTTAATAAGAATAGTACATGTATTGATAGAACACCACATCATTTATTGTTGACGATTCATTTTTCCAGGAATTCAGCACAATTTTGTTTACTAACTCATGTATATGTGTTGAATGAAGACCATATCAATTGTTGATTTAAAAACAAACACAAACAGATTGTACAGAGAAAACATGTATGGTTTCCAGCTCTTTTCTTGTTTGATTCTGGGGTGGGAGTAGAGTTTGGGTGGGTGCGTGGGTGATTTGGAGGGGTTGGGGGGTGGGGAAGATTTATTATTACCTATTTTGTATTACAATTTGATGAAACTGCTGATTTTATTAAAGTCAAACTTCATGCTTAAGAAGTATGAGGCAATGCATATTGTTGAGAGATTGAGTTTTTATGCTAAGATGGGTGAAGATTTTCCCATATTTGAAAGGAAATCCAAATTCCTTTGTGCCTTGCTCACCATTGATCGTAATGAATGAGTTCTCAGTGGATATTCGGCATGACATGGTTTCTAACCAAGGGAGTTCTGACATTGAAATTACAATACTGTGAACCATGTTTGGGAGACGTTTCCACAGAATGATGAGGTTTAACGTGTGAACAAGATTCATAATTCTGATAGAATTAGAAATGCACTGTCACTATATGGCAGCGCACCCATTGAAGTTTATACACTGACATAGTTAAGTTAATGTAAATGACATTGTACTTAGGTTATCAGAACTAGATGCCTATAACTATTGGATGTAAATGACTATGTACATAGGGTGTCAGAACTAGATGCCTGTAACTATTGGATTTAAATTACTTTGTACATAGGGTGTCAGAACTAAATGCCTGAAACTATTGGATTATGAGTGTCACCGATCAATCACACAGAAAAATTGTGCATCTATTCCTGAAAACGGCCTCTGTACGTTTATACACGAGTAGCCTTTTGATTAGCTGAAATCCGGTACAGTTTGCAGGAAAGCTTCTGTCTATATGTCTATCCATCCAGTGTATTTGGTTGTTTCTAGCAAAGCTGTTGTCTGTTTTAGTCTTGAGAATGTGTGAATTCTCATTTTCAATTTGATTTTCCCTTTCTTTTTGGAAAACAGCAAATTAAAACTGAACGCCATTTTGTAGGAAGTAGCCGGTGGGGCCTTTTACGCTAAACCCAGAATGGTGCAGCATGGTATGTTTGCGGTTTGGGGTTTAGGATGATGGCCTGGCTTACAAGAACAGTTGAGCTGCCATGTAGGAATGTTTGTGGCCAGGAATGGCTCTCTATGAGAAGCAGGGCCAAGACAAATACAAGTGCCAATGCAGGAGTCCAGGGCAAGGCCCGGCCCAGCTGAAAAGAAGAAAAGTAGCAGTGTAAAGGGTCTTTAAGACTGTGGGGTTTCCTTTTGTTCCACCCTCCAGATCCGTGCAAGGAATATCTGTGTTTATGGGTGTGTGATGTCTGGTCTTTCTCTCAGATCTTTGTACAAGCATCCTGTGTTTAAGCCTCTCTGATTTGCTGTCTTTCCATTACTTCAGATCTTTGTACAAAACATTCTGTATTAGGATTGCATGACTGCCTGTCATTCCCTTCCCTTCAGGTCTTTGTATGAAACGTCCTGTGTTTTGGGCTCTATGATTTATCCACCTTCCGTTCCGTGCAGATCTTTGTACGAAACATCCTGTGTTTGGGTCTTGTATGATTTCCCCACTTTCCATTCCCTTCAGATCTTTAAAAGAATGAACATGTATTTAGGGCTTTATGCTTTCCTCTCCTACTATTCCCTTAAGATCTTTGAAAGAAACAGCCATTTTCTCGGGCCGTGTGATTTTCTCACTTTACATTTCTTTCAGATCTTGGTGAGAAACATCCAGTTTGTAAGGCCGTGGGATTTCAATCCAGTTTGTAAGGCCGTGGGATTTCAATCCAGTTTGTAAGGCCGTGGGATTTCAATCCAGTTTGTAAGGCCGTGGGATTTCAATCCAGTTTGTAAGGCTATGGGATTTCAATCCAGTTTGTAAGGCTGTGGGATTTCATGTCCTTCCATTCCCTCCAGACCTTTAAAAGAAAAAGTGAATGGATAAATGAAACAGGATTTTTAAAAAAGCACATATTGGGAAGATTGTAGTAATAGTTGTTGCTTTGGAGTCTTTCCCTCTGTGGGTTTTCTTTTTCTGTTTAAATTGAATTTTAGCTTTTGCCTTATGCTTTGACTGTCCCAGACCTGAGCACGCTGCAGGAAAACATCTGATGGTTTCTTGTTTGTTTTTGTGCTGTCTGCAACGCAGTCAACCTACCTGGATTATTTCCTGTGCAGTTGTAGGTGATTAGTACAGTGGATATACTAGTGTTGATTGAGAGGGTGGAGACACTGACATTTGCAAACATTTGATCACAAGTTTTATATTAAAACCAACACTAAAATCATTTCACGTCAAAACCAGTTGCAAATAACTGGTCATTCAGTGTGGCATGTCATACTTTTCCTATCATGGTTTGTTTAAAATCTTATACTTGAATACATGCATTCTCTCCCCCCTTGAAAAAATAAGAAAAAAAAAGAAAAGGTGTACAGTTTGCTATTTCACATTGTGTCCTTAACCATTGTTGTATATTCTCCAACCATGACCTGGGTATACTGATTTCAGTTTTCAAGAAAGTCTATATTTTTCTCCTTCAGACGTCCCCATCCCTAGCCCCCCCCACCCCCCACCCCACACACACACTCTCCAGAGTGCTGGTTACAGTAAACAGTGAAAGTGGCATTACTATTGTTGCATGCTTTTTTACCCGTTCCCATTCTTCATTTTCTTACTGAGTGATGTTTGTTCAAGTATTAGCCTTGGTTGGCAGAAATATTTTTGTTTTGATTCACATGACCCATACCCCATGACAATGGCAGTTGCTTGCTTTGCCACACAATTTCAACTGAATTTTGAAATGTCACTGCTGTTTTTATATGACATAAAATGACATATACTGTTGGTCAGAATGGTTAAAGGTAAAAACAAGGTGAGTGGAAACATCTTTATTTTTGATAAGTTGATTTTTGTTTCTTTGATGATCAGTGAATGACAATTTTAATAATTGTTGATGGTCTGCTTGCTAAGCCAACAGTGTCTTGTTCCAAACAGTGATGGTAAAGATGGAGGAATCTGATGAAAAGTACATTTGTGCGTAACATTGATCTTGAAATGATATTGTTGCCTTCATTACTTATCCTCTCTGACTGCATTTTTATGCGTATATTGTTTTCTTTTTACTTCTCAGTTTTTGTATCAAGAACCAAGAATGGAAGAGTACTGTTGGTTGATAACACTTAGTACTGTTGGTTGATAACACTTAGTACTGTTGGTTGATAACGCTTAGTACTGTTGGTTGATAACACTTAGTACTGTTGGTTGATAACACTTATGTAAATAGTACTTCCATTGCTATATGTGATCTCTCTCTCTTTTTTGACCAAGTGTGACCAAAGCCCTGACAGTCTCTAGTATCGGAGGAAAGATGGAAACATCAAGGACGAAAAGTTTTAAGATAAATAACGGGCAAAATAATACAGTGAAAAGCGATGGAGATCAAATGAAAAACAAAAAAATGTTGAACCTTCTAGTCAGAGAAAAAAATGTAACTTTGAGAAACCACTGACGCAAAGAAAGAAAAAAAATTTCTTTTCAAATCATGACTGGGATATTCTTTTTTTTTTTTTTTTTTTGAGCCTCTAGATGGTGGACAGTGACATGTAGCATAAAAAGTCCCAAAGACAAGCTTACAGGGTTATACAGTATACAATGTATGTAAGACTCCAAGCAAATTCTTGGAGATGATTTTCTCCAAAGATCTTGGTTACTATTTGTAGAAGACATGAACCAGTGTTGATTTACTGAAACTGTCAGTGTCTTCATGTGTGTTATCTGATAGCCCAAGTGAGAACAGAGCTGATCTTGTGAGGTCTTTACATCATGACGGGTGATAGCGTCCACCTCATGTTGTTGCCTTCATGTACCCAAAGACTGGTGCCATGCTTTCTGTCTCCTCATTCCTCTTTCTGCATCTTGCTTATCTTTCTTTTTCTGTCCATTTTCGTAACATGATTTTATTACCAACACACAGACCCTTTTATATTTTAGTTAAATTTTGTTTTGTTTATGTAACAATATCTTTAATGACTTGAAAAGGCTTTAATTTGACATTGTTAAACAATAGCATTGAACTTCTAGATGTGTTAATGGGACATTGTCATTATCTTGTTTGGATTTGATCCTGGCTAGTTTTCAATGAAAATGATAATGATGTGAATCCTGATAGAATAGACACCATTGTAGGAGAAAGCAGCAGTGAATTATTAAAGACTTGATGCTTTCTGATCGTGAATAGGATGAGTCCTTGCAAGTCCATGCTCCAGTTTTATGTTCATGGAAGCTGTGCCTGTTTCAAAAGTAACCTTGAAGTTTGTAGAGTGTGTTA
Source organism: Conus canariensis (assembly GCA_033310375.1). Classification (NCBI taxonomy): domain Eukaryota; kingdom Metazoa; phylum Mollusca; class Gastropoda; order Neogastropoda; family Conidae; genus Conus; species Conus canariensis. Next base: position 135,276,589 of record CM065714.1, on the reverse strand, counting down.
ATGTCTTTCACTTTTAAAGCACAAGATTTTGTTTCATTTTCTATTAAATTTGTTTACGCATGTTGGCCATTTTTATGAATTCTGTTCTCTAAAAATGTCTACCATCTCTTCCTCCTTTAAATACACATCAGAGTTGTCCACTTTGTAAGACATGTTACCTGTATGGATCATGCAGCTTACAGGTGTTTAGTGATGGTGTACAAACATTTACAGAACTATCAAATGTTTACTTGTCAGTTCTGCATAATGATATTGAAACATCAAGATGTTTTAGTGTTGACCGAACAATTCAGCATATTGCATAGCTGCCAACCTTCAGAAGTCCACACTCAGGAAGCAGGGATGAAGGGGGTGGGTGAAGAGAATCCAGTTTGGCTTGTGACTGAAAGCACTTCTAAACCCCTTGTTTCAGCTGACAGATGTGGTTTAAGAAATAGAAATAATACATATTCAGTACATATGATTGCAAATATCCACATATTTAGGTTTTATTCTGCAATCATTGGTATTAAAAAATTACCCCCCCCACCCCTCAAACCCCACTTTTAAACACAGAATTTGTGATTTTTTCCCTCTAAATTTGGGATTCTGAGAAATTCCAGAAAAATTCTGGATGGTTGGCAGCTATGATACTGGCATGTAGATTTTTGTCAGGCAAAAAGTGTTGATTAATGCTGTCTTCCTTTTGGATAGGCGTGCTCCCTGTCCCAAACAAACAAAAAGAAGCATTTGCAAGATGAAATCCCTACCAACCCTGTATTTTCTGTTTGCCTAAAACTTTTTACCTCAGTGATCAAACAACCCCCCCTCCCCCCCTTCCCAAAAATATTATTGAGAAGTAATTGCATGACATCTAATTGTTTTGCCATAAGATTAAACTGCTGCATGTCCAGTGTGTTAATACAAACTGAATGTGCTAGACTAAAGGTAGTGGTCTGGCCCAGACATATAAAGGTGAACACCGAATGTTGTTGAGTATCGGTTGTCACCAGTGTTGGCCATCGTGAAAGACAAAGAAAAAAAATTTGTGCCTACTTACTGTCACAATGTTTTTGGGGCCATATTACTTAGCCACAACTTTATTTTAACGTAACCACAACTTTGTTTTTCCTCTTTTTGGACCTTACTATGCTGCAAAGGTATTCCACTGCTGACATTTATTTCTCATCGTCCATGTTTGAATTTTTGGCAAAGCAAATTTATTTTTATATACATTTGAGTAATAAGACTTGGAGGAATGGCTTTTGCAAAACTAAGATGAGGTTGACATATCAAAGATAGATTATTTAGTTGATTTTTTGAACACTTGATATGGATTGTCTTGCATGTTCTTCTTCTTGTGTGCTCTTCTTCCATCAGTAAAAAGCTGCAAATTAAAGCTGGTTGTTTTTGCGTCCTTTTTGTCACAGAAAAGGTGGTGTGGCACCACTCCACATGCAAGGCAGCGAGAATATTACTACCTACATCTAAACTTTTACCATGTGGTTTCTTCTAGTTTACGATGTGTAACTAACCACTTAAAATACACCAGTGACATCGCGTCTTAATTGATTCCCTCTTGAACATTCTCTCAGTAGTGTGTATATAGCTTGATAATTAAAGCACACAGGTACACATACACAATACAAACATTTAAAAGATTTGTATGACAGACAAAAAGAATTTGACACTTTAACTCGACCTGTCCATTTCTTGGGAACCATTTTATTGAACAAAGTACAACTTGAAAATGGCATGAATGAGAGATACATGTCCATACTATACATATAAATGTACAATCAAACATATCTGTAAAACTTTGTATACAATGCAAGTCTTCCGTACCAACTCATGGTGTTTTCTTTGACTTTCTGTTCACACAGACATTCATGCTCACTTCACTCTCAAAGTTTCTAGTCGCAGAATCTTACCTCATAATCTTCAGAAAGTAGGTGATCTCACATAGCTAGAAACATTCTTTAACAAGAAACCCACCAACATACCACTGAAGCATATCCACAAAAAAAGCCAAGAAACCCAAAGAAAAGGAATTTGGAAGAAAAGACACTATCGTAAATTAAAACAAAAGAAAAAAAGAAACCTAAACTGAGACAGAAAAGACTAGGAAGTTCTAGAGAACCCAGCGGTTCCCAAGAAATCATCCATCTCCAGTTAAAAAATAAACCAGTATGGAGAAAAAAACAACCACCAAAGTACAACTGGAAAACTATACAAGCCATAGCACAAAAAGAATTGCAATGAATGCCACTTTTGTGCTTACAATCCACCCCTAGTTACCAAGAGTGATGAAAAGGCAGAAACCTGGCTGAGAATGGGTGATGTTTCTAGCTCACGATCTCCGTTGGGCAAGGATACTATCTTACTGAAAACTTCTGGCGTTCTTCTGGGAGGGGTCAAGAGAAGACTGTAAAACCAACAAAAGAAGACCAAACGAAGGCACAAGCAAAATATGTTGTATTGGTCCTGTAACATGGAAGCAGGGTGATTTAAAAAGGACGAGCAAGAACGCAAACAAAATTGACAGATGTATACAAATACAAAACTCAGTGCTTAGGCCTCACAAACTTACAAAGCAGCAAGACAATATTTTGTATCCTTATCCATTCTCTTCGTTTTCATCATTATGATGACAGTTTTCAGGTGAAAAACTATCAAGCACTTCCAACAAAGAGAAACAATTTGTCGCATCAAGCACACGGCACTACATACAACATTTTCTCTGTGCATTTTAAATCTCCTCTCTCTGACACAACTGTCATGGTTTGCTCAATCAGGACAGAAACCCAAGGATATCTCTGCTTAAGAAACAACTGTAGTCATACTCTGAAAAACAAGCACTTGCAAGTATCATAAATTTCTAATGCCTCACATAGGTACCATTCATACCATCATGCACACATTTCAATGCAGAAGTGCATGTGCAAAACATTAGCAACTTGCCACGCACTGCAATATATCACCAATGTATCACATTCAGCTTTTGGTGGATCATACTGACGACAAAGACCACAGCCAGCTACCCATCGCCATCTCCATAACGAAACAGAAGAGAGAAAAGGAATATCTGAATGGTATGATGGAAAGTCGTCTTCTGGAAACAATACAATTATATAACATGGCCTCAAATAACATGGCCTCAAATCTTGTTTATTCAAACCCATGAGCAAGATAATGTCCATGCGTGTAAATATTACTGTTCACAGAAGAAAATTCAGATAGATCTATCCTTTGTGATCTTTTAACTTTTATGAAACGTAGCACGGAAATGTCCATTTGAAAATTGTTAGACTGGCATATCCTGAAGCAATACGCACAAAAAAATATCACTGGCTATACATAAAGCAGAAAATTGCAACATCATACAATGGAAACACATTGCTTCCACATTCAACCGGCCCCTTCAAAATAACCTTTCATCTCTTTCTTTTTTCTATATGTATCCATTTTCTTATTCAAACAATGGCTGGTGCAGTAACTAACTACCACAGGGTAAAATACTATTTAAAAAAAAAGTAAATACTTAAAAAGAAAAACACAATCCAGGAGCCATCAGATTTTAACGTGGCTGGCTGGATAAAGGAGAGTTCCCCCCCTTCTCCCTACCCCCCTCCCCTCCCCTCCTCCACAGGCACAAACACACACACAAACAGCTCCAATAGCGATACTGTTGCAATCAAACGGCTACCATCAACACCGTTGCCAATACCAGAGTGTCTCTCTTGTGTGTGGCATAATTGCTAAAGTTCATGTGACCTGGCCTTTCAGCTGATGCAGACAACCGTAGCAATTTCCTTGCCGTGTTGCGGTTTTCATAGCCAGACTTTTTACTCCCAGTTTCTGAGGTTTGTGACTGGTCATGATGTGCTTTATTTCACTAATCGTCTATACAAGCAGTTTTTATTTTAGCATTTTCATCAAACATGATGGAGACACAGATCGCCATTTTCTCTCTTCTCAGTCAGTTTGCAGAAGAAATGGTACAAGCAGGTTAAGATAGGTCTCTTTTCATTATTGGTTTCTTATATCGTCATGTTCTAGGATTGTCACACACAATGTGTAATTCCTATTTTCTTAAGCCTGTGGTAGTAGGTTACAGCATTTCCAGTGACCACTTGTGAAGCACTCTGACTTGGACAGCGTAGAACTACTCTGATATGATCCATGCCATGGAGCTTAAGTTAATCAAACCATTTAATAGCAACAGGTTAGTTCAAATGCCTAAATGGTTACTGTGACCACGACTGTGGTTTTGAACCAAGATCGGTTTTGAACCAAGATCAAAATGGTCTATCATTTTCAGATTTTGTTAAAAAGTTCATTCCATCTAATAGACCTAAACTGATGTACATTGCCCTATCAATGCAGATTCTTCATGCAATGACCTAATTCATATTCAGGAATGTTTGGGAAAATCTGAGTTTCAAGTACGCATAGCGTTGCATCCGATTGTCAACTGCAAGAAAGAGGTACATCCAAAGGTGCCAGTTGGACCCAGAACAGTACTGCCCTTACCTTCTGAATGAATCGGCGGGAAGCAAGCCAGTGGCACCTGGAGAAGTACTGCTTCCGGCTGCTTGATTCGGCAGTTGAGGACAGTACTTCTGTGGGTCCCACTGGCACCTTCAGCTGTATCTTTTTCTTTTCTTCTTTTATACCATCATCAAATGCAAGAAAATCACAAAACTGTTTCCTTGACTGTGACATTGATCTTCATATTGAAATAGACTGGTCCAGTCCACATCAAAACTGGTGTAGCAGTTTGCTCAAAAAAAGAAACAAACTGCAGTCAAGTGTAGAGATATACACATATGCATAGACAAAGGAATATCGCTTCATCAACTTAAGCATTTCCTAGTGTATATGTCAGCATACATGTATCTGACATGTGGGTGTGTATGAGCAGACGTTTGACAAATTTATCTCAATGCTTGTCATCAACTGTACTTCTGAATGACAGGCAAAGGCTCAAGAAATGCCCACTTGTTAATACTGGATGGGAAAAATATCACCTAGGCAATCTACAACAGCCTTAAGAGAACCGGTTCAGTACTGATCTGTTCTGCATAGAAGCCAAATGACTATTTTGAAGTTTTAATTATAACTTGATTGCATGCTTCAATTTTTGACATCAGAAGGGCATCAACAAGATCAAAATCCAAAATGTCATCAACACTATGGCAAAAGCATAAGTACATAGCCATACATACATTCATTGATCATTTCACATTCTGAAAAATGAATACTCTTAGAAACAGATAAAAAACGTGTTCACAGCTGTCTTGCCAAATGATTCTGTTCCATAGATTTCTACTTTTCACGGAGTCAAAGTTGTAGCCAAGCAAGTAGTCTGTGAGCCCTCCTCCCTTCCCCCAATCTAACCTTCATGGTCACCTGTTAAAAGGCCTGCCTTTAAAAGTGAAAAAAAAAAAAAGAAACCCACCGACCCAAGTCATATTTTGGTATATTTTCCAAGGGATAAAAAGCAATGTTTCTTTAATTATGTAAAATGCAAGAAGCTTCCTCACTCGAATTAATAATCATATATTTTGATATTCATAAAGTTACATGACTGTCAAATCAGTACTTGTATTTTCCCCATTTTTCCTATTAAGGGCAAGAACAAATGCTTGCATAAACACACACACACACACACACACACACAGGTTTACATTTTCGACAAGTGGAAAATGAATAAGTACTTCATCTTGACAAGTACTTACATATTGCTACGTCTTCAGTGTGTGGCAAGCAACGATGACAAAACAATAAATGTACATGTATAAGATCATACAATGAATGACTAGTCCCATCCACTTCAAGGATGTCATTAAAAAAAAAAAAAGTACTAACAAGAAACTGTGTACAGAAAGACTCCATAAAATCAACACCCACTTCACAGACATTGTGCAAAGGTATACAAATTTCTATGATTCATGGGCATCACATATTGATGCATTGTGTAACAACTTCCCATCGACTGAGAATGATGGGGGAAAGTCATATTCCTATAAAGTACAGGATATTCAGAACTGTTTTTAAACATCTGAGGTAAAACATACTGTCTACTAAGAAATGGACAATTCCAGCAAAAAGAGGTTGCCTGCATTAAGTATCTATGGTGTTAAGACAGCTACTGCACATAATCTATGTATCTGGGAGCATTTGATTGGTGGTGGGTGGGCAGGGCTCCCATTTGATGTTAATGAGAAAGAGTTCTTGTTTCTAAAACTTACCTTACTATACCAAAAACAACAATGCCCGGAATACAGTATGTATTTAACAAAAACAAAACAAAACAATGGAGAGATGAAACAGCCATTCTGTTGCAGGCTTACAGACCATATAATTCAACAAAACAATGGAGAGATGAAACAGCCATTCTGTTGCTGGCTTACAGACCATATAATTCAACAAAAAACAAACAGTAACTGCAAATGTCTTTCCAAGAACATAGAACTTCACTTGTTAGTGTTCCAAATTCAGACAGAAATTTGTTTCCTTTGAACTCATACCTATCTTTACCTTTAAAAAGGGAAGAATTGGTTAAGGCTATAACAGGTAATTTTTCAAAACATGGCTTTCACTGGCCGAGCCACTGTTGAGATCTAGCGTACCATTGACTGACTGACCTACCCATAAACTTCACAGGAATGGTCAGATCTAGAAAACACACACACACATGCACACAGATGAATGAAAGCCTGGTTCAGTTTTGTGATGATGAACATAAGCAGGAACAGAAAACTGACTCTCTTCTTGACAAACGCTTTACTCTAAAAGTCTAAAATTAGCAAAACATGCAGCACACACCATGATATTTTCTGTAATATTGTTTCTCAATTTCGAATGTTAACCTTTCCTAAACTGAAATGAACAAGCCATCAATGTCATGACTGTTGACAAGCAAGTGACTCGGTGCCTTAGATTTCATGGCATGAAGTCACTAAAGCATCATGTATGAAAAAGAACAATGAAGCCACCGGAAAACGCACATCAAACTTCTAAGTGCTGTCAGGCCGCACCCTCTTGCTTTTTCATCAAGCACCACAATCATTTTTCACTTCATGCATAATTATGTCCACATATAGCCACCATTCCTATAAAAATACTTGAAAGCTAGTTTAGTATTTGTTGAGACATGACATTAAACGAACCACAATCATTGTGACATACACACACACACTGCAATATACCCAGCATGATAAACTTTAAAAACACAAGATGATGATAGAGAATTAAAGACAATCTGTGCATTCTGTACCTTCATGAATGTCCAGTGCGTACATCTTCACTGACCTTAGGTCAAATATTTCACAGTCTCCGAATAAACAGCAAAGAAAATCTTACGGATAGAATTTTTCCTACATACCTTTCCTCTTGTTTATCGGAAGATCCATTCTCTGTTATCATAAAATAACAAAACAAACAAAAAATTGAGATCCTCCCGAAAACAAAAGCAAAAATCATCCCTCACAGATACACTTACAAGTGTCTCAATTCCCTCTACAACTGGAGTCATGTCTGTGGACTAACAGCATCAAGAAACCTGAAGTTTTAAAGTATGAGCTGAAGGATTCATGTAACATTCCATCTTATTCACGTGGTCACATTCTAGTAAAACACTGAATGTTTTACAAACGATTGCAACCGAATGCACATTCAGATCAAAATCTGCTTGTTGAATGCATTTATTTTCCAGAGATCATGACTATGAAAATGTGAAATATTATTACTGTTCAATTCACAAACAGTAGAAAGATAGCACATTGCATGTTTAAAACAACAACAACAAAATCCTGTTATCAAAAAAAGCCTTCTAAATGCTGATCCAGTACTGATCAATATTCAAAGCAGAGATCAGTACCATGCACAGATGATAACTTCATATGCTGTCCCTTCCTGTCAGTTCTTGTAAGCCAATCATGTGCACAGTTAGATTACACAAATTACTTGACAACTTCCAAAACATAATTCCAGCTATCGTAGCAAATGTCTCAGTTTGTTTTTTTCTTCTCTTCCATTTTGGTACAGGCTATATGATTGTACAAACACTCCCAGATTATGAGGACCTTAAGTGCATTCATTCTTCTGACAAGACACAAAGCATGCATCCTAACATACAAATGAATGAACCAGCATCAACTGCACAAATGCTTTTCTCTGATTTTTCTCCAAACAGCCAAAAATTGTCTCAAATTCTGAAACCTTTGCTTTACGATGCACACCTCGTATACATGCATGCATGCACAAACACACATTTAGGTTTACACACCTCAGCCTATTGTACACTTACAAAAACACCACTTAGATTCACTCCTGTTTAAGTAAGATAATGTCTCTCTTTAACACAATTCTGGCCGCAATCATACGTACAGCAGTTGGCAGTAGTTACTCACAAACACAAAGAGTGACTTCTGTTTTCATCGTTGTTTCATACAGTTATGGTCCTTTCCAGGAGGCTACCAATGATGGCACTGTGTCTCCTTCTAAATTACACTGGACAGTTTCATCTGCCAAAAATGATTAACACTGATTAAAATTTGACTAAAAAACAAGCGCTACACAAAGTTACGTTTAGCAAGGACAGTGAGGTGTCAAAACAAAATGAGGATAATACAGATTCTGTGTTAATAAAGAGGGCTCAAAAGAAAACCATGATTATACAGATTCTACTTTAATAGTGAGAAGTCAAAAGAAAAAGGTAATATAGATTCAGTTGTAACAGTGACTGTCAAAAGAAAAAGATGATACATATCCAGTTTCAAAGTGAGGTGTCAGAATAAAAAGATGATAACACAGAACTGTCTTGCAATAGATAAAGATAATACAGATTTTGTTTGACTGATTGATTTATGTTGTTCATCTTTGAAAAAATTAACCATTTGTTCTTTCCTGTGCAAACACCAACCGTCATACAGATTTTGTTAGAAATCAGTTGTCACAGGTTTTCAAGTAATGTACACATAAAATACTTATTTCATGTAACGGCTCACACTGTTGTGCAATTTCTTAAGTGTTTTCTGCTTTTCCTCTTCATGGAAAATGATTGAGACGACATTTTAAAGACTAGAATTTAAGAGGCAATCTGGCAAGAGTGAAAACAAATCTACACAGCTGCTCCAGTGAAAATGAAAATGTTAGGGCCATTAGGTTTCATTGTTATAAGGTCTAAGCTATTTAAATTTAAAATTAGAAAAAAATGCTAGGTCCATGTTACTTCATGGCAATATACTTACACTGTAAATCCAAGAATCGTGACCCCATGTTAAGTTTATAGATTGCACGTTCAAGTCAAAATTCACTACACACAAGATGATTCTGTTTTACAAAATACTTAATTCTGCACACTGACATCAACAAAAGTTATTCAAATCCATGCATGGAAGATCTGCAGTCTGCAATTACTACAAGCACTTTTGTTGTACAACTCTTGTTGGTCAGCAGCCTGGTAACAACCATTTGAGAAGACGGAAGGGACACACTTGTTGTTGCTGTTGTTTATGTTGCTCAGTCAGAAATGAGTTGAAACTGTCTTTCACTGCTTGAATTTATTTTCAAATTGGTCTCCTTTTCTCCAAATGGCAATATCTACTTCAATGTCTGCTCTTACTCATTTAATTTCTGAAGAAAAGAACAGATTTGAGCACTATGTAAAATAAAACAAAACAAAATGTTGCACACATGGCAGGAACTCTTTTGGATTACAGCCAAACCTCAGAATTCTTTTAAATCCATACCATTGCTCAACCTGTGGTCATGTGCAGATTTCTGACACCGTCTACACATGTCACATGACTTGATTCTGATCACTGAGATTCATTTAAATGTTGAGAATTCAGCCTGGACATGTTAGCGAATTTGGTACTTATTCCATTCCTGTGTTAACAGGTCAAATATGACTCTTTGGGCGATTACTAATATGACAAACTCATGAACAACCTGTGGGTAACTGCTCCCTTTCTGAAGATTAATTTTTTTTTCATGGATGTTTACATAATTAATCTTTGAAAGGCAAGGACTGACCCAAGATACTTTGTGCATAGAACAAAAACAAACAACAAGGCTATCAACAGAATTATTAATTGGTGACCAAAGACATCCATTATTGCTCGTTTTAAAACTAAACAGTCTTGATGGTTTTCTTTTCCATTTTTAATGGTTCTAAGTAAATCTACAATTAATTGTAAGAGCTGACACTGTGTACTTTGTGCATAGATCAATTTGAACAATACAAAAGAGGACTTAACGACTGTTTTCATTCTGAAATATACTGACTACTAAAAAGTCTGTGTTACAACAAACTGGAATATTGTAAAGTCATAAGAGTGTATTGTGATAGGCGATCAAGTACAAATTCAGTCAAAATGTAACAAGCCATAACAAAACTACTGGAACAGACACATTACATCTTCATGCACGTATTTCCAGCTGATCCTTGCCTCAACAAAATGACGACAGTGGCATATAAACAGAAAGGAAAGCAGACGTCAGACAGACATGTTCAGTAGAGGAACAGGAAGACCACAAAGCTGCATGATCTTATGTCTGCATTCCAAGCATGTCTGTTGACATCTGTTCACTACAGCTGTACAAAATGTGAAGAGCATTGCACAAATCAGTCCGTTGCTAGCAAAGAAGAACAAAACTGTACACAACTTGTTCCCATCATCATGTCGTCAGCACCTTGACAATGAACCTCGGTCTTACATACATCAAACGTAATGAAATTTATGTCTGTGGAAGTATACCCCACTACTATGGACATGCTGACACCAAAGCTGGCTACACTACTCAGCAGATCATGCAAGGCATCACAGAACAAGTAACATCGGAAAGTGTACACTCCCAGTCTCTCTCCTGAATAGGCAGCTGAAGAGCGGCGTCAAGAAAGAACAGCCCGGGACCCGCAGTGACTTCGTCCTATGAAGCTGTCTAAACTGTATGAACGACGTGACCGTGACTTCTGCCAGAATTTCATTTTGTCGTCACACACCCTTGACATGGCCTGAAAAATGAAACCACAAGTGTAAGAAAGCATGTGTGTTTAGCTTGTGCATACACATACGTTTTGTGCATGTTGTCAGAAAAAAACAGAGCAAACCTCCCTGCAAAATCTGAAGTTGATGACATTGAAATACGACACTCGTCATACTGTGACTTGTTTGAAATGGGATATCTGGGGAAGAGAATGTGAGTTTGAGCTGCTGAAACGGGTAGGAAAGAATCTTTATGAAAGGAAATATTACAAAGTACTTCCTTTCAGATTAAGTGCTTCATGGGTCAGAAATGACCATAAACAGTTCTGCCAACACCAACCTATAGTAGAAAAGATACTTTTCAAATTTTAGAGTACACGAGACTTCCTGGAGCAATCATAAAAAAAGTTTCAAAGGGTAAAAGAAATGTTATCATACATGCACAATAAAACCTTGAATTAAGAGTGTAAGCTGAAAATGCACGCTTTTCCATCTGTTTTTAAGAAAGTTCTATGTACTCCCCGAGTGATTTTGTTGTCAGGACACATTTGCGTGAGTAGTCAACCATCATAGTAGCAGTGCTCAATGATATATATTCCACAGTAAAGTTCACAAAGCGTCTGTTTTTATTCCAAGTCAACATCAAACATGTCAGCATGTGCAATGTGGAGGTCTATGCAGCGATTTACTCTAAGCATTGTGAACTCCCACATTTGAACTCCCAATGCATGGCTGCTGTTTTGAATAATCCTCTGAAATTTGGTTGGACTGGTATTTTTTCTTTTTTTTCTTTCTTAATGACAGGCATCACTGTTTTTCACATCATTCAACAGATCTTTTCATTTCATCATGACGATGCTCTAAAGTAAGTGGAATAAGCCTTCACGTCTTTGGTGTATTAATAAGACGAAGTGGAAACATATATATGCATGCACTCGCTTTTTCCTTACAAGTGTAGTGTAGCTGTTTCTTACCTCTAATTTCAAGGCCCTGTCCTTATTCAGAGGCTGTATAGGGATAATGAGGTCATGGGCATCAGCCAGGGAACGGAGGTGGAAATAGTACTTGGCATAGACACTGGAGGGTACGTTGATGTTAAACTGCAGCAATTCCAGCACCTGCCGTTCTAACTCATTCCTGAGAAAAGAACATTTATGAATGTTAAGTAATATAACACATGTAGCCTTCTAAATCTTTCTAACTGAATCTCTGTGTTAACAGTAACTCGCACCTTTTCTGTGCATAGTGTTAGCAGCCGCATGTTCAGACAAAAGACAGCAATATCTTTTCTTTTCTTCTGTCATTGGTCTTTATGTTTTTCTACATATTTTGTGTTCAAGTTCTCAGAAATAGTTGCTCTGTTCTACTAAAGTCCTGTAAAGCAATTACCTTTAGAGACAATTAAGAAATACTGGAGGACTACAATGGAAACCATTATTGTACATGGAGGCTAAGTATGATCATCAACTACCAAAATACACTTTCAGTAAATACACATAGTTAAGCACTGGCAAGTAGAAAGTTAGGGAAAGGCAGTTTCAGACATACTTCCAGATGTTGTATTTTCCAATGTAAGCTGAAAGTGAAATGGTAGACTACCAGTTTCAAAAATCTTACATCATTTCACAACAATAACAGGCAATCACTGTCCTCATTTTTGGATGTTGACATTCAACCAATTCATTTCTGGAAAAAAATACACTTTGAGTTATCAGTACAAAGTTTCAATATTCATTTATATTAGAACTTTTCCTCTCTTACTTGACTTCTGAGTGCCAACAGCACAAACCAAGCATACAAGCATGGCGGAAAAAATGTAAGAAGAGACAAATAATAATCTATCAAAGAACTCAAATCAGATAAAATAGATAAGATAAATCAGTGAGAGGGACAGAGAGAGAGAGAGAGAGTGTATGTGTGTGTGTGTGTGTGTATGTGTGTGCATGTGCGAGCGTATGTGAGAGACACAGAGAGAGAGACGGAGAGAGTGAGAGAGAGAGAGGAGGAGAGACAGAGAGAGAGGGAGAGAGAGAGATAGATACAACTGGCACCTACATATCGTCCACCTGGATGTCCTTCAGTATCTGACAAAAATCCACATTCCACACAGCTTGATCATCCCAGACTTTGGAAGCCAGGATAATCGCTCCCAGCACCAGTCTCTTCCAGTTACTGGGGTCAATGTCAATCTCTGCATACGTCAACAACCGCTCTAAGTACACCTGTGACACAACACATATATCAATGACCGCCTCCACAAATTCTTGAATGTAAAAGTCTTCATTATGTTCATAAGCAGGTAAATATAGGATTGAAAAATTCTTCACACTTCCGCTCAAAAACATCAATTTTTCAAACAGAGAGACTGTCCTTGGTAAGATGCTGTGTAAGCCTTCATTATTCTTTTTAGAAAGTTTATTTTTAATTCAAATAATTCAACTACAACAAAATACATGCCATATATTCAAATAACAAAAACCTGTCTTAAACTTTGAAAACTAAATAATCAAGATTACAAACATGAAACAATCTCAATTTTTTTTTCTATTGGGGAGAGGGAGAGATGGAGGGGAGTATAGAGGAGGAACTACCCTGTATGAGGTATTACCCTCCCATCACTGATTCCAACTTGCACATACAACTAGCTCTTTCTGTCACAGCAATACTGACAGCAGTCCACATGAATCATTAATGGCAAATTATCAACTTTTGTCAGCCAATTACAACAAAAGTTAAAATCAAAACTTATTCAGAATTTAAAGACCTAAGTCTAAAACTCAATTTCTGAAACTAAAATACCATCCAAAACAATTTGCTAATCACCAGAAAACCAATCTAAAACACAATCAGATCAAAAAGAAAACACTGATCTACTTTGAAATATGAAACATTTCAGGAACATTTCAGAACAGGATGTGCATGGAGTTTGCTGCGAAACACTTGTGCTTTAATGTCGTCTTCACTCCCAGTGATCAATAGCATGTTTCACATCGAGTGACACTTTAACAGGTACAAAAAGTGTCAACTGTATGAGGCCTTCACAAAACTTCTTTTTGGTTTCTGAAAACAAAAGGAAAGAACTCCTTTCAGTTTGTATAAATATGAAAAGTTTCCTTCTTTACCTTTGATCTCATCTGACAGGTTTGATATGAATTATTTCCGCTGATCAAAACATGTTGCTACTTGATCAAACACAAAAGTATATCTTTGATTTTCCTCAATTTTTTTTATATTCAAAACAGATTAAAATCCAAAGCTAAAGGACACTTCAACATGTGACGCTGTGCTCCCTACAGCATACCAAGGTAACGATGGCACATTCTGCCGTAAGTTGAGCAGCACTGAAGAGGTTGCGAACAAATCTGTAGATGACTTTGTGCTCTGGGTCCCTTCTGCTGTAGTCATCTGGCACCTGTTCCTTCTGCAAGGTGAAAACAAAGACGTACAAAGGTCAACAACAATGCCTTGGTGGGGTTTGAAACTGTACTGTATTAATTTCCTTGCCAGAGATAAAGGTTTCTATTTCAAAATTTTCAGCCACAAATCACTGTGTCACACTGGTTCACACTATAAACAATATACCACTAAACTGCTCAAAATCTGAGCAGACTGATCTATTTATCAATCTAAAATGCAGATACATCTAAAATGCGGATACATCTATTCTTACTTATTCATAAAGAAATATACCACTAAAATGCTCAAAATCTGAGTAGACTGATCTATTTATCAATCTAAAATGCGGATACATCTATTCTTACTTATTCATAAAGAAATATACCACTAAACTGCTCAAAATCTGAATAGACTGATCTATTTTTCTATCTAAAATGCGGATACATCTATTCTTACTTATTCACACACACAAAAAAAACTTCTTGTCTTCTGTTCACCTTTCCTTTTTCATGAACATGACATGTAATATTCTATATTGTTTTCACTTCGAAATATGAAACTTTACACAAAACTGTAGCACTGTCTATCATACTTTATCATAAATACAAGAACTCACAGCTAACGGGTGTAGCTTTTCGTCGAAGATATCCAAAATGTGTCGATCAATGTGGTTATTCCTTCCAGCAGAACGATCTCTGTTTCGTATGTGAAAGTAGATAGCAAGTGCAACAGTTTTGATAGTGTTCTTCAGGTTAGGTTGAGATACTGTCGAGTCATCAATGAAAATTGTTGAACAAGAACTGAACTTCTTGAGCTGACCAAACTCATCAATCTGCAACAGAGGTGAAGCACAACTTTGAATTGCTTATTTGGGAAAAAAAAAAAAATCAGAGATCACCATTTAATTTGTTCTCCCAAAGTCCTTGCTAAATGAACTAATATAGGTTAAAACACACTTGCATGCAACCCCAAGCAACCCTGAGCCTAAAAATAGTCTATTTGGCACAAATGTCCACTCATTTTGAATATAGAAACAAATGGTACTATTTGTTAAACACACATGCATCAGTTCCATTACAAACATACTATCCATTTATTTACCACAAATATATTATCCATCCATTTACCACAAACAATACAAGGCGCACACAGTTACACACACACACATGCACATCATACACACACACAAGCGCTCACACATACACATGAGACCATGCCCACACATCCATACACACACATGTGCACATTCACTACACACACATACAATGATAAGAATGGCACAACCAGTGTTAGGTAGGTGCTCAAGGTCTGACTAGCGCGTTGGGCTAATGTGCAGGTCAGACATCTGCAATGTCGTAGCCACAAGACCTTCTTAAATTCTCTCATCTTAGTTATTAATTCATTTATCCATCAGCTTTAAATCATGTGCAGTATGGTCTCAAAACTTAGCGGATGTGGTGTAGCGTATATGGACTAGTCTGCATGCAGTGACGTCTCCCTGATGAAACTGAAACTATCCATTTGCAATTCAAGAGTTATATTTTAACGACAGGAAAACTATGTAAAAATGTAGTCACTCCAGGCACCTGTCCTGTCTCAGCATTTACGAACCTGCTAACTGTAGGACATTAAAGACAAAAGAAAGAAAAGAACAGAACAGAAAAAAAATACAGTGGACGAGCATATCCATCTTTTGCCTTTATCTCATTTCTTCTGAACTGCTGGCCCAGGCAAACTGGGCTAATATGCAACATGTAGTTTAGAAGCTTGTTCCTTAATCATCTCTGTCGCAGACAGTTTGCTTGCCTGTGCTGTGACTACAAGTAGGACATCATGCTGCACAATCTTTTGTTTGTTTGTTTTTCGATTATAGTGGATTAGCAGCTCAACTTACTTTTACTGAGAAAAATTAAAATCAAAAGATAAACCAGACTTGACTCAAAATTGCATAAACTAAGAAAAAAAAAGAAAGTAACAGTCTAGCTTATAATGAAGGTCTTGTATCCTGTTCACTATAAAGAAAAAAAAGAGGATGTACAGGGAGTCTCCACTGTTACTTTTACCCAGGCACAGTTTATCAAAGAAAGAGATAAATTTGTATCACCTTAAACATCATTTTCTTTTGAGGTTGCAAAGTGGATTTGGAAATGAACATCGTACACTTTCTTTCCTGTTTCATTCCAACTATGTTTGATCAGTCAATGAACACTTAGTGCACTGATCTACGAACTGTAAGGCTTCTGTATGTACGGCCATTCATTCTTTTATGTATGCATCTTGTTATCACATGCAAATGGCAAAAATTGTGAACAGATGCAAGTTTCACTGATGACCTCCCTCTGAAAAAGCTGTAGAGATTATGACATGTCCATAGCATCCACTAACATGCATGTTTGACTCCCCCCCCCCCCCCCCCTCCCCCTTGAAATGATCGTTTTATTGAAATTGATTGTTTTACATATAACTGGTGCCACTTGATGTCATACCACTTCAGGGCCAGTAAGAAAACTCTGGGTTAATGAGACCCCCCCCCCCCCCTCCCCCCCCCACTCCTTCCCTCCCCCCACCCACCACCACTCAAACAAAGGAATTCCTAGTCCAGAAGTATTGTAGTGAATCAAATTATGCTTACAAACTGAGGTCGTCCTTCTGGAGACAGGATCATCTGACTCCTCCGCCGCATCTTGTTATCTTTAACACAACAACAACAAAATGTCATGAAATATTGATCAATGTAATGAAAGTTCAAACTCACATGTTGCTCGTTTACATACGCATTCGGCCACTGAATGAAAACAGCAGAAATAACTCTGTGCTGTTAACTTAAAACATATGACAACTTCACAAAGTGTTTCATTACTGCATTATCCATGAAACTTTGGCCAAACTGAGCAAGCTATCTGGCTGTATCTTACAAAAACTGAACATGGTATGGAATATAATATAAATGATTAGGATCTTGCTTCATGTACAGCCATTTTTAGTGCTTCACACCCCCCTTCCCTCCCTTTTCTGTTATCTCTTCTGCAGCCAAAGACACTACAGGTGACAAAGTCTCTTACTTCTATCACTAGAAGTGGAACTATTATCTCTCATACATGTATGCACTTACACTTCCTTTAAAGTTAAAAGATAGAAGGAAAACAACAGGCACAGCACTCAGTAATTCAGCATCAACAATAGCCACTCACTTTTTTGAATTTCACTCTCTGATCTTGCTGAAAACAGTGGTTTGGCAACTGGGTTGTTCGATGGGTCAAAGTCCATTTCTGAAATCAACACATAATGAACAGTTAAGCTCGTTGATTCAGTGTTTGTAAAAAATGCTCCAAACTTCCACGGCTTTATTTGGTGTCATGAAGTACTTGCAGCCAACTGGTTCAAAGATACAATACAAAAAGTCAGAAAGAGAGACAGTGAGCGCAGGACTAATTCACTTCAGTGACACTAAGGCAGAAGCTGCAGCAGGTCTGGTAAGGTAATGTTGCTTATAGCCCAGCTGACCACAAAGGGCCATATCAGGGCTGTTACTGCATTGAAGTCAACTCTTGCAGCCAGGCAAATGAAAATAATGCATTAAAAGAAAAAAGAAAAAAAAAAGAGCCAGAATGTAAGGCAAAATATAAGGAAATAACTGGCTGGAGTAGATGGTGAGGGGGCAGCTATGTCAGACATTCACTAATACACTCCAAAACTGCTTGTCAAACAGACGAGTAATGACAGCATTCCCAGCTGTTTTTCATGTTTACTGTCTTGCCAGAACTACTGCCTATACAAATGAACTCATTTTGATTGGACATCATTGAACCGCAAGATGATTCAAAGGTCTACAGTTCTCAACAACACCCTCACTCTCAGTCTCATCCCATTAAGATCTGGAAACCCAATAAAGCTATGACAGACGCCTGATTAAAACATGAGAAGAGTTGACCTGGACTGTTTGAGCTGTTCGTGAAATGCTTAAATAATTAAGTAGTTTGTTAGTTTGTCCTCCTGTCACATTGTGTATTAATATGCACTGAAAGTTTTTAGTAAAACTTGCTTCTGAAGCCTTTCTTGAAATTTAAGAAAAAAAGAATATGAAATGTCAACATTATATCACTAGACAGTTTCAGTAGTCCATGAACATATTGATATCATGTTACTTTACCATACCTATCAATTCCAGGGATTCTGAAAATGGGAAAATTGTCTAGATTTTACGGATAAAAGATTATAAGTTTGATGGGAAATCACTAAGGTCATCCATTTTGATGACGGATCACTGTTCAGAGAGGGAGACGGAGAGAGCGAGGGGGAAGGGAGCAGCATGGTCAGGCACCATGCACTGATGCAGAGGCTGCGATGACATGCTGAGGTTAGAATCAATGACAGCTACCCAACAGACTAAAGAAGATCCATGAAAGGTAACTGCTTAGCTGCATTCCACTAAATCAGTATGTTCCTATTATGCATAATGTGACTTTGTAGCACACAGAAATGAGAAACTCACCACGATCTTTCCAGTTCCACCAAAATGAAACAACTTTCTTCTTAGAGGTCACATTCAATCTTTTTCATGAAGTTCTGTTAAATTGGTTCAGCATGTGTTTCCATAATCAAATTTATCATCACTTTGCGGAGTGGATTATGGATCAATCATCTGATCCAGATCTGCATATGAAAAATTTATGGGTGGGTCCTTTGGTCACATTCTACCTTTTTACAAAGTGAGATTAAAATGGGCTCCGTAGTTTTTGCATAATTAATTTTGCCAACAGACAAACCAGTGTATACATGTGGATGTATTGTAAGGTTCTGACAGGGTTCAATTTCACCCTTTT
Organism: Conus canariensis; assembly: GCA_033310375.1. NCBI lineage: Eukaryota > Metazoa > Mollusca > Gastropoda > Neogastropoda > Conidae > Conus > Conus canariensis. Next base: position 135,257,394 of record CM065714.1, on the reverse strand, counting down.
ATTTTCAGGTTATACCATAAGCACATAGTTCTTCAAAATGAAAAAACGAGAGTGAAGAATGGGGGACATAACAATGCTGAGAAAATGTCTCCTCTATTTCAGCCTTTATTTTCTCTGTTTTTGTCAGTAGTTTTTAGCCATGCTCAACTAGAAAGAATCAACTCTGATGACAAAATCATTTAAATGCAACTGTTCATATATTCTCTCCACATGAGCATTCATGATTGTGTGTGGTATTTTTACATGGACAGATCATATGTTGTGCATGTACACACATGCATTCATATTTTGTGTGTGTTAGCTGACCAGAAATTCATCTGACAACAAAATTTCGATCAGTCTCTGTGTGAATCATTTGTAATTGTATACAATGTTAAAGTGTGTTTTGGTAACTGTAAGTGACAGTGTGTGTGCGAGTGTGTGTGTGTGTGTGTGTGTGTGTGTGTGTGTGTGTGTGTGGGTGTGTGTGTGTGTGTGTGTGTGTATGCGTGTGTGTGTGTGTGTGTGTGTGTGTGTGTGTGTGTGTGCGCGTGTATGTGTGTGTGCATGTGTGTTTATGTGGTGCATATGTGTTATATCTCTTGTCGTTTCAGATCAGATATAACTCATTACAGCTCGTGCAATAAAAACAGTTTTAATATTAAAATAACAGTACAATGTGGAGGGTGGTCAGCCGGTTTGTTGACATGCAGCCAAGTAAAGTAACGTAAAAAGTCACATGATTAAAGGGAGAGCATGCAGCTCTACCTTCGATACAACATTCCTCCCCACCTTTGAATAGAAACTTCAACATTCAAAATGCTTTGAGAATAATCAACTGAGCAAATACATGCATCATGCATGAAATTAAAGTTAAATAGATATTGAGTTGAGTATTCTCAATTATCTTATTTTTCACTTGTTTTGTCCTTTCAACACTACTCAAATTAATATGTGTAAAGTCTTTCACTCGATAAGTCTTTAAAACTTCTTTGGAATTTAGCAGCAGTGAAACAGAATAATAAATAAATTAAGTATAACATGAACAATTGGACTTTTTGCTAAATCCAATGTATGTATGAATACATGCATTTAGTGTGAGCATGCATTCATGCACTGTGTGTTCGTCATTTGACTGTCACTTCAGTATGTAGTCTTGAAGGTATGTAGGTATCTTCTTTGTGCGACTGGGCCTTTGGTTTGCAGCTGATGTTGATGGTTGAGCATCGATTGGTATATTAGGTTTAGAGTGTTCATTTCTTGGTGGTGTGTCGACAGGGCTTCGCGTCAATCTCCTGGGAGGTGATGTCTGGGATCTGCGAGGTGTTGAGACCAGTGTGTGAGGTTGTATTGGCGCGATTTCAGGTACTTGAGGAGTGCTGGGTTGTGATCTGGCACGCGGAGTCATCAGTGTCTGGTTTTCTTTTTCTTCTTCTTCCTCTTCATCTGAGAAAGATTGTTGAATCACCTTGAAGTGGGAAGAATTTCGGGTTATTTCTTTCTGTCCTTGCTTTGCAGTGACCATGGAACCTTTCTTCTGGACAATGACGTATGGTTTGGGGTTGTATGGATGAGTGAATTTGTTCAACCATGGTTGCTTCACTAATACCTGATCACCGATGTTGAGATTGGAAGGACGGGTGTGACGTTTTGCATCAACGTACGATTTTATCTTGAACTTCGAGGCATTGTCATTTTTAGCAATCTTGGCATGTATTTCACTCGGGGTAGGAAATTGGGTTTGAGCAAATTCTGGCAGTCCAATGCTCATTTTTCGACCTGTCACTTTCATGGATGAGTGTGGGGTGCCTCGGTAAAACCAAAAAAACGTAGGTAGTTGAGATTTCCACGAGATGTTTTCAGCGATCAATGATTTGATGCTCTTGTTCAATGTCGACATGAATTTCTCTGCTTCTCCGTTTGTTTCTGGCCACAATTGAGTAATTTTCCTGTGTTTGATGCTGAAATTTTGCATGAAATTTCTGAATTCTGCACCGTTGAATGGAGAGCCGTTATCAGTTTTGGGAACTCGATGATACAATTTCCAGCTCTGGAAATCGGCTGTACTCATCAATAACTAACTACAAGTAGGTATTCACCTGAGGGAAACGGTCCAGTAAAATCTACAGCCAGTGAACTCCATGGTTCATCGGGTAGAGGAGTTGGTTGCAACAGTTCACGATGGGTAGCTCCTGGATAAGATGATAAACAAGGTACGCATGCTTTTACAGCATCTTCTACCATCTTGTCAATGTTTGGGAACCAAACCTTTTCTCGGATCAATTGTTTGGTCTTCACGATGCCTTGATGAGTTTGATGTGCGATTCTGATGATTTTCTTCTGAGGGCTTTCTGGGATAATAAGTCGATATCCACACAAGATTAAGCCATCCTGGACAGAAAATTCATCCTGAAATCTTGCAAACTGGGAAATTTCAGATTCTTTCCAGCTGCCAGTTTCTACTGCCTTGATCACTTTTTGAAGTGTCTGATCCTTTTGAGTTGCATCACGGACTTCAACTGTCATAGTTTTTGGAACTGCGTTTATTATGACATAGTTCACGCAGGCTTCGCCTTTGTTGTTTCGTACGGGTACTGTGCATGGGTGACGGCTGATGAAGTCAGCAGGATTTTGCTCATTTCGTCCTGGTTTGTATTGCAATGTCATGTTGTATGGCATCAGTTCTATTCTGGCTGTTGTCGGTTTTCTGTTTGAAATAATTCCAAGTAAAGGTTTGTGATCTGTGATGACGGTGAAGTTGGCACCAAAAAGATACAGGTGAAAATGCTCTACACCGTAGACTACAGCGAGCATTTCTCTGTCAGTCTGAGAATATCTTTGTTCTACATCTGTCACAGCATGGCTGGCATAACAGATCACCTTTCCGTCTTGAGTCAGTATAGCCCCAAGACTGACTGGGCTTGCGTCAACGAGAAGTTCAGTTGGCTTGCTCTGGTCAAAATATGACATGACATGGGCACTGGTGAGGGCTCGTTTGAGTTGATCAAATGCTTACTGTTCTGATTTTTCCCATTTCCACACAGCATCTTTCTTCATCTGGTTCCTTAGAGGTTTAGTGATAGTTGCGTAGTTTGGGATATAGCGCGAAACGTACTGAGTCATCCCAAGAAACGATCTGACCTCACTGACATTCGCTGGTGGTTTGCTCTTGATGATCGTTGCGATTTTTTCTGGGTCTGCTGACACGCCTTTTTCACCAAACACATGACCATAGAATATCAGTTCCTTGACAGAGATGAGGCATTTTTCTTTGTTCAGTTTTGCACCACTGTCTTGCAGCTTTTGGAGTGTTTTTCGCAGACTCTCATCATGTTCTTTTTGGTTCTTTCCGTGGACGATAATGTCGTCGCTGAGGTTTTTAGCATGGGGGATGTCAGCTAGCAGTTCTGAAATTTCATTCTGAAAAATCTCTGCGGCAGCACTGACTCCAAAAAGTAGCCGTTTGTATCTCCGAAGACCCTTGTGTGTAGAGAACGTTGATTATGTATCTACTTTCAGGAGCCAGTTCAAGTTGATGATATGCGCTTGAGAGATCAAGTTTACTGAAAACAGTTGATCCATTCAGATCTGCGATGAGATCGTCAACTGTTGGCATTGGATGTTTTTCTCGCTTGATTGCCTTGTTTGCTTCTCGCATATCTATACATACTCTGACACCACCAGATTTCTTTGGAACAATCACTGTGGGGCTCACTCAGGGTGTTGGTCCTTCTACTTTCTCGATGATGTCGGCCTGCTCGAGGCGTTCGAGTTCTCGTTTCACATCCTTTCGAACATGAAAAGGAATGCGTCGGTGCATTTGCTTGACGGGTTGAACTTCAGTGTCAATATGCAGTTTGATTTGTGTATTCTTGATTTTCCCCGTCTGTCCATCAAACAAAATTGGAAACTCATCAAGCATGTTTATTGTCTGAGATTTTGACGAAAATGCAAACTGGATGATGTTCAGTGCCTGAGCTGTCTCAGCACTCAAAAGGTTGCTGTTTTGGTCTGGTGTGTCTACTACATAGAATTTTGCATGAGCTCGCCTGACCTTGTATGTGATTGTAGTTGAAAGAAAACCCTTGACCGGAAGAGGTTGTTTCGATCCGTATGCATAAATTGTAGGACATGGTCTCCTCAGCGTAGGTGTTGATTTTATCTTGTCGTAAGATTTTAAGCTGATGATATTGACAGTAGCACCAGTGTCAATGATGAATCGGGCTGATACATCATAGATGTATGCATCGACTGTTGGCGTTCTGATTTTCTTGACCTTGTTGTCTATGACGAAAGCAGATTCAGATTCATCATTAGACGACTCAGGTTCTCTGTGTGTTTCTCTTTCAGTTTCTTTTTCATAGTCGTTGTTGACATGCCTTACTCTCTGGGATGACCTGCACACTTTGGCAAAATGTCCAACTTTGTTACATTTTCTGCATTCTTTGCCTTTTGCTGGGCATGGGCCTCTATGAGGGAAGTTTCCACCACAATTGCGGCACCTAGTCTCATTTGCTGTGTCATGGTTATAGTTTTGTGATGGACGATTTCTTTGATTTGAGCTACGACCATGAAATGACTGATTGCCTTGAGTTCTGTCACTGGAATGAATGGAGTTTGGCTGTTTCTTCTGTTTCTTCTTGCCAGCAATTTGAAGAGCACTGAATGAACTCGTAGTTGTTGACATTTTCTCCATCTCTGCAGCCCTAATATCTGATAGTTCAATGGCTCGAGCTTCATCCAGTAGTTTGGCTAGGGTCATGTCGTCTCTGAGTGCAGCTCTTCTCAGCTTTGCAGATTTACAGCCTTGCATAATTTGTGTCAGCAATTCTCTTTCTTTGTTGATGCCAAAATCACAGGAAGAGGCAAGTGTATGCAGTCTTGTGTAGAATGTGTCAATGGACTCCCCTTCATTCTGTACTGCTTGTCGAAAACGAAACGTTTCATAGGCTACATTCTTTTTGGGCGTGAAATAGTTTTGTAGTGACGTTTTGGCTACGTCGTATGCTCCTTTTTCTCCATCAGTAAAACTATCAAAGATATCGTATGCCTCATCGCCTAGGTAATGCAACAAGAGAGCCTTCTTTTGTTTATTATTCGTTATGTCCAGTCCACACAACATGTTTTCAAACTTCGCTATCCATTTAGACCACCTCATCCCAATGGACTGTTCGTCTACATGTACAGAAAACGCAGGAAAACTTGGTAATGAAGCCATGATAGTGAAAACGAAAATGTGACTAATGGACGTTTACTAGTACGGTCGACAAATCAACGTTAATAAAAGTTCTACTTAGCTTTTCTTGATCCCATCCTCGTGGCCATTTTGTTATATCTCTTGTCGTTTCAGATCAGATATAACTCATTACAGCTCGTGTAATACAAACAGTTATAATATTAAAATAACAGTACAACGTGCAGGGTGGTCAGTCGGTTTGTTGACATGCAGCCAAGTAAAGTGACGTAAAAAGTCACATGATTAAAGGGAGAGCATGCAGCTCTACCTTCGATACAACAATATGCATACATTATATATAACTGATATATACAAATAATTACAGCCACGCACATGGACAGTCATTTATTACCTTCGGGTTCTCTCTCACTGATGTGCTGTGGGACAGAAAGAGAGCCAATGCTGTGTTGAGACTGCAGCATAACATCCCCATGATGTTGCCCAGTCTGTTGCCCATCTTCCTCTTGAAGCTGCAGTGGTGACTGGTACTGATAAGTATCCTGTTTCTTTTTACTATGGCTTTTTGGACTTTGATAAATGCAGCACGATTGACTGTTTCCCATTTTGGCATGTAAAATGCTACTGTAGACTTAAACTGAAAAGGACAAGAATGATTTGTTTCCCATGTAATTTAGTGTTTGTACAAATCAATTTGTAAAAAAAAATAATTCTGTTTACTGGTGACATAAATTTATCTCGAACTCTTTTGGTTATGCTGTTGATCTTTACTGACAGATGTTAAAAACTGGAGGTAAAACTATTTCAGTAGATTTCAATGTCATTTGAATAGGCCAGTGTCTTTTCAGTTTGACTTTTATACTCATAGTTCAGTGAATATGAATCCATCAATCATTCAGAATCGCATAATCTTCATGATCTCTTGTTCATTTTGCTCAACCCATCTGTCATAATTCTGAGGCTGCTTTAAATCATTTACTTGTGCTCACTGATCATTCCCCTTTTGTCGCCGAATAAAATTAAATCTACAGCTTGTACTCCTGTTAATGTCAAATTCTTGACACAGTCTTCTTTGGTCAAGATTATGCACTTAGACTCCTTTCAACTGTCATATCACTGTCCAACCAGCCTGAACAAAGACTGGAAGAGATGATGGGAAATGTTTATGAACAAACTTTCTGACACAAAGCAATCAATTGGTGAAAACTGCACGAAGAAACTATAATCGTTGTACTCAATCAAACCTGTTAAAACATCCTGAAAGCATTTTCTTTTGAAACCAATGCACACGCAGTCCACGAAACAACTGTCTAGAACTCATAGCAGACACCATTCGCCAGACTGCCCTGGCCCGGTCAGTAAACGGAAGTGCGGCAGAAATAACCTGTAAAATTATTTTCATTGGTTTAAAATATTAAGGTACCTGTCGCTTCCGGCCAAGAGCCCCGCGAAAGTTCGTCTGCAGCTGTCAGCTGGTAGAGATGGCAGTGTGATGTGTTCACAGAGACCGGGTTGCTCGAAGTGCGAAACCACATTGTATGAGTGTCTCGTTGTTTTGTTCAATTCTTCTGCATTGGTTTAAAAGGTATTTTATTTATGTTACTAAAGAGAAATCTTACAATACAAAGTTTAGTAAAATAGGAGTGCAATAACTAATATTAATATCGGTCGCAACAGTAACTTTCGTTATAATTGACATGGAAGACTAACCACTAAGTTAGAGATAGACGTCTGCTTCTTTTGAAAGATTAATTTTGAAACTAAGTTTATGTGAACAGAGTTCTCAGTTTCAGCCTGCTAGGAGTCTGAATCGTTGCTTTGTGCACTTTGCATCGCAGGCATGAATGATGATGAAATTCTTTTCAATAGGTTCTTGTTAGTTGACTTCGTGAACTCGTTTCATCAATACATATATATTTAGGGAGCATCAAAAGCAAACATACAACACATATGCATACAAACTATTTGCCATATTAACTCAACAAAATGAAAAAAAGTGAAACAACTCGAGAAATTATCTAGTTTTGCTTCAATCAACTTCAGAGGGTTCCCTCTTTCAAATTCAGCACTCATCCCTTCACACTGGCGTCCACTCCCCTCCCACTGCTCTCTCTCCTTAACCCCTCCCTCCTTCAACCCCCCTCCCCCCACCCCCATGCAAAAGGAAAAAAAAAAAAAAGAAAACCAAACAAGTTCATTTGGAAGTTTTGTGCACAATATCCTCAGTTACCCCCCCCCCCCCCCCCACACACACACACACACACACCTTCCTCCCTGTTCTCTGCACAAAATTCAAAATTAAGAAAAGTGGCTTTCTTAGAATTGCATGCACTTGGGCACATGCAAGTTGAGAAAAGTTGCTTTTCCATACTTTAAGCAGAAGAGAACAGGGAGTAAATGTGGATATTGCCTTTTACCCCCTTTCGATTTTGCATACAAAAGATAGAAAAATTGGATGTTATCTGATATTTAGTTTCTTTTCCAGTTTTTGTTCATTGCTGGCCAAAGAACAGTTCCACGATGGAATTATTTCCTTGTTAACGTCTGCCCCCTTTCAGACATGATTTTGTCTTCTTTCCATCAAAGACTAAGGTCATTTCTTCTGTCTTCAGTTGTGAAGGTCATACCATGTCATTAGATATTCAGTGACTTGGATGTGCATAATGTGATAACTTAGTCTACTCTGAGCAGTTTGAGTTTGGTGGGAATTGGGACTTAAGCTCGCATGAGAAATGGGACCTGCAAGGGCTCATGTATTTGGGGAAAATGGATGAAGTAAGAAATCCATGATTTTTTGTGTTTGAGAAGAATTTGTGTTAATGACTTTGGACAAGTATGATTTATCAATAATGTATTTCATAAAGAGAAGGCTACATTTAGAAAAAGTGATGTGAACTGTCCACCAGGTGGAGAATTACCACCATCAATTAGCAGGTATGGAAGTTATATTAAACTAACCAGATTGAAAAAACTGGTGGTGATCTTGCAGCATTTTTCAAATTTCTGTATGGAGAAATAATCATTAACACTCCATTCAGGATAACACCAGGCCCACCAGCAAGGACAATCTGCCAGTTCCACCAATTGAAATACCTGTTTTATATGGAAGACTGGCAACAGGAAGAACTAATTCTTTCCATAGACCATCAGTGAGTAGAACTGTCTCCTATGTTAGGCAGTGTCATCACCTCTAGTGAAAGGTTTCAAATTTTGCACATCACCCCCAGTCTCCCTCAAACCCCCTCCCCCACCTCCCCCTGCAGTCAACCCTTCTACTTGGTACTTTTACCTGCCATGCTAAATGCTCCCCCCCCCCCCCCCCCCCCACTGACTCCCATCAAATGGGACTGATCAGTCACTGTGTCCCACACTGACCTCACACCCGGAACCCTACTGTTTAAACAGTGTTAAAATCATGTATATGATGACAACTGAGTAAAAGTCGTAGAGCTTTTCCCCAGTTCCTGAAAAAAATTCTTTATTGGTTAAATGTAAGGTGGGAAGCTGCACACCTAAATTGATGCTGATATTTGATGGGTTTCCACAATGGTGTCACTTACTTCATGCTGTCATTGTATTTAAAGCATGTCTATTGATACCACTACAGGGTCCATGAAACCTGTTGGCAAGATTTCCCTTCCACCTGCCCTTCCGATATTTTAAAACCAAACAACTTCCATCAATGTTCAGCTTGCTTTAGTGGAAATATCTCAGCTTTTATGCAGATTTTGCTATCTGTACATTTGATACAAAGAATTCACCAAACTTGGTGGAACAGGGGGAGTTGGAGGGAGGGGAGGAGTAAGTGCTAGCTTGTATGTGTATAAAACAGTAAGGAAAAGACTTGGTCCACATACTGTCATTGTCTTACTTTTTAGCTAGCTGGTTCATATAAGAAAAAAAATGTAAGGAAAACATCTCAAATTTGAACGACAAAGAAATTCCTTCATTGTAAAAACAGGGATGAATCGTAACAGCTTCAGAAATGTTCATTCTTTTTAAGACTAATCATGTTATCTGGTTAAGTGAAACTACTATTATTAGTGGGTACTACCAGAGGGAGAAGCTCACTCATGCTGGCTCAATGACTAAGCATTTATTGTTATCTGATGCGGTTAATAGATGATGTCTTGCATATTTTAGATTAGAATAGGCACTACTGAACTCTATGGAAGTGACATGGCAGCAGTGCAGGTTCTCCTTCGATGTGTGGCCTTATAACTTGAGATTAACTGCTACTTGTGGTTTGCCGTTGCTGGCACTATTTAGGAACAATCCAGGGTGTGGCAGTGAACATGGAGCGGGAATGCAGCATGGGATTAATGCCACTTGAAGCGGCACCGAAGATACTATCATTGGCGTTTAGTAATATGTATGCATGCATGCTTATGACCTTGTGACAGCATCTTTTTGTGGGAAAAGGACATGATGAGAACATTTGATCTCCAGTTAAACCTGTAAGACTAAATAATCAGTTGATAGAAAGAAGTTTCTTGAACCTTTCTTAGAGCTTCTTTCTGTCGATAGGGTACTTTCTTTAGGGAGGCAAGCATGGATGTTATCAAACTTTCATGATGGCTGATATGTGGTGTATTTTTTGGCAGGTCTAAAGCATGATGATGGAAGACGGCAGTATGAAGATGGAATGTCCCACGCCAACAGAGTTTAGACCTGGTGAGCAGACTGGTGGAACCCAAAACAAGCAAAGAACTAATATGGATGTACCACCATTGATCCCTCCTCCTCCTCCTGGCTTTCAAACAACAAGGTGGGATTCCGGATATATTCTGGACAGAGAATGCATTTGTCCTTGTACTTGTGAGTGTGTGTGCATGGATGTGTGTGAGTCACCAGGTCTGGCAAAGTTTTCCTATTTCACAAGCCAGATTTACACTAGAAAGGTTTTTAACACAATTTGTGGTGTGTTTTTAGAAATTGTTCTTCAAAGGGTTTTGTGAATGAATGACTTGAGTTGACTCAGTGTGGTGACAGCCCTGGTATGGCCCTCTGCGATCGGCTGGGCTAAGAGCAACATTACCTTACCTTACCTTAAGCTAGTCAGGCTAGTGGATCAAAAATTCTGTTAGCCCGCCAAAGTTTTTATCAGCCTGGTAATTGGCTCTATTTGTTTTCCCAGTGGGTAGGAAGCGTTGAAATCAAAAGCAAATGGAGTTAAACAGATTAGCAGGAAATACAGGCCGTGCTGTTTGTTTTTACACAAAGTAGGGCTTTTGTTAAGATAATGACATACTTTTTTTTTTTTTTAGTGCAGATAACAATGCCTTGTAGAGTCCATTTCTTGGCAGTTGACCACTTCCTCTTTTCCTGCATTTGATTAATGCTGTGAAACTTTGTTTTGAAGATTGTAGAGATGATTATACTGACTGAAGACTTCAGTAGCAAAGTAAAAGGTAAGGTGACGATGTAGCAAGTGAGCTCACAGATAAGAGCTGACCTGACAATATTGACTAGAGGCTACGGCTCGTCTCCAAGTAACAGTCTGTGAAGCCAGCGGGATTACACATACTGCATTAGCTTTGTGCGCAGTGGGTGAGTATAATGAAGTTGATGGCCATTTCAGATCAGACACACACACACACACACACACACGCACGCACATGCACATGTCACACACACACACACACACACACACACACACACACACACACACACACACACACACACGCACACACACCAACCACATTAGGGGACTGCTGGGGTGGAGAGGATAATGAACCCTAAGGCTAATTACAAAAGATACTGGTCTGATTGGATAACTCCCCCTAACGCTTTTACAATTGAAAAGAGACTGGGATGGGTGAGGGCTGAATGGAGGAAGGGACAGAGAAGCAGGGTTGGACAGAGATCCAAGGCTGAAGGAGACACTTCAGGAATATGCCCCCATCCCCCCCCCCCCCTCCACACATACACACACACCATGTAATCCACCATATTTGCTGTCACTGGCCCTACCATTATTTTGGTGATGTATGAAGGTAGGTTTGATGCAAATTAGCAATGCTTATTATATTTTGATATGGGTTATTTGATTGAAAAAGATACCTCCCCATAAGAGAATTAGGGGAGGAGAAGGGGGGGGGGGGGGGGGGGGGACAAATGAAGATAGATCAGTATATATCAAGATAGGTTTTAGGAAGCATACAATGCTGGAAGATTTGTTTTTGTTTGTTTGTTTTTGTATCGAGAGATTGTGGTTATGAACCACAATCAGTTCGACATCATCTGTAGTTGAAAAATGGCTCTTTCCTGTGATGGAAGGGGACTGGAAGGGAAAAGATATCAGGATATGTATATTACAATGCCTTGATAGTTTTAAGTGATGCAGCTTCAGTATTACTGCATGTTTTGACTCATTCCAATTCTACTTTGACTTTTTTTTTTCACAGGGACAGTCTGAACAACAGAAAAGAGGAGAAGACAGCACCTCCTGAATTAAATAACAATTCTGATATTGTTTATATTATCAATAATGACCTTCTCATGGGTGATGAAGCGAAGGCGGGTGATGAAAGGAAGGCAGTAGCACATTGTCAGCAAGGGTAAGGATTACGTCTTATGGCGTTTACACCTTTTTTCCTGTCATTTAATCATTTGTTTCCTTCTGTGCTCAAGTCATCTGAAAATGAGATCTCAAACACTCACAACAGCTGAGAATTCTTTTTCTCTTCTTTTTTTTTTTTTTTTTTGAGATTTAATTGCTGACGTAGGTGCTAGACGCACTGACAGCTATTAGCAGTTGTTAAAGGTCTGAGCCTCCTTCAGAATTGGTGTTTGGTGCAGTTTATGTACTTTGTAAGGCACTGTTCTTGTGTTGTGATGTACTGTGTTCTCTTTAGCCAGTCAAAATGGTCTCTTAAGTTGCAGATTAGCTTAAAAGATTATACCTCACTGTTTTTGTCTGTGATATTTTGTCTTCAAAACAACCTGGTGCAGAAGAAAGGTCACAATTGTTTGAAAAGAAAAAAAAAAGGAAAACTTCGACAGAATCGTATTTGAGACATATGACAGCTAACAGGAAAAAAATGTTAAAGTGGATTTGTTTTTTTGTGTGTGTGTGTGTGAATTTTGTATAGAACGGTATATAGTATACTTATTTTTGTATGCTGCGGGCAAGATTGAAGAAAGGTGAAGTCAAATGATAGTGATAAGATTGAAATAGTATAGAGTGGTGATTGTTTTCAACAGCCTACTTCAAAGTGGGACTGTGGCTTAGAAATTGACTTGTCAGTTGTGTTTTATGAAATGCTGATGAATGAAATGATGAAAAAAAGAAAAAATACTGCAGAACGTTTCAGACCTATCTCAGTCTCAGATGTTTATTTTCAGACACAAATTACTTGCTTTGGTTTCTTTGTTGATTTTGTTTGAAAAATGAACACTTTTGTCCCAGTTGAAAGGAAGTAACTTTGTATTCAGTATGATTTGCTATTTTATGGGCTTTTCTCTACTCGATTTCAGTCACCAGTACATAACAGAGAGATGATTTTGATATCCATGCATGTTTCAATTGTGACAGCCTCTGTTTCATGTATGTTTCATGTTTCATTAATGACTCAGTGATTTAAGATCGCAATTCTTAAACTAAAACCAGAGAATAGAGGTCTCATTTATGTAAAGGCATACAGCATAGGGTCACTTCTCATATGCATTTTATGCTGTAGTATCTTCATCTTTCATGTATCAGTTGTGTGCATTCATATTTGCTCAGTGTGTCTTGTTATTAATCAGACACTTGGACTGCTTAGATTTTGTTGTTGCTGTTCTATCAGGTTTTCTTGGCTGCTTGAAAGGTGTACGCTTGTTTCTATTTTTATTGTTATTGTTGTTGCTTTATCATTTTTGGTGGCCTGACAGTGGCATCACACCCACACTGTTCATTCCTGCTGACCTATACATGACCACATCACACCCACACTGTTCATTCCTGCTGACCCATACATGACCACATTACACCCCACTGTTCATTCCAGCTGACCCATACATGACCACATTACACCCACACTGTTCATTCCTGCTGACCCATACATGACCACATTACACCCACACTGTTCATTCCTGCTGACCCATACATGACCACATTACACCCACACTGTTCATTCCTGCTGACCCATACATGACCACATCACACCCACACTGTTCATTCCAGCTGACCCATACATGACCACATTACACCCACACTTCATTCCAGCTGACCCATACATGACCACATTACACCCACACTGTTCATTCCAGCTGACCCATACATGACCACATTACATCCACACTGTTCATTCCAGCTGACCCATACATGACCACATTACACCCACACTGTTCATTCCAGCTGACCCATACATGACCACATTACATCCACACTGTTCATTCCAGCTGACCCATACATGACCACATTACACCCACACTTCATTCCAGCTGACCCATACATGACCACATCACACCCACACTGTTCATTCCAGCTGACCCATACATGACCACATCACACCCACTGTTCATTCCAGCTGACCCATACATGACCACATTACACCCACACTGTTCATTCCAGCTGACCCATACATGACCACATTACACCCACACTTCATTCCAGCTGACCCATACATGACCACATTACACCCACACTTCATTCCAGCTGACCCATACATGACCACATCACACCCACACTGTTCATTCCGGCTGACCCATACATGACCACATTACACCCACACTTCATTCCAGCTGACCCATACATGACCACATTACACCCACACTTCATTCCAGCTGACCCATACATGACCACATCACACCCACACTTCATTCTAGCTGACCCATACATGACCACATTACATCCACACTTCATTCCAGCTGACCCATACATGACCACATGACACCCACACTTCATTCTAGCTGACCCATACATGACCACATTACACCCACACTGTTCATTCCAGCTGACCCATACATGACCACATCACACCCACACTTCATTCTAGCTGACCCATACATGACCACATTACATCCACACTTAATTCTGGCTGACCCATACATGACCACATCACACCCACACTTCATTCTAGCTGACCCATACATGACCACATTACACCCACACTGTTCATTCCAGCTGACCCAAACATGACCACATCACACCCACACTTCATTCTAGCTGACCCATACATGACCACATTACATCCACACTTCATTCTAGCTGACCCATACATGACCACATCACACCCACACTTCATTCTAGCTGACCCATACATGACCACATTACACCCACACTGTTCATTCCAGCTGACCCATACATGACCACACTCAGGGTCATCTGGTCGAAGCTTCAACAACAGCAGTTGACAGGGAACAATCAGTGTCGGGTTGCCATGAGGCAACCCACAGGTGGAGACATTGTACTGCGGCTGAGTCACTTCTGTGGTATTCAGTGCTGCCTTTGCTGATCTAACATATCGATAATTAAGATCAGTGCTGTTGAAAATGCCTGCTTCATCGCAGTGCCAGCAAAACCAACTCCCTCCAGTTTGCATATACACATCCGTCTGACGATAGTCCCCATGAACCTGCCAGCACCAAAGACCTTTGACACAAACTTTACAAACAAGAAGGGTAACTCTTGCCCCCATGATGACACAGATACACGTCCATGACTGCAAAGTAATATTGCTAACACACAGATTCAGCTAGTACAGGTAATTGAGAGAAGGCACAAAGAGTAAACAAAGAGACATCCCCAAAAATGTATGATCCAAGCTTGCCCATACACCCTGCACCTGACACATCAACAACTGTTGCTGCAGATGGTTTTGTTTGCCACTTGTTGTTCAAACGCTCTGAAAGGAGCAGATGATTGATGATTTGCATAATCTTTCTGTGCAGTGTATCAGTCTGGGAACTTTTTCCTGTTTCTCATAGTAGTGGTTTTGTATTTCAACATAGATTATGTTTTTGTTTCAGGTTTACTAATTTTGGCAATTCCTGTTACATGAATGCAGTTCTCCAGTCATTGCTGGGTCTCAAATCGTTTGTGGTAGATCTTCTGATGTTTTACAAACACCATCAAAAGGCTTTCAACAATAAGTCTATGACAAGGTATGGTTTCTTTCAAATCTTCTATCTTTTTGGTAATAATTTTCAATCTTGTGTGTACATTGTACTGATAAAGAAACAGGAATGACTAGGAAGTACAGCATTACAGGTCACTTGGACAGATATGGAAATACATAACATGTTACACAAGATAGCAACAACAACAACAACAACAGCAAGAAAAAGAAAAAAAAAAGAAGGAAAAAAAGACGCCTTACCCATGGAAACAAACATTGATAGGAGAAACAAAAATCCATACTGATATGTTTGAGACAATAGAAATTACACATTTACAATGTACATGTAATGAAAATAACAAACAAATGCAGTGTCGAAGAACATAGGTTTATAGGAATTCCGTTCAGCATTGAATTTGGACACATTAGTGTTATTTTTTGCATTGTGGAGTAATAATTCATCCTTGTATTCAATGTTCATTTTAAAGTCACTTTGTGTATACATTTTATTCATACCTATGTTCAAGTTTCATTTAGTTACTGTAGTAGATTCATTCAACATTCAGCTTTACAAAAGCCGTTGCTCGCATGCAGTCATGTTTATTTCCCTGCAGTGACTTCCCTTGTTCCAACAAGTCAATACAAATTACAGTTTCAGATACCACAGTTACTAAGAGTCATGCACATTTGTTAACAGTCAACCACATTTTGTTTAGTTAAACATATTGACTGGTAGATCAGTAGGCATGCACCCATGCACAAAACCTATAAACTGATTAAAACATGTTTGAAGAAGAGTGAAAAGAAACATGCAAGAAGGAAAAACTGATGATTTTGACAAGTAATGGTAGTTACCCATGGCCATTTAAGCATAGGAATTTGAAATGTTCTGTTGTGAAGACAGAACACTGGTCAGCTGACTTAGCAATTTTTCTGAAGATAAGTCCTGTCAGTTTTTCTGCATCAGCTTCCCACATTCACAATAAATATTTGACTTTGATGTGCATCAGAGTCTAATCCAGAAAGTGTAACATGCTTTGTTGAATTTCAAATGAACAAAATGTAGGCAAAATGAAAATCTAGCTTCACACTGAGAAACTGAATCAGTTATTTCATCGCAAGCATTTTGTTACCTGCTAGTTTTGGCTCTGGCACAATTTTATGACAGTTTAACTTAATGTTTTCATCTCTTTTTTGCCCTCTAATACTGAGGTAATATGCGTCAAGTTTATCTTGCCACATTCACACATTCACATTGTTTCCGTTTCAGTATTTGTTTCATGCTGCAAGTGAAGAAGCGCAAACTGAGATAGCTTTGATTAATGAAGTTTTTCAGTCCCCCCCCCCCCCCCCCCCCCCCCCCCCCTCCCCTGCCCCTAAAGTATAGCTTGATCAATGTGAAAAGTGTCATCAGTTTTCAGACCAGACACACATGTTGAGCATCCTATAGGGTTATATATTTTCTGCCTCATATTTTCTGTCGGCTCATATTAAAATCAGCATTATTGTAGGAATGTACCCTCCCTAACCCACACCCATATCTGTATTTGATTAATTTATGTCTCCGTCTTTGTCCTCTCTCTGTGATGCTGACCATCTGTCTGTGTGTCTGTCTCTCTGTATCTCTTGTTTCTTTTTATCTTTTTTCCTGTATGTAACTGAACTTTCTGGAAAAAATGTCCATCACAAATGGCTGTGATTTTCACACACAGTTAAAGCATATATCTATTTCTCACTTTATCATGATTTGATATTGCTTTGCATTATTGAGTAATACTGTGCCACCCATAAATGTCACACAGAGTGTGTGTCTTCTATTCTTTCCATTTATTTTGTTGGCATCTGAAGCTTTATATCATTACTTTTTGTCAGCCTTTCTTATTCATAGATACAAATGTGCTTGTCTGCAAAAGTGAGTGCTTCTGCGCAGTTAAGCACGCATACATGCACATACACACACACATTCATACACATAGTCATGTACACACGCAAGCTTGCATGCACACACATGCATGTGCACTCACACTTTCATTTTTGCGTTTGCACAAATTGATGGAGTATCATCCATGTAAACTTACATGACTTTTCTCCCAAAGAGAATGGTGAAGGAAAGATTTTGAAATTAATTCTAAAATGCAAATTGACTCATGCAGGTAGATATTTTTTGCTAGTCCATTGATTTGGAAATTGATCTGTTGATTTTCTGGTAACCCAGTCAAATAAGCCGTGATACTCTGAACCAAGCCTGAACTCTTATACTGGTGTTGCTCTGTTACTGTGACACAGTTGTCCTTTGTCAGAACCTTAGCTGTGGAATCATTAGCTTCTCTTAACTGTATTGCCAGTATTTCTCCCGTATACTTTGGTGAATGTCAGCTTGGTGGTATTTCTGCTTTCAACTGTGCATCCCAAGATGGTTTTATGGAACTAAAACAGAGAGAAAGAAAGAGTTGTGAAACAAGTATGCACTTATACATGGACATGTCTGCTTGGACGCATGCCTTCAGTTTGCCTTCAGTGCAGGAAGATCTCAGAGCGTGCTGTGAGGCCTTTGTGTACAGCCTTGGTGACTGCAAGCATTGATTGTGATGTAATTGTGTGGCAGAGCTCTTGCAAGGCTGATGTTGGCCAGGCATCGGTATCAGCTCCAAGGAGAGTCCTCAGATGACATTAACCCCTTTCTGAAGGATGTTCAGACGGCAGCTTCAGTCGCTAGCTTGAACTTCACTGATTACAGGCAGCATGTAAGAGACTGTGCTGAGCGTCTGTTGGAGGACACCATCTTTTTGCATGTGTTCTTGTGTGTTCACTTCACACATACCCTCATGGTACACACGTAACACAGGTGCGCACGCATGCACGCACGCATGCACACACACACACACACACCGACACACACACACACACACACACACACACACACACACACACACACACTGTCTGTGTGTGTCCCTCTCTCTCTCTCTCTCTCTCTCTCTCTCTCTCACCAAAACACATACTCACTCATTTTGTAAGAGTGAGTGAAGTATGTATGTGTTCTAAAGTTATTTGCAGACGGGGAGAGAATGATACTTAAATCATGGAAAATAAGAAGAAATTCAAAATATTGAGTCTTTGTTTGAACTTTAGCTACTTGGTTGAAAAATTAACTACTTTTGTTAGTTGTGATAGAAAAGAAGTAGGCATTTGTAATCTTAACTGTTTGATTTAAATTCTGAAAAGCATTTAACAGTCTTTCTATGGACTTCTAGGTAGTGGTAGGAAATGGGTGTGACCTTGTTGTTGTCAGAGATGTACAGTGTGACTTTGTCATTACTTTTGTATGTTTGAAGCTTTTTAAACATGATAAAGGCTGTCTAAGCTAAACAGATCCAATAGTATTAAATAATCTGATCAAACTTAAAATGCATAACTGAATTAAATCAATTAATCATTTTGATTTATTCATGATATAATCATTGTGAACATTATTATCATTATGAATTAGAAATTTGGTAAACTGTTTGGTTTAAGCTGAGTAAATGTGCACATGTGCAAATCTTCTACTTAAACAATCAAAATGATAGGATTGAAGGTGTGACCATAAAGTTCAGAAACTTCACTGGAAAACTAGCAGTTGTGTTAACTTTACATCCTCCATTCATAGTCTTTTAGGAAGAGCAAACATTACAATTGTGAAATTTGTACAACCTCTAAATCCAACAGATATTGATACGTATGTATGTTTTGTTCAGGATGCCCACGAGTTTCTAAGTCAAGTGCTTGTCATGTTGAAGGAGGAAGGCATGGCGCTAAACCGATATGCACAGGGTTATGAAGCAAGTCATGTGCAGAGTTCAGAACAGTCGGAAGAATGCCAAGAAAGTGTGGGTGAAGAAGCTGAAAGCTCAAAGACCAGTCAAGAGGGAAAAGAAAAGAGTTCAGAAGAGTGTGATGAAACGGACAGTATATCAGGAAAAGACAACCTGAATCCAGACGGGAAAGGAAGTGCTTCTGAACAAGAAAGGAAAGTCAACACTCCACAAAAATCAGGTGACAGAAGTGATGTGGAAACGGCAAAAGTCCAGGAAGCGCAAAGTGTGGACAGCAGCCCCAGAAATAGAGGTGAAGACGCTGATCCAGAGGCTGATAATCAGGTGATAGAAATCACAATGTAATGAGATCTATTTTTGGTGAATCTGACCCTAAAGAAACTCAGATTTCTTCGGCTCTTACGTCTGAAGATATGACTCGCATATATAAAAATGATAGTTTATTTGAAAATACTGAGGTGAATACAAAGAACACGATCACATGGTCTGCATACAAAGTGGACAGCGCTGTGGACAAGGCTATACCTATACAGTACCAGTGTCCTGCCATTGAGATCACCATCAAGTCTGGAAGTAACACAGCACATCATTCAAATATTGTTGTTGATAACAGTAAAACAGCTCAGGATAAAAAGGAAGCCACTAGGGGGGACTCTGTCTGCTCAAAGGACGAAGTGATATTGACCAAAAATAAGAGAGAATCTCAAAAAATGAATACTAAAGGTGAAAGTGTGCCTTCAAAAGAGAAAACAGAAAATAATAAAAACCAAGAAAATAAAAATGTCGCACCAGGGATTTGTTCAGATGACTCTAAAAGTGAGCTGAATACTGCCAATGAAAGTAAAACGACATCTGTTGATTATAGAAGTGAAGAATCATTCTCTGAAGTGGATGGTGTCGATGATACTGCAGGGGATGGCTCTGTTCTCTCAACAGACAACATCAAAGACAAGTTTTCCGTGCTGTCGTCTGGTCCGTGCAACCCAACTAGTGAGAACTTTGAATTTGATTTGGTGCAGACAACAGACTGTTTAAGGTTAGACTTTTGAGTGTTGGCATAATTCATAAAACAACAGCAAAGAAAATGATATGAGTTTTTCTTTTAGTGCGTCAGTGACAAATAGATTTCTATGAGCAGGGTGTTTTTATTCATTTCAGTTCATATGTAGTGAATTAATGAGCAGTTAAAATCACTAGCAAACTTAATTATGTGCATTTTTCGTTTGCTGTGAGTGTGTCATGGATTTAATTTGGGCTGACTTTGGCTTTCTAACTGAAAGCACTGAACCTCATACAGGGAGAGAAATTTTGGTGGGGAGGATAGGCAGGGTGAGTGGGAGTTGGGGAAGTGTATAAATAAAAAAAAGCTCAGATTTAATCTTTGTTTCTTATACGCTAAAGTTACAAAGTGTTCTCTTGCACATCCGTACACAATTCTGTTGGTCTGTCATGCTCAGACCTCTTACCATGTGTGTCCTCAATAGCAAGGAAAGGATTATATACCTCTTTTTCTCTTTTCTCAGCCCCTTGTCCATTCTTGTTCCTGTCTCCCATACCTGGTGAAATGACAAGTTTATGTAGATCTTTGGTCATAAATCCCTTGCTTTTGTCTTCAACTGTTTGTTTTCACTCAGTTGCTACAGGTGCAAACAGACAACGGAACGGCATACTTACCTTATCGTGGATATACCAGAGGACCGGTAAGTTGCTTTTGAATGGGTGGACATCTCCAGAATGTAAAGCAAAAAGGATGATAACAAAGAAAAAAAAACTTTTTGTTTTGTTAGTTTGTGGTTAATGTGGTGGATTGTGTCATACATACATGTGTTTGCTGATTGGAATACTTTTTTTGTCTTATTGTTACTGTTCTGTTGTATTGAAGATTGTTAGTAATCATATATACTTTCCACTGAGATAACTTTAAGAGAAACAATCAAAGGTATCAGCACTGAGTTAACTTCTTTTTTTTTCCCATTGAAAATTGCTTCAACAGTGTAAAGTCAGCAGAAGACCAAGCTTGGGTTTGGTCCAAATACATCCTGCTTTATAAGGCTTAAAACCTCTGCATTTCTGTTGCTATCGTTTTATTACAATGGAGTGAATTCATCGCCTGTTTATGTACACTTTGAAAGAATGAACACTGACATTATTGTAATTAGTGTGCAGCTCCAAATATTTTCTTCATGCTTCTTTAGGAAATGGTTTTCTTTTCTTTTTTTTTCACGAGCAGTCCCCCTGCTGACATGTTAAAAAGAAATTGATCATTTCAAACATGTGCTTTTCCCTGTTCCTTGGGTTTTTTTTTTTCCTTCTCATTATCCTCACTTGATTTGCTTAACATGTAATGTACCATCCAACTGTTTTCAGCCCATGGCCGACCCTCCAAGATGCTGTGGACGATTTCTTCAAGAAAGAGGAATTAGATTACACTTGTGAACATTGTAAAGAAAGCACAAAAGCTGAAATCGGCAGAAAATTCTGCAGACTTCCCAGGTAACTCCGCTTTTCTTGTACTTACCTGTCCAAACAAATGCTTTATTCATACTTTGTGTGGAAGATCACCATATCATCAGGATACGAAAAAAAAAAAAATGGGAGCGCAGGGAGCTAACCTGGCCTCTATACCCAGATAGGATGTAGGAGTGATCTCCCTTAGTTCACTTTGTTGCACCATATTCAAACATAATTCGGTTTTCTCCTCCTTGGTGAGGGAACAGGCTCCCTACCCCTATCCCTTCCCCTCTCAGTTTTCAGAGGTTGTACTGTCTTTTTCGGCTGTTATAGATCCTCTCAAGGGGCATCTTGAGCTCACTTTTGCTTTGAACAAGGAAGCTTCTCTCTTCCCTCAAAACAGAGAAGTTCAACCAAAAGAGTCTACAAGTTATGTTCTATCGCTGTCTCACTCCATCATTCAGTCCCACTGTCGTACTCTGTGGCATCACTCTCTTCGTCCACCAAACCCTCCTTGATGGCTATGGAGACATGCGTCTGTCCCTCGTGTCACAATTCCCAAAGGGTATTGGCACCTATCATATATGCATCGACTGCACAAAATGCTCCCTATTCAAACCTTGTAACTCATGCGTGAACTGGCCGGGTGCAACATGGCAGTCACTTAGAAATTTTGATATCCGTATGAACCGTCAGGATGGTCACCCAGTTTTGGCTTGAGAGTCTCCCAGAAATGCCAATTCAGTATTGGTACAGAGGTCTTTAGAAACAGGCCAGCGCCCCCCACCCCCACCCCCACTCTGCGCTGTAGATCTCCTAGCAATTTAACAAAGTGACATGAAGCAGTTAGGGGCAATACAATAGTCCTTTCCTCTGGCAAGGGTCGGGGCTGGATGGTTTCCTGATGGGAAGAGATTCAACAGGGGTCCCTGTTGCAAGGGCAAGCCTTGGTGAACAGTGGCTGGGAGACCTGGGCGTCCTGACCATGGCCAATCCTTCATGATGCAGGTACATTCATTGATAACGTGGATAAATGTGGCATGGGTGATAAGTAGATGAGCTTTGTGCTCATGGTGATTATGGAAATGTTGATTCTTCAGTTCCGTATTCAGAGTTCTCTCTCAGGGGAAAATTGTGGTAACCAAGGCTTGATTCATTGTTCAAGACATCCTTCTCTTCTGTTTTGACCACACTCTTCTCCTCCTCAACAAGTGCATGTGAAATCGTCTTTTTTTGAGGACACCATGTCTGATAAAGTTGCTTAATCCTTTTGGAGGTCTAAGAAAGTATTGGAATTTTGTGATTCTGTGAACTGGGCCATTTCCATTCATTCTTTTGCTTTCTCAGGTATTCCTTCAGTTCAGGACATTTACCCAGAAAACAATTGTCTGTCATCATGTACATTCATTTGGCAATGCAAACCGAGTGTTTGAGAACTCTTAACTGCATTTTTCCACATTTCTTTCTAAACCAAGAGTAGGAAAACTACTAATTACTACTTTTCTCCTCCAGATATTTTGGCATTTGTTTGGACAGGTAAGTATGAAATTAAAGAAATTTTACTACCAAAGGAAACTTTAAAATATACTTTGCTGTCCAAATACAAGGATGCTCTCCCACCTCCATTCTTGGCCAGTGAAGGGTGCGAAAACGGAGCTTTGGTTGAAAGTGGTGCAGTAAAGCGGACTTACAAAGGGCAATCTTTCTTACATCCTAACTGGGGAAGGGGATGAGGTTAATTTCCTAATCTCCCAATTGTTGGAATGGGGAAGGGATCCTGGTCATATGGCATTGTTCCACGCCAGGTAGGGATAAAGCATTTGTGTTCACAGGTGAGTATGTCATTAAACTACTTTTAGTATTATAGTTGCATTTCATTCTTAGCTTGCACTTAATTTTTTTTTAAAAGAAAAAGTTAACAAATATCTATAGAAAAAAGATTATGAGTTGTCATGTTTGTGTAACAAGTTTGTGGTGGTATTCTTATGGATTTTGATTATGTATTCGATGGACATTGATCTTAATCTGTGTGGGATTTGTACAGAATGATTTTTATCCGTTAAGTTCATAATGATTCTTGCTTAACAAGTTCATCTTTGATAATGTCCAGTGAACATTCAGTGAAAGTCTGTTTCAGTTAATACAGAGAAAACATAAGTTGCAATATCGAAGTTCACATTTAATGGGATAGGAAATCAGTGCCACCAACTCAACCACCACTTGCACATACACACTAGCCAGCTACCAGTCAGAACAGTTGCCTTTTGGGGGTTATTTTTATTCCTTTTACAAAATTTACAAAGGGGCCGGAATAGCTCGGTGGTAGAGTGCCAGACTCATAATCTTGGTGATCCTGGGGTCACAGGTTTGAATCTCCGCTGGGCCGTTTCGGTACAGGGGGATTTTTCCCTCAGAGTTAACATTGGTTCAGACTCCATTTCCCATACAGTCCTTGGAATTAGACTATAAACCGAGGTTCTGTGTGTGAATGCACACATATCTTGCACACACGTAAAATCCCATCACCAACTTTTGGAAGAGAAGGCCAGTTTGGCCGTTGGTATGGATAACATGTTACACATAGCTTCCCCAAAGCTGGAGTATGGCTGACTTAATGGCAGGATAAAAAGCAGTCATACATATAAAACTCCACTCCCTTTGTTGGGTAGATGGGATTAATCCTTGCCTGTCTATACAGGGAGTGTCCACAGGAGTATCAGCCTGCGCATGCGGAACAAAAAGAATAAATAAATAAAATTTTTAAAACCCTGACTATTCATCCTATGACACATGTTTCTTATTCTTTGCTAGTCAATTTTGGTTTGTGATTATATTGAAGTCGTGTAGCACTTCAGATGACGCTAGTCTAACAGTCTATGTTAAAACTGGACTTTGGATTATCTTATTCATCACAAGGAGGGGTAGGAAAGCTTGGTCTACTGTGAGATTAATGAAGTATTGTCATTTCACGAAATGTTTCAAGGTTGAATGCACTATATCAGGATTAAAAAAAAAAGTATCATGGAACAGGAATTTACAGCCTTCTTCCTAGTTTCACATAGTTAAAAAGAGTAGTACTCCTTCATATTTTTAATCCTGATCCTGTGCTATGTGACACTGCCATGATGTAATTTATGATGTCATCTTGCCGCACAGGATACTGATTTTGTACCTGAAACGCTATGACGCACGCAACGTGAAGTCCGATGACGCTGTGCAGGTGCCGCCCTATATCACTGTGCAAAAACACTGTGACGGTATTGTCATGCCACCAGCCTCATATCAGATGGACTGGCCCAGGTATTTGACTGTTGTGTTCTTTTATAGGATATCATTCATACAATGGCCCATGTATTTTGCCTATTTCCATGTTCTTATATATATACATATACAACATGGGTTCAATTACCCACATATTTAGATGTGTGAAAGTTTTTTTTATTTTTTAATTTTTTTAAAGATGACTTGTGAGTTGATTTTAATGGGGTGACAGCCCTGATGTGGCCCTTTGCAGTCGGATGGGCTATAAGCAACATTTCCTTACCTTACCCACATATTTTTCCCATTTGCATGTTTTATAAGGTATCACATCAATGATCCTGGTATTTTCCAGTTTGCACGTTCTTTTGTAAGATGTCAGCAGATAACTGAAGCAGATATTTGCCCATCTGCATGTTATTTTATAAGCTATCGGTTTGGTGGCTCAGGCATTTGTCCATCTGCATGTTCTTTTATCAGGTATCAGAACACTAGCCTAGGTATTTATCCATCTGCATGTTCTTTTATAAGGTATCAGATCACTGGCCTTAGCATTTGTCCACCTGCATGTTCTTTTGCTAGGTATATGATCGCTAGCCTAGCAATTTGTCCAGTTGCATGTTCTTCTATAAGGTATCACTGGCCCAAGTATTTTTCCTGTTTACATGTTCTTTAAAGATTACCTGTTCAAATATTTTTTTCCTGTTTGCATTTTCTTTTATAAGGTATTAGTTCAACCATTTGCATTTTCTTTGAAGTATCAGATGAATCATTTGTATGTTCTTTGATATCTGATAGCCATTTGCATGTTCTTTTCTAGGGTATCAGGTCAGTCATGTGCTTGTTCTCTAAAAGAGACCAGGTCAACCATTTGCATATTCTTTTTTATGACGTAAAGTATTAGCTCAACGGACCAGGTGTTTTTTTTCACATTCATGTGTTCTTTTGCAGGTCACTTCTCCTGGTGTTTTTTCCTATCTGTTCTGTGAGGTATTACATCAGTGGCCCATTGTTTTTCTTTTTTTTCTTATAAGCTACAAGTGTTTAGATCAATGATCCACTGCTTTTCCCCTTTACATATTCTTATATAGGGTGTTACATCAACGGTGTCAGCATTTTCGCATTTCCAAGGTTTTTTTTTTTCATAATGTGTGTTATAGACTACTTGATCAGGTATTTTTGCCCATTTGCATGGTCTTTCAAGATATCTGATCACTGCCTTGTGAATTTCTGTTTGTACGGTTCTTTTATCATTTTAAACTCATTAGTTAAAGTTTGTTTTGTTCAGGAAAAATTTGAATCCACAATATTTGAAGAAAACTACAGTTTTTCACTTGCTTACTTGCAGCCCATTTGCATGTTCCTTGACAATTTTCAAATTATTTGATGAGTGTGCAGACATGTGTTGTTTGGCATATTTTCAATGATATCATATGCAGAAATGTTCATTAATTGCCTCCACTACGGTAGTTTGTATGGATGCAGTGAGGGGAGGCATGGGACAGGAATCAGTCCACAGCTGTGTGGCTTCCTCAGTCATGCACAACAATGTAGAGGTATTGCAGTCCTGTTCTGTGTGTTGTCCACCCCAAGACTTCTCTGATCTGCTGTGGGTGTGTCTACTCTATGCTTCAGTCTGTACAGTGGAATCACAGAGAGATTCATGCCCAGACCAGGCAAGCTTGTGGCAGGTGGAAATAGCAAGAGGAGGTTCTCCGACATTTCAGTGGGAAACAGACAGAGGAATGCTTGGGATTCGAGAAGTGGAGACAGATCTACAAGGTGAAGGACCTAGTGTCGAAATAGTGGTCATGTGTAAGGCTTCATCAGATCGACTGCCAAAACAGACAGAACACGTTTTGATTGGTGCAGAGAGAATAAGATGACGTCATTGAACCAAAGGTGACGCAGTGGCCTACACTTTAATCCCCTCATCTCTTAACAGGGCTTGGCTATCCCAGTAAGACTAGGATGGAAGAATGTTTTTTTCCCCCTTCTCAACCGTCTGCTTCCTTTCACCCACATTCAGATGTGGTGAATTATCTGACAGTCTGCCATCAACTGCATTATCAACTTTGTGTATGCCAATCCTTGACCAATATAATTCCTTTAACAGTGATAGTTTAAAAACTTGATAGCTCTTTAGATGAAAACCAGTCTTGGGTGAAATTATTAAGGATAAATAATTCAACGAAAAACTCACAAGACTGTGTGTAAGTATACAGAGATGTTGTTTTGTTTGTTTCAGGCCATATGAATATAAAGATGTTGTTTTGTTTGTTTCACGTCCATGTAAGTATAAAGATGTTGTTTAGGATAAATAATTCAACGAAAAACTCTCAAGACTGTTATAAGTATACAGAGATGTTGTTTTGTTTGTTTCGGGCCATATGAATATAAAGATGTTGTTTTTTTTGTTTCAGTCCATGTAAACATAAAGATGTTTGTTTCAGTCCATGTAAATATAAAGATGTTTTGTTTGTTTCAGTCCATGTAAATATAAAGATGTTTTGTTTGTTTCAGTCCATGTAAACATGTTTTTGTTTGATTCAGTCCATATAAGGATGTTGTTCTGTTTGTTTCAGTCCATGTAAATGTAAAGATGTTTTGTTTGTTTCAGTCCATGTAAACATGTTTTTGTTTGATTCAGTCCATATAAGGATGTTGTTCTGTTTGTTTCAGTCCATGTAAATGTAAAGATGTTTTGTTTGTTTCAGTCCATGTAAACATGTTTTTGTTTGATTCAGTCCATATAAGGATGTTGTTCTGTTTGTTTCAGTCCATGTAAATGTAAAGATGTTTTTGTTTGTTTCAGTCCATATAGATGTAAAGATGCTTTTGTTTGTTTCAGTCCATATAGATGTAAAGATGTTTTTGTTTGATTCAGTCCATATAAGGATGTTGTTCTGTTTGTTTCAGTCCATGTAAATGTAAAGATGTTTTGTTTGATTCAGTCCATGTAAATGTAAAGATGTTTTTGTTTGTTTCAGTCCATATAAAGATGTTGTTTTGTTTGTTTCAGTCCATATGAAGATGTTTTGTTTGTTTCAGTCCATATAAAGATGTTTTGTTTGTTTCAGTCCATATAGATGTAAAGATGTTTTGTTTGTTTCAGTCCATGTAAAGATGTTTTGTTTGTTTCAGTCCATGTAAAGATGTTTTGTTTGTTTCAGTCCATGTAAAGATGTTTTGTTTGTTTCAGTCCACATAAATGTAAAGATGTTTTGTTTCAGTTCATGTAAAGATGTTGTTTTGTTGGTTTCAGTCCATATAAAGATGTTTTGTTTGTTTCAGTCCATATAAGAATGTTGTTTTGTTTGTTTTAGTCCGTATAAATGTAAAGATGTTGTTTTGTTTATTTTTGTCCATATAAAGATGTTGTTTTGTTTGTTTCAGTCCATGTAAACATAAAGATGTTTGTTTCAGTCCATGTAAACATAAAGATGTTGTTTCGTTTATTTCTGTCCATGTAAATATAAAAATGTTTTGTTTGTTTCAGTCCATATGAATATAAAGATTTGTTTTTGTTTGTTTCAGTCCATATAGATATAAAGATTTTGTTTTGTTTGTTTTAGGCCGTGTACATATGAATATGTTGTTTTGTTTGTTTCAATTCATATACATATAAGGATGTTTTGTTTGTTTCAATTCATATACATATAAAGATGTTTTGTTTGTTTCAGTCCATATACATATAAAGATGTTTTGTTTGTTTCAGTCCATGTAAACATGTTTTTGTTTGATTCAGTCCATATACATATAAAGATGTTTTGTTTGTTTCAGTCCATGTAAAGATGTTTTGTTTCTTTCAGTCCATATAAAGATGTTTTGTTTGTTTCAGTCCATATAAAGATGTTTTGTTTGTTTCAGTCCATATAAATGTAAAGATGTTGTTTTGTTTCAGTTCATATAAAGATGTGTGTTTCAGTTCATATGAAGATGTTTGTTTTGTTTGTTTCAGTCCATGTAAATGTAAAGATGTTTTGTTTGTTTCAGTCCATGTAAATGTAAAGATATTTTGTTTGTTTCAGTCCATATAAAGATGCTTTGTTTCAGTCCATGTAAAGATGTTTTGTTTGTTTCAGTCCATATGAAGATGTTTTGTTTGTTTCAGTCCATATAAAGATGTTTTGTTTGTTTCAGTCCATATAGATGTAAAGATGTTTTGTTTGTTTCAGTCCATGTAAAGATGTTTTGTTTGTTTCAGTCCATATAAAGATGTTTTGTTGGTTTCAGTCCATTTAAGTGTAAAGATGTTTTGTTTCAGTTCATGTAAAGATGTTGTTTTGTTGGTTTCAGTCCATATAAAGATGTTTTGTGTGTTTCAGTCCATATAAGGATGTTGTTTTGTTTGTTTTAGTCCATATAAATGTAAAGATGTTTTGTTTGTTTCAGTCCATATAAAGATGTTGTTTTGTTTGTTTCAGTCCATATAAAGATGTTGTTTGTTTCAGTCCATATAGATGTAAAGATGTTTTGTTTGTTTCAGTCCATATAAAGATGTTGTTTGTTTCAGTCCATATAAAGATGTTGTTTGTTTCAGTCCATATAAAGATGTTGTTTGTTTCAGTCCATATAAAGATGTTGTTTGTTTGTTTCAGTCCATATAAAGATGTTTTGTTTGTTTCAGTCCATATAAAGAAGATGTTTTGTTTGTTTCAGTCCATCTAAAGATGTTGTTTGTTTCAGTCCATATAAAGATGTTGTTTGTTTCAGTCCATATAAAGATGTTGTTTTGTTTGTTTCAGTCCATATAGATGTAAAGTTGTTTCATTGGTTTCAGTCCGGAGCAGTGTCTGCCTCCCTATCCAGAATCTGCCAAGGATTTCTCTCGTATTTGCTCAGTACTGCAGAAGGCTTTTGCTGCACTTTATACTGATACCGAAAACTATGGTTGTGGATTATACAAGGTTTTTGAAAAGGACGAAAACAGGTACCAAACTCGTTCATGCAACCCATTCTCAAAGGCAAATCATGTCACACCTGAGCGCAAAGGACACACAAGATGATTCAGAGTGCAGTGTGCAGGCATACATGAATACACAGACACCATCACAAATGCTTATTTGTTCTTCTCTCAAAAGCACACAGATGCATGCTTGCATGTGTGTATGTACATGCATTTCGGGAAAGATCTAAAGCTGATGCTGCTATCAAAATGAAACTGAAAAATCAAGTAATGAGATAAGTAAAAGTTCTAAGTTCAATTGATTTTTTTTTTTTTTAAATAGAATTAGACAATAAAAAGTGTTCAATTTTGTATTGTGAATAAGACAAAGTTCCCTCAAGGAGAGGCAAGCAGAAGAGTGTCATTGAATATATTCTGTCCCATGTTCTGGTGTTGGTACTATTACAGTCGTTGACCTGTGAGCCACAGTCGCCGAGTCTGCTGGATTTGCTCTTACTACAGCAGTCAGCTGTGACCTTTATCACCTTTCAGTGACTGACGTCTGGTGGTGATTGTCAGCCATGATTGTCAACACCATAGAGAGAGTGGAGTAAGATTCTTATGTATGAATTGATTGTCGGCCATGATTGCTGGCATCATAGAGAGTGGAGTTGAATTCTTATGTGCAAGTCTTTTATACACAGGTGTTCACTCATGCCTTTACTTTAGCTGGATTTTTTCAGTTACATGCACACAAATCAATGAAAATGGTGTGCTTTTAAAGAGTTTATGGTATGACCTATCTGTTTTACAAATGATGCGATGACTGTGCTCGTATTTAAGCGCTTGGATCATGAGGTTAAAATGTGCGTGCTTTGTATTGTTTGCTGCTGAAACATTGTTTTGTACACTACTGTCACCAGAGAGGAGCACACAAACAAGAAAAAGTTGCGTCGTAATCTAAATGAAGCATTTGATGATAGCCAGCAACCCAGTCCAGCATTTGAGGACATCTGTAAGGTAATGATGAAAAGGCATCAATGTCTGTGCATCACCTACATACCTGTATGTATGTTAATGCTGATTATAAGTGTTGATATATACACGAGTCACCTCTGTGCCTGTGCATCTGTTCTTTGTCATGCTCGTTGTTTGGTAAGTGTGTTGGTATGTATACATCACCAATGTGTCAGTGCTATTTTATCAAAACGTCATGAAAGTGATTATCAGAATGTTTTTGTTTGCATAATTAGTATCTCTGTACCTACTTACCTGTAACTGGTAAGGCTAATTCCTGGACAAAGAGTGGTAATATGTAACATCTGTATCTCTGTGTCTGTGCTTTAAAATGCTGTCTGTCCTAGTTGTCTTGTTAATTCTATCCGTCTTTCTTCTATCTGTGTTGTTTTTTCTTGTTAATTCTGTCCATCTTTCTTCTTCTGTCTGTGTTGTTTTTTCTTGTTAATTCTGTCCATCTTTCTTCTTCTGTCTGTGTTGTTTTTTCTTGTTAATTCTGTCCATCTTTCTTCTGTCTGTGTTTTTTTCATGTTAATTCTGTCCATCTTTCTTCTGTCTGTGTTTTTTCTTGTTAATTCTGTCCATCTTTCTTCTTCTGTCTGTGTTGTTTTTTCTTGTTAATTCTGTCCATCTTTCTTCTGTCTGTGTTTTTTCTTGTTAATTCTGTCCATCTTTCTTCTGTCTGTGTTTTTTCTTGTTAATTCTGTCCATCTTTCTTCTGTCTGTGTTTTTTTTTCTTGTTAATTCTGTCCATCTTTCTTCTGTCTGTGTTTTTTCTTGTTAATTCTGTCCATCTTTCTTCTGTCTGTGTTTTTTCTTGTTAATTCTGTCCATCTTTCTTCTGTCTGTGTTTTTTCTTGTTAATTCTGTCCATCTTTCTTCTTCTGTCTGTGTTGTTTTTTCTTGTTAATTCTGTCCATCTTTCTTCTGTCTGTGTTTTTTCTTGTTAATTCTGTCCATCTTTCTTCTGTCTGTGTTTTTTCTTGTTAATTCTGTCCATCTTTCTTCTGTCTGTGTTTTTTCTTGTTAATTCTGTCCATCTTTCTTCTGTCTGTGTTTTTTTTTTCTTGTTAATTCTGTCCATCTTTCTTCTGTCTGTGTTTTTTCTTGTTAATTCTGTCCATCTTTCTTCTGTCTGTGTTTTTTCTTGTTAATTCTGTCCATCTTTCTTCTGTCTGTGTTTTTTCTTGTTAATTCTGTCCATCTTTCTTCTTCTGTCTGTGTTTTTTCTTGTTAATTCTGTCCATCTTTCTTCTGTCTGTGTTTTTTCTTGTTAATTCTGTCCATCTTTCTTCTGTCTGTGTTGTTTTTTCTTGTTAATTCTGTCCATCTTTCTTCTGTCTGTGTTGTTTTTTCTTGTTAATTCTGTCCATCTTTCTTCTGTCTGTGTTGTTTTTTCTTGTTAATTCTGTCCATCTTTCTTCTATCTGTGTTGTTTTTTCTTGTTAATTCTGTCCATCTTTCTTCTGTCTGTGTTTTTTCTTGTTAATTCTGTCCATCTTTCTTCTATCTGTGTTGTTTTTTCTTGTTAATTCTGTCCATCTTTCTTCTTCTGTCTGTGTTGTTTTTTCTTGTTAATTCTGTCCATCTTTCTTCTGTCTGTGTTTTTTCTTGTTAATTCTGTCCATCTTTCTTCTGTCTGTGTTGTTTTTTCTTGTTAATTCTGTCCATCTTTCTTCTTCTGTCTGTGTTGTTTTTTCTTGTTAATTCTGTCCATCTTTCTTCTGTCTGTGTTGTTTTTTCTTGTTAATTCTGTCCATCTTTCTTCTGTCTGTGTTTTTTCTTGTTAATTCTGTCCATCTTTCTTCTGTCTGTGTTTTTTCTTGTTAATTCTGTCCATCTTTCTTCTGTCTGTGTTTTTTCTTGTTAATTCTGTCCATCTTTCTTCTGTCTGTGTTGTTTTTTTCTTGTTAATTCTGTCCATCTTTCTTCTGTCTGTGTTGTTTTTTTCTTGTTAATTCTGTCCATCTTTCTTCTGTCTGTGTTTTTTCTTGTTAATTCTGTCCATCTTTCTTCTTCTGTCTGTGTTTTTTCTTGTTAATTCTGTCCATCTTTCTTCTTCTGTCTGTGTTTTTTCTTGTTAATTCTGTCCATCTTTCTTCTTCTGTCTGTGTTGTTTTTTCTTGTTAATTCTGTCCATCTTTCTTCTTCTGTCTGTGTTTTTTCTTGTTAATTCTGTCCATCTTTCTTCTGTCTGTGTTTTTTCTTGTTAATTCTGTCCATCTTCTTCTGTCTGTGTTTTTTCTTGTTAATTCTGTCCATCTTTCTTCTGTCTGTGTTTTTTTTTCTTGTTAATTCTGTCCATCTTTCTTCTGTCTGTGTTTTTTCTTGTTAATTCTGTCCATCTTTCTTCTTCTGTCTGTGTTTTTTTTTCTTGTTAATTCTATCCATCTTTCTTCTGTCTGTGTTTTTTCTTGTTAATTCTGTCCATCTTTCTTCTGTCTGTGTTTTTTCTTGTTAATTCTGTCCATCTTTCTTCTGCCTGTGTTGTTTTTTCTTGTTAATTCTGTCCATCTTTCTTCTGCCTGTGTTGTTTTTTCTTGTTAATTCTGTCCATCTTTCTTCTGCCTGTGTTGTTTTTTCTTGTTAATTCTGTCCATCTTTCTTCTGTCTGTGTTGTTTTTTCTTGTTAATTCTGTCCATCTTTCTTCTGCCTGTGTTGTTTTTTCTTGTTAATTCTGTCCATCTTTCTTCTGTCTGTGTTTTTTCTTGTTAATTCTGTCCATCTTTCTTCTGTCTGTGTTGTTTTTTCTTGTTAATTCTATCCATCTTTCTTCTGTCTGTGTTGTTTTTTCTTGTTAATTCTGTCCATCTTTCTTCTTCTGTCTGTGTTGTTTTTTCTTGTTAATTCTGTCCATCTTTCTTCTGTCTGTGTTGTTTTTTCTTGTTAATTCTGCCCATCTTTCTTCTTCTGTCTGTGTTTTTTCTTGTTAATTCTGTCCATCTTTCTTCTGTCTGTGTTTTTTTTTTCTTGTTAATTCTGTCCATCTTTCTTCTTCTGTCTGTGTTTTTTCTTGTTAATTCTGTCCATCTTTCTTCTGTCTGTGTTGTTTTTTCTTGTTAATTCTGTCCATCTTTCTTCTTCTGTCTGTGTTTTTTCTTGTTAATTCTGTCCATCTTTCTTCTGTCTGTGTTGTTTTTTCTTGTTAATTCTGTCCATCTTTCTTCTGTCTGTGTTGTTTTTTTCTGTTAATTCTGTCCATCTTTCTTCTGTCTGTGTTTTTTCTTGTTAATTCTGTCCATCTTTCTTCTTCTGTCTGTGTTTTTTTTTCTTGTTAATTCTGTCCATCTTTCTTCTGTCTGTGTTTTTTCTTGTTAATTCTGTCCATCTTTCTTCTTCTGTCTGTGTTTTTTCTTGTTAATTCTGTCCATCTTTCTTCTGTCTGTGTTTTTTCTTGTTAATTCTGTCCATCTTTCTTCTGTCTGTGTTGTTTTTTCTTGTTAATTCTGTCCATCTTTCTTCTTCTGTCTGTGTTTTTTTTTCTTGTTAATTCTGTCCATCTTTCTTCTGTCTGTGTTTTTTCTTGTTAATTCTGTCCATCTTTCTTCTGTCTGTGTTTTTTCTTGTTAATTCTGTCCATCTTTCTTCTGTCTGTGTTGTTTTTTCTTGTTAATTCTGTCCATCTTTCTTCTGTCTGTGTTGTTTTTTCTTGTTAATTCTGTCCATCTTTCTTCTGTCTGTGTTTTTTTTCTTGTTAATTCTGTCCATCTTCTGTCTGTGTTTTTTTCTTGTTAATTCTGTCCATCTTTCTTCTGTCTGTGTTTTTTTTCTTGTTAATTCTGTCCATCTTCTTCTTCTGTCTGTGTTGTTTTTTCTTGTTAATTCTGTCCATCTTTCTTCTGTCTGTGTTGTTTTTTCTTGTTAATTCTGTCCATCTTTCTTCTGTCTGTTTTTTTTCTTGTTAATTCTGTCCATCTTTCTTCTGTCTGTGTTGTTTTTCTTGTTAATTCTGTCCATCTTTCTTCTTCTGTCTGTGTTTTTTTCTTGTTAATTCTGTCCATCTTTCTTCTGTCTGTTTTTTTTCTTGTTAATTCTGTCCATCTTTCTTCTGTCTGTGTTGTTTTTCTTGTTAATTCTGTCCATCTTCTTCTTCTGTCTGTGTTTTTTTCTTGTTAATTCTGTCCATCTTTCTTCTGTCTGTGTTGTTTTTTCTTGTTAATTCTGTCCATCTTTCTTCTGTCTGTGTTTTTTCTTGTTAATTCTGTCCATCTTTCTTCTGTCTGTGTTTTTTCTTGTTAATTCTGTCCATCTTTCTTCTTCTGTCTGTGTTTTTTTTCTTGTTAATTCTGTCCATGGCATTTCTCCCAACTTATGGGAATATAGGAAGGGGCTGTACTCTTTGTCTCTTTTCAAAATGTTTCCCGGCTACATTCCCGCCCAAACAGTGTAGAGATTGCTGAGTTGGTTAGGGAATTCAAGCATCTCACTCTGAGATAAAGCCATTAAAATGGATTAAATTTGTGCATAAATACCAGGCTGTCCACAGCATAATCAGCAATTCTTGACAGCAGTGGCTGGGTGGCCAAAAAAAAATCCAATCATGATAGAATAGCTTTTATAAATTTCGAATCTGCACCCTCTCAGCTGATTATCACTGATGATTCGGCAGAGGGTGTTGACTTGTACAATCAGAAAAATGAAGAAAAAGAAATGTAGTTTGGCTGAGCAGAACTTTTGATCTGAAATAAGCTTCATTTATGTGGAGATGCCAAACCTTGCAATTTGATTGCATGATTTTCATTGCAAGCAGAGATCATATGATCTTCCATGCACAAAAGGAATGGCTCACCAGTATATAGTGACTGGATGCCATTGAGAAGTTCTAGAATGTGCAGCAAAGCCCAGACAAGAGAAGTTCAAGCCACTCTTTTGACAGGGTTTTTGTTTGTTTTAGCTTCAGGCTTGGTGTTAGGTGATACATGGAAGTTCACAAGATCAGCCAAGATGGCTTCGTTGTTGTTTTTCTTATATCTGTCCTTTTCCTTTTTTTCCCCCTGTATGAAAAGGATTAACAAAAAACAAGGGGGTAAAGCTTACCCTTAAACCTTACTTGAACATAGTTTTTACTAGTTCTTTTTTGTTTTTGTGAAGGCACTTTTGACGACGATGCCGCGCGCGCGCGCGCGCCACACACACACACACACACACACACACACAGAGTCTGTCTCTTCGACTCAGTCTCTCTCTTAGTCTGTCTTGTCCATTTACTTTGTTAGTGTGTGTGTGTGTGTGTGTGTTTGGGTGGTGTGTGTTTTTGTGTGTATGTGTTTGGGGGAGGGGGGGGGGGGTCGGGTCTTCTTTTTTTTTATTGATTTATTTTTTTATGGTGTTCTGAGAGAGAGATTGAGGGAGAGAGATTTTTTTAAATTTTCAGTACAGTTAAGATGTAATTTGTTTTTATTGTTAGAATTTCTGATTTTATCATTTTACTTGTAAATGTTGTTAAATGTTTCCCTGTTAATTTTCCTTTATGATTTTTATGTCATTCAGATGTTATTTGGATTATTTTCATTTTCTCATTAATTTATTGGGGTTTTTTTTTTTATGTCAGTACAACACTATGTTAATCTGTCAGTAAATGGTTTCAGTCAGTCAGTGTGTGTGTGTGTTAGTGTATGTGGATGTGCCAGTCATAGATTAATTTAGAGTTCAGGTCCTTCCTTTTTGCTTCCTTTGTAGTAAGTATCCATTGAGCGCTTACAGCACAAACATTCAGTATCCATTGAGCGCTTACAGCACAAATATTCAGTATCCATTGAGCACTTACAGCACAAACATTCAGCATCCATTGAGCGCTTACAGCACAAACATTCAGTATCCATTGAGCACTTACAGCACAAACATTCAGTGTCCACTGAGCGCTTACAGCACAAACATTCAGTGATCTGTGGGTGATGGGCTGACCCTGCAGACTGGATAATCAGTACTTGGAGCTGTGGTGACATATTCACACAATTATCGTACTTGAAATTTTAGACAAATAAAGCATCTTGGTGACATTTAGGGAGGAAAAGAGTATCTCATAGAGTCAAAAAAGAGTTTTGAAAAGTTTTGGCGGGGGGGCTGGAATAGCTCAGTTGGTTGAGCGCCAGACTCATGATCCTGGGGTTGCGGGTTCAATTTCGTTACAGGGGGATTTTTCCCTCGGAGTTAACATTGGTTCTGACTCCATTCCCCATACAGTCCTTCAAATGAGACTGTAAACTGAGGTTCCATGTGTGAACGCACGCACAACATCGTGCACACACGTAAAATCCCATCACCAACTTTTGGAAGAGAAGGCCAATTTGGCCATTGGTATGGATGACACGTTACATATAGCATGCACCTCCCCAAGGATGGAGTATGGCTGCCTTAATGTCGGGATAAAAAATGGTCATACACTCAAAACTCCACTGCCTGTCTATACAGGCGGTGTCCGCGGGAGTATCAGCCTGCGTACGCAGAAAGAAAGAAAAAAGAAAGAAAAGTTTTGGCAAATATATTTTCAAAGGCAAGAGAACATTCTTCATCATTTTTAGGCCCCTTGCCGTGCTTATTTCCTGACAGGATAACTGTGGACATTTCAGGTTACACATTTTAAGGTAGTCTTTTTAGGAGCGGTGTAATTGGAAAAGAAAGAAACGGGTATCAGATGTAGGTGTCGGTGCATCATGAATTGTTAACTTTATCCATGGAGAAAGAATATCCATGGAGAAAGAAATCAGATCATACTTGATATTGTTAATATTTTATAGTTTGAACTTATTTTGAATGACAAGACTATTTGTATAGTGACAGATTTTCTCAATGGAGAAAATTCTTGAGTTTTTGTTGATGGCAGATAAAAGTGCGCTTAATCTTCACTAATGTGGTTGCCAAATGTGATGATAAGAAGGAAGTATAGACTGATAATATTGAATATTACATGTTCCTACTGATAAGAAAAAGACTAATAAAACCATTACTATATTTCTCTAGTTATGCCAGTATGTTATACAACACAGTCATCTGTAAGCTGACATGCGAAAGAAACCAAGTTTACAAATTCATGTTCTTGTCCAAAGGGTTGCAGAAAATCTGATCAGTGATTTCTACATGCTTATCAGGCTGCAGCATTTTGGCTTTGCTTGAAACACAATTTCTGCATGCTTATCAGGCTGCAGCATTTTGGCTTTGCTTGAAACACAATTTCTGCATGCTTATCAGGCTGCAGCATTTTGGCTTTGCTTGAAACACAATTTCTGCATGCTTATCAGGCTGCAGCATTTTGGCTTTGCTTGAAACACAATTTCTGCATGCTTATCAGGCTGCAGCATTTTGGCTTTGCTTGAAACACAATTTCTGCATGCTTATCAGGCTGCAGCATTTTGGCTTTGCTTGAAACACAATTTCTACATGCTTATCAGGCTGCAGCATTTTGGCTTTGCTTGAAACACAATTTCTACATGCTTATCAGGCTACAGCATTTTGGCTTTGCTTGAAACACAATTTTTGCAGGACAGTTTGATATCATTATGTTTGTCGTGTGTGCTTCCACTGTCCCAGAACTTGTGATGTGCTGTTCTCTTTTCTTTTCTTCTTTGTTTTTCAAATGCAGTTTTTACTTCATTGAAAGCTTGTGTAACTGTAATATGTTTCTGGTTTGTTCATTCATCCTTAATGTGAGTTTTTCTTGGGCTGTGGGGGTGATGATTTACATTAATTAGCATTCTGTCTTTGGCTGTCTGATGCAGTCTGTTGGTGAGGAAGGTGATACATGTATAACATCCAACTCGAAAGGCTGAGTCCAGTGAAGGGGCTTCACAAATGGACTTGAACCGAATGAGTCTAAAGCTTCCAAAGATCGTCAAAATGTCATGCTGAAGCAAGCCATGACAGATTACCATTCTTACGTTGATAAAGGTGAGAGAATTTTGTCTTTTGCTTGCTTGTTTGTTTGCTTTCACAGTTTTCTTCCAAATGTTTTCTTGTCTCTATGCATCTTCGCCCTGTTTTCACAGTTTTCTTCCAAATGTTTTCTTGTCTCTTATGCATACTTCAGCCCTGTTTTCACAGTTTTCTTCCAATGTTTTCTTGTCTTTATGCTACTTCAGCCTGAGGTTGTGATGACAGCCAGCTGGGTTTGAAGTGGAATAACACAAATTCCTGTTTGACAATTTGTAACATCATTTTTACATCGGCAGCCTTATGCAGTGGCGTAGTTCCAGGAGATACAGACCAATTGATGCACGTTCCTTCAGCCCCTGTTGCGCAGTGGTTAGCATCATAGATTCAGGGCTGGGAGGTCAAAGATTCGATTCCCATCAGAGCCATTTTGATATGTGGGATTTCTTGGCCTTGACTGCTCCTACCCAAAGTTCAGCATGCTACGGACTCAGTTTGGAAACTGGAGCTGCACAGTGGAGTTCCATCCAATGAATGATAGTGTTGCTCAAATATCTTGACTATCACTGCATGTGGCTGTATCTCTGGGGCCTGATTGATGCTGGAATGTATTATGAAAGTAAGCATAGTGTATAGCCCTTTCAAGCAGTCTAGGTCCTCAGTGGAACTCCGTAGCATCATCCACATCATCCCTGTCCTTGGTCAGCAACAAAAAAGTCTCAGATCCTGTGGCCCTTCATGCCCAGCTCTCACGATGACCTCAGTTTTGATGTCCTCTCCACATCTGTGCCCCAGGAGAGTTGATGTCAAGGTCACCGTTACCAGCATGTTTATGGGGACGGTCGTCGGACAGTGGCAGTCATTGACGTCCATGGTGGTCGTCCACTCCAGTGCATGGCAGGGTAAAGGTGCTGTGTCCAGTTCAGCCTTTTGGGTTGTCCATCCAGGGTAACTGATCTGCTTCAGCAATGTCCACCCCAGTCTCGAATTGTATTTTGTGGAAGGTCTTGTTCAGGGAGTCAGTGCAGGATACCAGATAGGCTTACTGTGTCTGCCTGCCTGTGTATTGACTTGCTGCCATTTCATATTGTGTTCCTTAAATGAAGGCAAGAATTCTTCAATGCTTTGAATTGTTTCACCCAGGATTTCTCGTCAGCATTCTGATATGATAGCCATTCAGAACAGATATCATCAGTGTCTTCACCTGTGCTGAGTTGTTGATGCATTAAAGGTTCTAATTAGACTTAATGTCAGGCATGGCTTGTCCCAGAACCCCTCTAGGGGGCAACGCTGACCCCCAGACCTCAACAGCTCCTTTTGAAGTCAGTGCTGCCAGTCTTGCTCAGAATGGACGGAAGATGCTTGAAGTGGTCCATTGCTCCGAATGTCTGTTCTGCATGATTTGAATTCTGTTCTGTTTCCTTGATGATTTGCCCAGTCACTGTCTGTGGTGGATGTGAACTTTGTGTAGCTGTGCTTTGCTGCCTTTCCAAAAACACAAGACATGAACTTTAGTGGCTTTCATCTATTGGATTTGACAATGTTGATTCATGTGGTGTTATGCGAAGTATTTACATTAGATGTAGAATAGAGGCTTAGCTGGCAGTTTAGGTTTAGATTTGACATTGTTTTTACTAGAGTAGGAAGTGGAGGCAGCAATCAATAGTATGAGGGTGATGATGAAATGTTGTTGACACAGTAGTTGTTGCCTTTTGTTGATTCTGTATGTTTAGAAAATGAAGGTGATCAACAACTTAAAAGTAATTTTACAATGAAAATTTGAAATAAGGTTCTTGGTATTTGTGTACTTTTATTCCAGTCCAGTGTATAGGACATGTTTGTTTGTTGATGTTATGTCTTGGGGTAATGTTTTTTTTTTTCTTGCCGCATTTATTACAGTAATAAATTTGGAAAGGATATATTCAGACTGTTTGCTTCAATTATCTTTATTAAAAAAATTGTTTAGACCTTGTCCTTTTCTCTCCTTGATTATACATGTATTCTATAAAATGTGTTCTTAGTATTTTTTCTTACCACTTTTTCTGCAAGCTTGACAGTGGCATTGAGGTAGATTTATACTTCTTGTAGTCATGCAGCCAACATCAGTATACTGACCAAACTGCTGCACTAACCTAAGGGGGCTCCAGTGTGGAGAGAAAAATAAAAGCTACCACTATTACCAGTACCATTACCAATACAATAATTTCAAAGTGCCATGATACGTGGAGCCACAGCACTGGACTGGGGACTTACTAAAGTCCCAGGCACAGTCTTTGAGCAGTGCCCAGGTGCACAAGTGCCGCACTCTACCTGAAAAAAAAAAAAAGAAAAGGTCAGCTCACCCCCACCCCCACCACCATAGCAGAAGTTTAACAGAGGAGTACCACCCTGGTCTAGAAGGTTGCCAGGGACGGCACAGCTGCTGTGTCTGCAGGCAGAGGATTCTGTTGAGGAATTGTCCTGGGGAAGGTCTTCTGCCTGTATGTGGTCCATGGGGATGGATTGTTGTCGACCAATGGACTGGGAGTGGTGAGGTGCTTTGGACTAATCAATGTCGACCCATGGTGGGATTTGTAGAGGGCAGATGGCCTTGTTCCTTTTCTGCATGTGGCCAGGGTTGGCCTGTTCAGCGTCCGCAATATCTGTTCCACGCTGGATGTCTGATTTGCCTCTGTTTTAGTTTAAACACACTGACCATCAACATTGTTGTAAGTTCCGAATGGTATAATGATATCCACTATGAGGTTAAACTTGC
The DNA here is from genome assembly GCA_033310375.1 of Conus canariensis. Lineage (NCBI taxonomy): Eukaryota > Metazoa > Mollusca > Gastropoda > Neogastropoda > Conidae > Conus > Conus canariensis. The sequence continues at coordinate 135,216,130 of CM065714.1, read as the reverse complement.
CACTGAAGTACTATCTCCAAATGTTCCAAATGGTATGATGATGTCCACTATGAGATTAAACTTGCCACTGAAGTAGTATCTCCAAATGTTTGCTGTGATTTCATTTTGGAGATGTGTATCTGCATGGTTGTGGAGATATGATTATTGACTTATTTTCATATGTTTTGCATGTTTAGATGGAAACATCAATGCAAGTGAGCTGTCAGAAGATGAACAGTTGGCTTTAGCCCTTGCTCTCAGTCAAGAACGCATACCTTTCAGCAATGAAAACCACCCCGTTGACGTGTCAGCCTCTAACCTGAATGCCAGACCTAATGCTACCAATGACACAGTTGTTCCAGAGCGAGATAGTGATGACAATAATAATGCCTACCGCGGTGAAAGCAGCGCTTCAAGTAAGAGAACTGGTCTCCAGAGCTATGGAATCGATCCTGATCTTCGGCAGGAATTGGACAACTTTGTGGATCAAACTTTTGGCTTGTTGCAGACACAGGAAAAGAAAAGAGATGCAACAAACCCAGGGAAAGGAGACGATGGGAAGTCTACCACAGAGGAAGATGAAGACCCTCTGACAGAAGATGAAGGTGTAGCCCCAAAATATCAGGAAACAAAAACTGCAGATTGTTACACAGCAGAAGTGCTGCTGCCAGTAAACCAGCAAATGGAAGACAAGAGACATAGTAAAGATAAACATGAAACTGGTTCGACCGGAGCTGATGGTGAAGTCACAGATGGTCCGAGTATAGCAGCTACAGTGCCGGTGATGTCAGATCAGGGGGGACATGTTGATGCAGAGAAAGCAGCCTCTGTGACAGACAGTGGGGGAGAGGAGAAGTGTGATGGAAGCGGTAGTGAGGTTGGGATGGAGGTAGATGCAGACAGTTTTAACGCAGATGAGAAAAATGACAGTGAGATGGACGTTGACCATGAGGAAGCCATTTTGGCAGCAGATTCTCCGCCTGGTGCCATCAGGGGAGATAATGACAAAGCATTCCAGGAAGAAGAGAAGTGGGAAGGTATTGTTTTAAACAGTCTTTAATATTCTGATAGCTTGATTGTGCATGCCTGTCTGGATACATGTGTGAATGCCCTCACATGTACACCTATGCATGCGCGCGCGCGCACACAAACACACACACACACACACTCACACACACGCACGCACACATTCACTCACTCACATGCTTGCACGCACACACGTGCATGCACACACACACACACACACACACACACACACACACACACACACACACACACACACGCACACATTCACTCACATGCTTGCATGCACACACGCGCATGCACACACACACACACACACACACACACACACACACACTTGATTAATATTGAAACCAAACTAAGCTTCACACAGAAAAAAAAGCATTTGTCAGGTAAAAAGATGTTTGCATCACATTTGGTTATTGATGTGTTTTGTCCTAAAAATGAAGGAACAGTCTAATCTGATTGGGTCAGCTGTCCCATGGTCAGTTAATCATTGGTTGCCACAACAGATACTGTTCTAAGTTTTGATCAATGGTATTGCTGCATATGGACAATGTTGCAATACTAGGCAATTAAAGATCAAAGATCATTGTTGGCCTAATGGTCAAAGGTGGTGTGAACTGTTAGCAGTTCACTAGGTGCAGGGCAAGGTGTTAAAGTAGGCCCCAACCCTTTCCTTCTGCTGCCTCAGTCCTCCCTTAGTTTCAGTTTCATCAAGGTGGTGTCACTGTGTGCGGACTAGTCCATACACGCTACACTACATCCGCTAAGTTTTGAGACCACTCTGCCCATGATTTAAAGCCGATGAGCAAATGAATTAATAACTAAGACGAGAGAATTTAAGAAGAAGGTCTCATGGCTACGACTTAGCAGACGTCTGACTGCTAGTAGTGAGATTTGATGCCAGTAGATTCTTATCACTCCTGCCTCTCATGGTGAATCTGGTACTTATTTTCTGTTGAGTGGACAGACGAATTTTTCGAGCTGTAAATATCGACCCCCCCCAAATAAATGGATCAGTCTTATGTTTGACAGCTTCACAGCCGATTGCTGTGAACGTTTGCTTCCTACATAGCTCGCATTTGTTTTCCAAGAATCCTTGTGACTGCCAGGTATTTTCAAGTTTCCATAAACCAGTCAAATGCTGTTGATTATCAGATTTTCTGTGTGCATATCCAGGTAAACTTGGGCAATAGAAAGTTTGCACATATTGACCTTGGAAGTAGAGAAAAAAAAATTCAATTTTGTGGGAGAACGTTTGATTTCTGTGAATTTTTCTAAATGTGGCTTACCCCACCTAAAGCTATTGCAATTGTTGGTAGTACTTGGGAGTTTTGGATGGTGCGTGTGTGTGTGTGTGTGTGTGTGTGTGTGTGTGTGTGTGTGTGCACGCAGGCTTGCACGTGTACAATGTTAAACTTGTCTGTGTGCTTTTTTTCCTTGTAACTTTTGATCAAGTTTTCCAAGTACTTGAGCAGATGTTAGCAACTTTCATGGTGAAAAGGCACAAAAAGCTCCAAAGTTTAACCAAATAAACTTTGAAAATGTTGATAATGATTTACTCATAGCAAGTCATGAATTCTATAAAAAAAAATACTTGTGAATAGTTACAGGACAAAAACAGGAGGATCTCCATATTAGTGTTCAGTGTGTATGTATGTGTGTGTGTGGTCATCTTTTTTTTTTGTTTTGTTATCCAGATAGCAGAGTGATGTAAGCTTTGGGAAAAAAAAACCCCTTATTTCCATCAATATCATCAAAAACATGAGCATGTCCTGTTGACTGTCTGTCTCTCCCTAATAGTTATCCACCATCACATGTTATATCTTTAGTTTGCTACTTTCATTTTTGCAATGATCACTAGCTCCTCATATCCTGTTTTCTCTCTTTAGAAAAGCCGTTCAGCGTGAAGGCATCTATTCCTGTGTTGTGTGTCACAGATCTCAACTACAGCACATGTCTGAGGAGGATCAGCTTAGGCTTGCTATTTCACGGAGCCTAGAAGGTTTCGAAGGCTCTGCCTCTCTACGAGATTCTCCTGAAAAGCCCACATCACCGGGCTCCCAGGACTTGATACCAGGAACATTGGAGATAATCATAGTCAGCAGCCAGAACATGGACCAGCCTGTGTGTGTAAGTGAATCTTGGTCTGCTCACAAGGAACCTTGGATCATGCCTGACCAGGCCCAGCCAGTCACTCCTAAGGAGGAGTATTTGGGCCAGTGTCCATCCGTCTGTGATTCAACTTCTGATGCTATGCAGACAGCTCAGAATTCACGATGTAAGAAGCCTCCTGATAGTTCCACTGTTGGTGACACAGGTTTCAGTTCAAACGTGTCGTCTCCTCATACTGACATCAGTGTCAAGACTGCAGAAAAGAAAGTAACTTTGCAAATAGATGGAAACAAAGTTGAGAAGATAAGTGTAAGTAGACCTAAAACAATGAGGACAGGTGAAACCATCCATCAAACAGAGCATGGTACATCAAAGGACAATGATTCCAACTCAAGTGAAACTGGCAGTGATTCACACTCGAGGAAAACAAAGAGAAGATTAAACACCATACCTGAACTTCATAGACAAACTGATAATGAAGAAAACGAAGAAAAGGACAACATCTGGCCACCCACTGAAGACGATTCAGACTCGAGGAAACCTGACAGAAGTTTAAGCACCTCACCTGAAAGTTATGGTGGATCTGGTAATGAAGAAAACGAAGAAAAAAACGACTTCGACCCACCCACTGAAGACAAGGTGAGAAATTATTGAGAGAGACATGAATCAAAAAATGTGAGTAGATCCAGTTTTTATGCCCAGATCATGTTCTTCCCCTCAGAACAAGGCTTTTTTTTTTCATGTATAAAAAACATTGTACAGTGGAATCATTATCAAAAGAGTTTAAGCAAAAGCATTGAAAGATAACGTTTTCCTTTTGTTAAGTAGCTAGCCCCAAGTTCTGAGTAGATGCAAGCACTCACGATGATTCATGTTACTGCTTATTTTCACAGTATTAACAAATATATAGCATTGCACACATCCATACATATCTACATGCAAACATAAACATCAACAGCTTCCATGTGATGTGCGTATATAGTTGCACATTTATGATACACACACAAAAGCTGAAAAAAGAAAAACAAGGAAATTTGCCAGCATTCCTTTCTATGCAGTTCTGCTTCTGCACGAAGGGGAGGGAGTCTAGAGTATACATATTGCTGGTGACAATGTTGATACTTAGTGGGCTTTTAATCATGGACCTGAATGTTGTAACAGAAGCAAAGCGTACAATGTAAAAAGGAAGGGAAATCCAGATCTGGTAGCATACACGGAGGAGGAGCATAAACCATGAGATGTGCATTTGAATCGACTCGGGCAGAAACTTTGCTGTCGGTGGCAGAGTAGAGAATGTAACAGAAATAAGCAGGCACAGCGTCAGTTACAATTTTTCCCTTTTTTTTTTTTTTTTTCTAAAGAATGTCATGAATTCTCGCAGTTTCGTATTTAATTCTGTCTGGGGTAGGGAGCCATTTAAGGGTCTTAAGTGGAATTTAGACTTGCTATATCCTGCTTTGAAAATAATGTGCCACAGAGTTTTGACTTTGCTTTGTGTGTAGAATTAGTCTGGACAAGATACGTCAGACTTCTGTTGTGATAAAAAGAAAAAAAAAAGCTGTCCCTCCTTACTCCAGTGAATGGTGATAGGTTACTGGATCTGGATTGCAATCCACATTACCACCAAGTCTTTGTTGTTGATAAATATCATTACATTGAATGATAAAGAAGAATGTCCCTCACTGTTAACACTGTTGCAGTTTATCAATGGAAATGTACGAGCAAGTCAGTTTGTATGATAATGTTTGTACAGGCCCACAGTTACAAACTGGTGAGCGTTGTGAATCACAAGGGAGAGTCAAGCTTAGCTGGTAAGCACTTTCCTTTTTTTTTCTTTCATTTGATACATGTATTTGCATGTGCATTTTTGTTCCAGCTAGTTAATATATCCCACAGGATTCTGCTCGATTTACAGCTTAGCTGAAACTGCTGATCTACTGAGGTGATTCTTGTTAGTAACCAAGTCCAAGAGATGTAGAAATGTTCTGTGTTGTGGAAAATCAATCCCGTAGTCTCAAAGACATGTCAGTATCATGGATGATACTGAAATCTGTGTGCCCAGTCATCCAAGAACCCATATCATAGCATTGACATAAATCTGCAGTGATAGCATTTTGGTGGATGAAGCAAACAAAGGGGCAACTGCAGGGTTAGAACATAAACACCAGCCTTGTAAAAGGAGGGAGAAGAGGAGGATCCCATGGAAACGAGTGACACGGCAGACATTTCCAGCTGTTTATCAGTGCTAGCGGAATAGAAATTCACTTTATTATGGAAAGTACGGATGATAGGTGAGTTGAAGCTGAAAAAGGAAGGGGCTGAAGGAGAGGGGTGAGAGTGGAGCGGGAAAGGTGTGGATGTTGAGTATGGAAGATGGTTGAAAAGAATTGGTAACCATTATGATAACTTTTTACAAATTAGGTTTTTTTTTAACAAGAAGAATAGACAGGAGAATAAACAAGTTGTGAAGATGGATGTGTGAAGAAAATAGACAGGGAGAGAGGTTTAGAGGCCAGCAGGGATCATGAAGACTTGGAGACCAGTTATCCTCACATGTGTTTTGTGTAGGATGCAGAAGTGCTTTTTTTTCCAAATGGCTAATAGTTGGAGATGGTTCTGAAGGTGGTTGTCACAGCTGAAGTGACTTTAGCAGGACTTTACTAAATCAACGTGCTTCCCAAACTGCCCTTTGTTTCTTGCAAATGAGATCACAATTTAGGTGACCATTTTGTTCAAGCCAAAAACAGTCCTTGTGCTTTATTGTTCATCTGTTTTTCAAGTGCCACCCTTCCAATCTTGTAGTGAGGGGAAATGCAGAAACAGTGGCCTGTCTTGGATTGCTGATCTTCTGATGGGGCCTGATCCTTCCCCTCGCTATGTTCCAATCTTCATTCAAGTAGATTAACCACTACATCACTGTGGCTAGTTATCTGGATGGGAAGATGGATGTGTGTCAGTGTAACAAAAGTCATGTATTATTATGCCTACATTTTGTTTTGTTTTGTGTGAGTGTTGTGCTGATTAAGAGAATGAATTGTTCTCATGTTTTCCTGCTTTGTTTCATAGACCTTGTAATCCCTGTTTTGTCTTTTGACCAGCCATCTGTAATTCTGTGGCCTGTTTAAGTGTTTCCTCTCTAAGTTTTTATGTTGGCCGTTTACGGTGTGGTCACTGCCATCTGTAGATAACATTGTATGTTTTGGACTGTTTTTACATGACAATTTTGGTAGTTAATGTTCCATTTTGTGGGTTGATCTGACTAGTCTTGTTTTCCAGTTTTTCAGCTGTTGCTGTAACTGTTTCCAACTTTGGAGAAGATTTCCATTTTGGTAGTTACAACCGTTTCTGTCATGTTTTCTTTGCAGAATTGTCATATTTTCATTTGTTTGCTTCTGAGTCATTTCATGCACACACTTTATGGAATAGTGCTGTGACTGGATTGTGTCCCTGTGCTTTGAGCTGATTGTGAGTCACTTCATGTGCAGTTGAAGTTAGTTGTAGCAAAAGCAGTAATTGAGTTGAGTCTAAGGTGATAGGCGACTTTGAAATAAAAGCAATTCACTAACATTTGAATGTTACTATGATGAAATGTCTGGAAGGGGGGAGGCGGAAATAATACAAATGAGAGAGAAACATGAAGTGGTGGGAATATGTGGTGCAAGTGAGCGAAAAAGACAGGAGTGAAAAATTTGAAAACCTTCAGCTGAGTGAAATTGAGAGGCATATTAAAGAATATTTCATGACGTCGTTTAAATAACAATGTGACAGCCAGCTGGTGCGGTATTCTGTTCTGCAAGCAGCAAGGAAGACCTCTCCCTCCTACATACTCTCTGGTGGTTGTTTACATCTAATTTGAACTCTGTGTGCAAACGAAAAGCAGACTTGACCAGCATGTTGACAGAACATAAAGATATGGCAAGCAAGGTCACCTTCACTTTTTTTTAAAATGACAGTGTGATTATCAGACTCTTTTTTCCCCTTTTCTGTAATAAGATAGTAAATAACAAGTTTGGTTTTGTCCAGGCCATTACTTTTCGGACGTGCTCGACATGGAGACTGACAGGTGGTTCACATTTGATGACAAATGGGTAGAGGAAACCAAAGAGGCAGATGTGCGCCGGACACGAGTTGAAACTGGTTATATCTTTTTCTACATCAGCCAGTAAGTTGAAATGTTTTCTTCAGTTAGGATGTGTTGTGGACAGGTGGTGTACAATGTGTGTTATGATATCAGATGGCTATTTTCATGCACCAACTGCAGGTTATCACAGGGGCCTATAGGCAGATGGCTTGAATGCTTCCTTGAGTGTTGCGAGTCCAAACCACTTGTGGGGCCAGATTTTTATAGCTTCGAAGCTCTGTGTGTTCATCCAGTAGTAGAGTACTTGAATCAATTCAAGAATGAAAAAAAGGGAGAAAAGGGATGTGCCGTGCCTTCAGTTTATGCCATGCCTTAGACTGGGTGAACTGTAAGCAGTTCAGAGCTCCCATAGCCCTTGATCTGTTAGACTTTAACAATTTGACATAACCAGTTTATCAAGCCTGGCAGAGATAGAGATTGTGACGGCTGTAGCTATCGTTTTGTACAAGCTGAATCCTGTTAACAGTGTTAACGGGGGGGGGGTGGGGGGGGGGGGGGGGGCCTTCAGTCATGGTATGTTCTTGTCTTGAAAAATCCTTGGAAGATGGAGTGTGCTTGTCATGGTGAGACAGTTCAAAACAACAGTGTAAGCAATCTTTGTGGTGGTACTTGGGGATGGAACATTGGTTCTTAGGTTGCATCTAACCTGTCAGGTGATTCCCAGAGCGCTCAGCCAGAGATTGTTCACAATAATACTCCCTGATTCTTGCAACAGGGAAAGGGTTTGTTTTGTTTTTATTGAAATGGGTGGGAGGGAGGGGGCTGTCTCCCTTTGTCTACAGACATAGCCTGTCTTGTCCTGCAGTAGCCCCTCTGTCCACAGCCACAGCCTGTCTTGTCCTGCAGTAGCCCCTCTGTCCACAGACACAGCCTGTCTTGTCCTGCAGTAGCCCCTCTGTCTACAGACGTAGCCTGACTTGTCCTGCAGTAGCCCCTCTGTCCACAGCCACAGCCTGTCTTGTCCTGCAGTAGCCCCTCTGTCTACAGACATAGCCTGACTTGTCCTGCAGTAGCCCCTCTGTCCACAGACATAGCTTGTCTTGTCCTGCGGTAGCCCCTCTGTCCACAGCCACAGCCTGTCTTGTCCTGCAGTAGCCCCTCTGTCCACAACCACAGCCTGTCTTGTCCTGCAGTAGCCCCTCTGTCCACAGCCTGACTTGTCCTGCAGTAGCCCCTCTGTCCACAGCCACAGCCTGTCTTGTGCTGCAGTAGCCCCTCTGTCCACAGACATAGCTTGTCTTGTCCTGCAGTAGCCCCTCTGTCCACAGACATAGCTTGTCTTGTCCTGCAGTAGCCCCTCTGTCCATAGCCACAGCCTGTCTTGTCCTGCAGTAGCCCCTCTGTCCACAGCCACAGCCTGTCTTGTCCTGCAGTAGCCCCTCTGTCCACAGACATAGCTTGTCTTGTCCTGCAGTAGCCCCTCTGTCCACAGCCTGTCTTGTCCTGCAGTAGCCCCTCTGTCCACAGCCACAGCCTGTCTTGTCCTGCAGTAGCCCCTCTGTCCACAGCCACAGCCTGTCTTGTCCTGCAGTAGCCCCTCTGTCCACAGACATAGCTTGTCTTTCCTGCAGTAGCCCCTCTGTCCACAGACATAGCTTGTCTTGTCCTGCGGTAGCCCCTCTGTCCACAGCCACAGCCTGTCTTGTGCTGCAGTAGCCCCTCTGTCCACAGCCACAGCCTGTCTTGTGCTGCAGTAGCCCCTCTGTCCACAGCCACAGCCTGTCTTGTGCTGCAGTAGCCCCTCTGTCCACAGCCACAGCTTGTCTTGTCCTGCAGTAGCCCCTCTGTCTACAGACGTAGCCTGACTTGTCCTGCAGTAGCCCCTCTGTCCACAGACACAGCCTGTCTTGTCCTGCAGTAGCCCCTCTGTCTACAGACATAGCCTGACTTGTCCTGCAGTAGCCCCTCTGTCCACAGACATAGCTTGTCTTGTCCTGCAGTAGCCCCTCTGTCCACAGCCACAGCCTGTCTTGTCCTGCAGTAGCCCCTCTGTCCACAACCACAGCCTGTCTTGTCCTGCAGTAGCCCCTCTGTCCACAGCCTGACTTGTCCTGCAGTAGCCCCTCTGTCCACAGCCACAGCCTGTCTTGTGCTGCAGTAGCCCCTCTGTCCACAGACATAGCTTGTCTTGTCCTGCAGTAGCCCCTCTGTCCACAGACATAGCTTGTCTTGTCCTGCAGTAGCCCCTCTGTCCACAGCCACAGCCTGTCTTGTGCTGCAGTAGCCCCTCTGTCCACAGCCACAGCCTGTCTTGTCCTGCAGTAGCCCCTCTGTCCACAGACATAGCTTGTCTTGTCCTGCAGTAGCCCCTCTGTCCACAGCCTGTCTTGTCCTGCAGTAGCCCCTCTGTCCACAGCCACAGCCTGTCTTGTCCTGCAGTAGCCCCTCTGTCCACAGCCACAGCCTGTCTTGTCCTGCAGTAGCCCCTTTGTCCACAGACATAGCTTGTCTTGTCCTGCAGTAGCCCCTCTGTCCACAGACATAGCTTGTCTTGTCCTGCAGTAGCCCCTCTGTCCACAGCCACAGCCTGTCTTGTGCTGCAGTAGCCCCTCTGTCCACAGCCATAGCTTGTCTTGTCCTGCAGTAGCCCCTCTGTCCACAGACATAGCTTGTCTTGTCCTGCAGTAGCCCCTCTGTCCACAGCCATAGCTTGTCTTGTCCTGCAGTAGCCCCTCTGTCCACAGCCACAGCCTATCTTGTCCTGCAGTAGCCCCTCTAGCCACAGCCTGTCTTGTCCTGCAGTAGCCCCTCTGTCCACAGCCATAGCCTGTCTTGTCCTGCAGTAGCCCCTCTGTCCACAGCCATAGCCTGTCTTGTCCTGCAGTAGCCCCTCTGTCCACAGCCATAGCCTGTCTTGTCCTGCAGTAGCCCCTCTGTCCACAGCCATAGCTTGTCTTGTCCTGCAGTAGCCCCTCTGTCCATAGCCACAGCCTATCTTGTCCTGCAGTAGCCCCTCTAGCCACAGCCTGTCTTGTCCTGCAGTAGCCCCTCTGTCCACAGCCATAGCCTGTCTTGTCCTGCAGTAGCCCCTCTGTCCACAGCCATAGCTTGTCTTGTCCTGCAGTAGCCCCAGTGCTGGCAGTCTATAGGGGATAATCAATGTCATCATGGTGCAACCCACAGAGGGGACACTGCACTGCTGCCAAGTATTTTCGGTGGTGTTCAGTGGTGCCACTGCTGATCCAACATATGCAGGACACAACCTACTAAATCCCATACTGATAATAGTAATTGTTTAGTTACAGAGTCACCTTGATTAAGTTTTCCTTCTGCAAGTGCCACATCATCCATCCAACAGCAGTCACTGAGACTGTGCTAGTACTGGTGCCCCCAACAGAATCTCCTTGAGGACACACATGTGGAGAGGAAATCAAAATTAAAGTCATAATGAAAGCAGGGCATGAAGGGCCGAAGAATATTCGAGACTTTTTTTCTATACTGATAGATGAGGATGTGGATGATGAAGATGATGCAATGGACTTCCATTCTGGTCCGAGACAGCATGACAGGGATGTACTTTACACTTACATGATAAATCCCAGCATCAGACAGGCCTGGGGGATACAGACACCTGCAGTGTTGGTCAGGAACATTGAGTAAAACCCTCAGACTCATTCATGAAGTGGATGAAACTCGACTGTGTGGGCCCAGTCTTCCCAGTTGATCCCATAGCAAACTCAGCTCTGGGTAAGCTGATCAGGGCAGAAAAATTCAGCAAACGAAAGGCTCTGATGGAAATCAAACTTAACGACCTTCCAGCTGGGTGTACACTATGCTGTCTGCTTGGCCTTGGCAGCTAGTAGAAATACTGAAAGTTTGTAAGCTATATTTGCTGTGGATACCAGGTGGAAAATCAACATTACTTTCTGTTTCTCCATTCTATGAAATCCTAAAACAAAAGTTTCTTTTAGATATCTTTAGTTTGCTCCAGTCAAGAATGTTAAGAGGGAAGAATAAAAATCTGAGTCCCTAAGTTCAAGAAAAATTTTTTCACACTCTAGTTAAAAAGAAGACAAACCAATAGATAATACTCCTAATCCAAGTTTCTTATTTCTTTAATTACATGAATTTTAATTGCTGTTTATAGATAATACTTCAGTTGCTGTTTATAGATAGTACTTCAGTTGCTGTTTATAGATAATGCTTCAGTTGCTGTTTATAGATACTTCATTGACATTCCACCCCTTTTGTCCCCTGCTCCACTCCCCAGTCTGTCTCTATTTCCTCCTTTCTTAGTCTCTCTGCCTGTCTGTGTCTCTCATCCATCCCATCCCCCTGGCTTTTCCCCTTCTGTCCTTCCTTCCCCATGTGCAGAGTATACAGAATGAACATGCTACAGTAGACACATCACAGCGTTAGTGTTCAAACAGAAATGTATCGTGCTTGATTTTTTTTGGGGATGCTTGAAGTCATCATTTAAAGTAGAATTGGTATCCATTTGTGTGGACACTTAGAACTGGATGACCCAGTTCCCCACCATTCACTGTATGCCTTTGACCTGACCCCATTAAATCATCTGAATTTGAATTGGGCTCTCTCTCTCTCTCTCTCTCTCTCTCTCTCTCTCTCTCTCTCTCTCTCTCTCTCTCTCTCTCTCTTTCTCCCCTCCCTCCCCACCATTCCCTGTATGCCTTTGACCTGACCCCATTAAATCATCTGAATTTGAATTGCTCTCTCTCTCTCTCTCTCTCTCTCTCTCTCTCTCTCTCTCTCTCTCTCTCTCTCTCTCTCTCTCTCTCTCCTCCCTCCCCACCATTCCCTGTATGCCTTTGACCTGACCCCATTAAATCATCTGGATTTGAATTGCTCTCTCTCTCTCTCTCTCTCTCTCTCTCTCTCTCTCCTCTCTCTCTCTCTCTCTCCCTTCCCCCCCCCCCTCCTCCCCACCATTCCCTGTATGCCTTTGACCTGACCCCATTAAATCATCTGAATTTGAATTGGGATCTCTCTCTCTCTCTCTCTCCTCTCTCTCTCTCTCTCTCTCTCTCTCTCTCTCTCTCTCCACCATTCTGTGTATGCCTATGATCTGACACCATTAAATCATATGAATTTGAATTGGGATCTCCCCCCCCCCCTCCCCACCACCATTCCATTTATGCCTATGATCTAACCCCATCAAATCATCTGAATTTGAATTTGGATCTCTCTCTCTCTCTCTCTCTCTCTCTCTCTCTCTCTCTCTCTTTTCTCTCTCTGTCTCCCCCCCCCCCCCCCCACCATTCCCTGTATGCCTATGATCTAACCCCATCAAATCATCTGAATTTGAATTGGGATCTCTCTCTTCTCTCTCTCTCTCTCCTCTCTCTCTCTCTCTCTCTCTCTCTCTCTCTCTCTCTCTCTCTCTCTCTCCCCCCCCCCCCCACCACCATTCCCTGTATGCCTGTGATCTAAAACTGTTAAATGAATTGGGATCTCTCTCTCTCTCTCTCCCTGTCTCTTTCTTTCTGTCTCTCTCCCTCTCTTTTCCCACCATTCCCAGTATGCCTATAATCTAAAACTGTTAAATGAATTAGGATCTCTCTCTCCTCTCTCTCTCTCTCTCTCTCTCTCTCTCTCTCTCTCTCTCTCTCTCCTCTCTCTCTCTTCTCTCTCCCTTCCTCTCTGTCTCTCTCACCTCCTTCTCTCTCACTGTCTCACACCCAACTCCTCCCCAATTCTCACTCCCTCCAACCTCTATTTTTCTCCTTTCACTGTCTCTGTTCCTTTTCCCTTATCCCTCCATTTCAGTTTTCCCCATCCTGCTGTCTCACAAGCAAGGGTCACCTATCTTCTCTGTGGTGTGGTACATAGCACTGTATAATTCAGCTTGGCTTTCTTTCGCATACTCTTCTTGTCCTTTCACAAAGTCTGTCTGTCTCAGAATGTTCATCTGCTAAAGATTTGGTCGTGGACATGCCTTTTTCAGGGACACTTATGAAGGCATCCAGCGACAAGCGAAGACCAAGAAGCAGCAGAAGAAAAATGTTAGATCGGAGACAGCTGAGACCGGGGCAGCTCAGGAACAAGCTTTGTCAGTCAAAGATGATTGGTTTGATAACACTGCGACAGGTGGCTCAAGAACAAGCTTTACCACTAAAAGATCAGTCTAGTGGTTTTACTGAGAATATTCTTGAAGATTGTTCTTTGATATATTGATGTCACATTCTTCCAGTCCAACTGCAAGAAGCAGTTTTCTTGGTCGATAGCATGAAGTAACCAGATTGTGTGACATCACATGAGAATCAGATTTTGGAAGCATTTTTAATGATTTTGGGGTGTCTTTTTTTAATGACATTTTTTATCATTGTCGTTGCATCAGTAATGGCTTCACTTTGGTGATTGGACAGAAGGTTGAGAGAATGGTGTGTGATCAGGCTTTTCTACTTGCAGAAGCAATTTTTTATTTCAATGCATGATGGAGAAATTTGGTCCATGTAAAAAGGTTATTCCGGATTATTCCCTATAACTTTGATAAATTCAATTCAGTAAAAAGGTTATTCCGGATTATTCCCTGTAACTTTGATAAATTCAGTTCAGTAAGTTTTTAAAATTGTGGTTGTTTATGTGTGTGTGGATTTGTTAGTGAGTGTGTGTGTGTGTGTGTGTGTGTGTGTGTGTGTGTGTGTGTGTGTGTGTGTGTTGGTTGTTGTTTGTTTGCCTTCTTTTTAATGAGTTTTTAAAGTCTGTATGGCTGTTTGTAGTGTCATTTGCTCATTTTCAATTATGCAAGTACAAGAAGTGGTTTTAGAAATGGATATTGGGATTTCTTTGTAGTATGCATTTTATATGAAACTTACAGTTACGATAAGTCATGTGAATATATGTATGTATGTGCTTTGTACCTGTTTCCTTGTCTGTGTTCTTGTTTTTTGGAGAGGTTTTTGTTTGTTTTGAAAAGGGGGAGTGCTTTTCTGCTCTGCTCTCTCTCTCTCTCTGTCTTTACACACACACACAACAAAGCTTTTGTGTCGGTGAGCAGTTTGCTTCAATTCGGCTTTGTAAGTTGATGCTGCTGTATGGGACATCAAAGCAGTAGTCAGCTGGTTTTGTTTTTAACATTCATAATGCTTTTTAATTTCATTTTAAAAAGCATTGGTTTTAGTACCCATCATTTTCATTCAAACATAGTGAACCCAGAAATGATAAGAAATATTGCCCTTTGCTATTAAGCTTAATTAGAAATGAAAAAAAAGTTATTACAGTATCCTGTTAATTTGCAACAATGAATTACAGATTATGATCCTTTTTCCAAGGAATTTTTTTTTAGTATGATTCTGTCCCACTGTTATAAGTACTGTATGAATATATGTTTCATTTGTGTTTGTATGAATGTGCGTCATTTGTGTGTAAAATGTTAGAAATATTTTTTGCCATGACTGGAATGAGTTGATGTCAATAACAGATGCTCAGGGCAGACTGATATAAATTTTGTGGTCAGCGACTTTGAGCTCCCTTTGTTCATGCACTCTCACAGACATGTTTTGACCATCATATCTCAGAACAAAGCTTAGAAGAATGGCATAAGATAGGAAAGTATCACTGAATTTTAAGTATCACTGAATTTTAATTATCACTAAATTTGGTGAGCTGGAGGGAAGTATGATTGTACACATACTCGCAATATCCTAGGAACTGGAATAATTGCATGATGAGCTAATTTGTTTGTATTGTTTTGTTTGATGTGGGTTTCTCTAGGTTCTTTCTGTCTTTGTTTTTGTAGCATTTGCAACAATATCCTATCCACAGGAAAAGAATTGAGTATTATTGAGCCAGGAAACTATTGACAGTTGAATGACATTTTCTTTGAGAAAAAATTTTTTTTTTCTTGTCATTTGACTCGACAGTGGTTTATCACTTTTTGGCCTATTTTTGTTTATATGATTTTGTATGTGTATTCTTAGTTTTGTTGTTTTATTTGACATACCTCACAAATAAATTTTAAATTTTTTTTTCAGTTCTATACAACTTTTTCATGTTTGTTCCTTTTCTATCAGTGTGAATGTGTTCAATATTCTAGACAAGATTTGCATGCATTGTCAGAAAGCAATTTTTTCCCCCAGAGATTGTGTACCTCTGTGGATGAGCGCACATGCATACATTACTTAAGGTATGCCCAGTTCCTTTTTTTTTTTTTTTCAGTTTACTTGGATTTGGATGGTTCATTTCTGTACATTCATGGTTGCTAAAATATCAGAACACAAGTAAATCTTTCATGTGTGATTTATTTAGATTTATTTTTCTTACAAATAAAAAATCTTTTTCCTAACAAATTATTTTGCTGTTTATGGTGTGTGTGTGTGCTTGCATATTTGTGTGCGTGTTCTTGTGTGTGCACGCATCCCTGCATGTGTGTTGCCATATAAGTATGTGTGTGCGTGTGTTTCACTCTTCTATTTGGCTATCAAAGGAGGACTAACGCAGGAAATCCCTTGATGCTGAAGATTGTGCTTATAGCCGTACATGTCAATGTGCATAACTCAGAGGAAGACCTCTGTCACATATCAGTTTTACGAAATGTCAATCCTAAAAGGTCCACATTTTCTGTATCGCTGATAAAGATACGCAGGGAATCAAAGAAAGCCGTAGAGGACTGGACCAAACAGCAGGGTACAAACGCTGATGAAAATCTTAGGAAGGCATCACAAAGGTGTACTAGACATGTAGACCTGAAAACCACGAGACAAGGTTACATCGGTACCAGCCACAATAAATCAGAGAATCATTTTTCAGTAGAAATCTAACAGCTCTGTAAGTGTACAAGACTGTCGCAGACCTGAAAACCACAAGACAAGATTACATCAGTACCGTCCCCAATAAATAAGAGAATCATTTTTCAGTAGAAATCTACCAGCTCTGTTAGTGTACGAGACTGCGGCAGACGTGAAAACCAGGAGACAAGATTACATCAGTACCATCCACAATAAATTGGAGAACCATCTTTCAAAAGAAATCCTTGAACAGCTCTGGACCGTCTAACCATGATGCCGAGGGAAATTGTGCTGTGCTTATCATACCACTAACGTAGACATGGATAACTAGTCGGTCCAAACTGAAAAAGAAGCAGCAATAAAGTCTTTCAAGCAAGCAAAATCAGCAGGTGTCGACATCACATTGGTTGACTATTTTCTTTCTGTTTATGAGTTTGCTATTGCTGTCTTTATTTTTGTGTTACCTCAGTTGCATCACCCCCAAACCACTCATCCCAGCTCCACATGAACATCCATACCTAGGTTTGTTTTGTTGCAGGCCTGGATCCTACAATCCACAGGTAAATATTAAATCGTCCAAAGGAGATGCTGCACTGCTGCCGAGTCATTTTGATGGTGTTCAGTGACACCTGTTCTCATCTAGGATAATGTAGGACATCGCTTACTTAGACCGCAATTGATGACAATAAATGCGTAGTCACGAAGGCGATGTGAGAGAATGTCCCCCCTACTGAGGGTGCCCTCTTGTCCGTCCAATGACGGGTCACCATATACTTGCTGTTGAGGACGAAATTGACACGAACTATATAAACTTGCCAAGGGCGCAAACATGGAGTGGGAAAAGAAACTGAAGTCACCATGAGGAAGGCATGAGGTGCCACAGAATTTGATCTGATCGATTAAGATAAAGCTGATGCTATGGAGTAATGACGTTATGGAGTTCCATTCTGGACAGAAAGTGGTCATGAAAGGGCGTGAACTCCATGCATCCTTTCATAATTTACCCCGCTGTCATCAAGGGCGGAGAGGTTCAGGCACGTGCAATGTTCATGAACTTAGACTGATCCCAGTCCTCGCATTTCGACGTCCAGGTAGTAGTTCGCTGTAGCTGAAACGTCACACAAATATAAACGCCGCTAATAGGACTCGAACCAGCGACCCCTATGCTAACCACTGCACCATGGTGGCTAGGAATACACGGGCTGAACTGGTCTAGGCAAGGAGATACTGTGATTGATGCCCGCACAAACATCTCAATAAGTACTGGCAAACAGCAGAATGGCCAAATCTACAGAGTCTCCTGTAATTGCATTTTCCAAGCAAGGAAATCATCAAGAGACTTGCCATCGTCTTGGCCAAATCTTTCAGAAGATCAATTCTAGTAAGTGGATCGGAAATCAAGGTTTTACCGAGTCAAGGTTTTGAAGCAGGCCTGGTGTCTGCTGTTTGGTGTTACTGCAAAGCCGACACTGTCCAGTGTCAACCAGAGGTGCTGTTGGTTGACACGCGATGCCAGTGTCAAACAACAGCTATCACAAATTTACAGTATGATGTAAAATGAAAACGCTTAAAACCAGCTTTGAACCCCACTGTGACAAAATAGTTTGCACTTGAAACGGAAAACAGCATATTTCAAAATAAAATTCCGTTTTTAACATTGATGTGACTAGGCTTATGACGTGAAGGATAATGTTTAAAATTCATATTACATAGACCTGTTGATCTCAAAAGAGTTTGATTGCATCAGGGTTTTTTTTTTTTTTTAATGTATCAATACTTTTTTTCACCCATCCTTTAGTAATTTTTGCATTGATACATCATCATCATCATCATCATCTCTCTCTCTCGTTTGTTTGTGTGTGTGTGTGTGTGTGTGTGTGTGAAATGACACTTAACCCTGCCTGCCCTGGGTATCATTAGGGACGAATATTAACCCGACCTACCCAGGCACAGTCGCTTAATTAAGACGTCAAACTAATCGTATTGAAAATAAGTGATTGCTGGGTTACTGGTCGGCTGATCTTTTGTTGTTTTGTTTTTTTAACTCTTGGATCTCTTTCGGGTCGATTTTCCATGACGGTGCCTTAAATCTCTTTCACGTCGATTTCCCATGGCGGTGCCTTAAATCTCTTTCACGTCGATTTCCCATGACGGTGCCTCTTTCACGTCGATTTCCCATGGCGGTGCCTTAAATCTCTTTCACGTCGATTTCCCATGGCGGTGCCTTAAATCTCTTTCATGTCGATTTCCCATGGCGGTGCCTTAAATCTCTTTCATGTCGATTTCCCATGGCGGTGCCTTAAATCTCTTTCATGTCGATTTCCCATGGCGGTGCCGTAAATCTCTTTCACGTCGATTTCCCATGACGGTGCCTCTTTCACGTCGATTTCCCATGGCGGTGCCTTAAATCTCTTTCACGTCGATTTCCCATGGCGGTGCCTTAAATCTCTTTCACGTCGATTTCCCATGACAGTGCCTTAAATCTCTTTCACGTCGATTTTCCATGACGGTGCCTCTTTCATGTCGATTTCCCATGGCGGTGCTGTATTCCCATGGCGGTGCTGTATTCCCATGGCGGTGCCGTAAATCTCTTTCATGTCGATTTCCCATGGCGGTGCCTTAAACACCCGTGACACTCCTTCGACGAGCACTCCTTGGGTCATTTGTTGTTGTTGACGGCATAGTGACGGTTTGCCGTTTCTTTACAGCTGGACTAGAAGAACAATCCACAAAGACCGAGTGCTTCAGGAGGAGGGATGTGGAGGATGGAGAAGTGGTAGAGGTTTGGAAATGAAATGGAGAAATGCAAAGAGCGAGAACTAGAGAGAAGGCGGTGACGAAGGTGAACAGTCAGAATGCCGCAAGAATTCTGTATGTTGACCGTGGCGATCGGACACACCCGACTTAGCAAGTAACTCCCTGTTGCATTCTGGTCGCCGCATTTAGGCTTCTAATCTCGATCACTGGCCTACCCTAATCTGTGCATGTCGCCGAACCAGGAACGACACACCAGCGCCAAACGGCCATCGCAGGTTAAGCGGGTAGAGAAGGATTAGCGTTGACGAACAACATAACACAATCCATAGGCTTAGGCAGTCTACTTGCTAAGTTACAAGAAATGGAGGTGTAGGCAACGCTGGTCTGCACGATGTCATCACGTAGGTAAGACTTTTATTCTCTCTGTTACAGCATTAAGTGTTGAATGTGGTCAGTTCTGGGTGCACAAACGGCATCTTTGTGGAACAGTTTATGTTGGAAGACATCAACTAATTGAACAAGTAGGCCTGTCTTCAAAACAGTGTTTGGAAGGTCATTCATTCCATCTTGCGGTTATTGTTTTTCAATGAAAGGTGAATTGCTCGTTTAATTCACGCTTGTAGCCTTACTTTCGAACATAAATGCTTATAATTCATTTCCTTAAAAGTAGATTCTATTTATATCTCATCTGGAACCATCAAATGTGTATTGATGTTAACACCAAGTTCCATTTTGAGCGCAAAATTATGCTGACATTTCATCAAAGTCACGTTTTATAGTAAAATTGATACTCAGCAATCTTGGTTGATTCTCTTCCGTGCTTCGATTTTCTTTTATGCCCATTTTGATGCTTCAGTTTTTTTGTTTTTTTTTTCATTGAGTTACATGAGAAAATGTTACCAAAGCCAAAAGAGCGAAACTGAATGCTATGACATAGGTTTCTTTTCACTCATATTTTGGAGTCAGGTTTGTTGTTTGTTTGTTTGTTTTAAGTGACTGCTTTGAAGAGAATTGAGAAAACTGGATACACGCAAAATTCATATGGATAGTGTATGAACATTCTGTAAACGCAGCTTGAATACTTGCCGAAGACCACAAGACCCGCAATGAACACTGATCAAGACACTTAGTTTGGTATCTTTCTGTGTTTGATGCTCCATTGCCAACGACTTGTGTTCTGTCGTCCTGTCTAGACAGTTCCCTCGACGGATGCTTTGGTATGTTACTGCTTTCACGCTGAAGAAATAAATAAGTATGTAAAACGATTTCCTTCATCTCTATTGGACAGCTTTCTTTACTTTCTTACGCGAGATTTTGTCATCAATTCAAATTTGTACCCGGTCATTATTTTTTATTTCTTTTCCAAACCTGTGTCCATGTATCTTAATGTTTCAAAATTATTCACATGCATCGGGGCCTATTTCATTCACTCTGTGTTTATCATTAAAAACAACAACAAACAAACATGGCGCAGACGTGTTGATGGAGCCTGTCGAGTTTTTCATTAGATCTTGTGAATTATGCTTTCAAGAACAAGCAGAGAAAATTAAGAATTTGTTAAAGACTTTCAAACTGCATTGCCATAATTCGTGATTGGATTGTTTTATCATGGAAAGTAATACCGGTTTTATTTAATAATTTGCAAAGATCATTTTGCGTTTGGTTGTATATCCCAAAGAAGTTTATTTTAATCTTTTACATATCCATTTTTCCTTTCTCGTTTCTCCTCCTCCTCCTCCTCCTCTCTCTCTCTCTCTCTCTCTCTCTCTCTCTCTCTCTCACACACACACACCACACACACACACACACACACACACACACACACACACACACACACACACACACACACACACACACACACACACACATGCGTGAATTCTTACTTTTGCCTTTTGAGTTGAACTTTCTTTTTTATTTCTTTTGTTGAAGTTTTGTTGTGATCATGTTTTACGATAGATATTAGTCTTATTTTCATGATGCCTCCTTACACACACACACACACACACACACCACACCAGCGCGCGCGCGCGCACACACAAATACACGCACGCACGCACGGGCACACACATAATATACACATATTTTCTCTCTCTCTCTCTCTCTCTCCCTCTCTCTCTCTCGCTCACACACACACACAACACACACACACACACAACACACACACACACACACACACACTCACCTCTCTCTCTCTCTCTCTCTTTCTCTCTCTCACACAGATAGTAGTTTTTGGTCTTGGGATGGGTGTCCAAGTATGATTTGTTTTTCGACGTCTGTTCCATCCTGTTGCACTTCATCGTTCTCCTGGGTTGTAAACATTCCGAACACATACCAAGTCGATTCATTTTTTTTTTTTTTTTTTTTTTTCTGAAAAGTAAAGCTCAAACGGATTATCATCATTGTCCATAGACAGCTGGTTGCACGGATGCCGTGATGGAGAAATGGTCGGTCAGGATCACCGCAGTCCTCTGTCCTAAGTAGAGGTTCTTGTTACCAGTCCAGTCTTAGTACTGTTTTCGGAAAGCGCCCTCTTGTGAGTAAAAATGGTTTGCGCAGGGAGTGGTGGCATGAGTTATCTTCCCGCCTGAATGGTCATACGTGTCTTCTTCTGGTTGAACGGCATGTTGAGAATCCGATGAAATTTTCTTCTCCAGCACCTGGACTTCCCCCCCCCCCCCCCCCCCCCCCCCAGTCTCATTTCCGTGCCATTTCAGTGGCATCCCGTGCTGCTCATTCCGGTGTCCCCGTTCGAAGTTCACAGCCACACTCTGGAATGTTCCCTCCAAACTGTCATCCCCATCCCAACACCCACAGCTGTGGCAACAATAATTCACAGTAAGCTGTCAATATCAAGTATTCGAAGGGCTATCAAATAGAGGAAACACTGCGCTGCCGCCGGATCTCTTCAGTGTTGTTCAGTGGTTCCTGTTCTGATGTAGAAAAAATCCGCAAAGTCACTAAGCCATCTTCTACCGACAAAAATTGCTTTGTCACAGAGTCAGTGTGAATGAGCATACCCCCCCCCCCCCCCCCCACACACACACACACCCCGGAGGCAGCTCTATATCCCTCCAGCGACAGTCTTCATGAGCATGCCAAATCCAACGACCTCGCCTAATCCCAGCAAGAGGTAAACCACCAGACAAGACTAAGGAGCTGAGAGAGCAAATCAATATATCCTGGAGCAGATCAGTACTCATGATGATGCATCAACGACTCGATGACGCCAACAGAGAGATTTAACCTGGGTGCAGATAAGAGAAGCGAAAAGGAATCTGAGAGTTTTTATTGTGTTCTAATCAATTCTGATTGATCAAGGATTAGACTGATGAAGATGATGCAGAGAAATCACATTCTTGTCAGGACTGCATGATAGATGCATTCTACACTTACTTCACGATGATCTGGCGTCAACCAAGAGATTTTGAACCTGCGGTTGGTCAAGCAATTATAGCATAACCCTGAGACAGGCATCCATTGCGTGGATGAAAAAACGTTGACTGTTGGTTCCAGTCTTCCAGTTGGAGTCCAATAACAAATCACCCAACTCTGGAAGAAATTGTTGGGGCCAATAACTCAATATATAAAAAACTCTCATGGTAATTGAATCCATAACCCCCCAGCCCGCAATTCATAACGCTGTCCACTGCGCTTTGGCATCTGGTACGTCCACATTTTTCACTCGAGATTTGCTGTCAAGTGCCCAGTTCTCGCATCCATATATGACGACTAACTCCTAGAGTTCCATCTTCACTGAAAAAATGACAGATGGTTTTCAAGGTTATGTAAACTATGGTCAATACGGTCAACCAGCTCGAGCCTCGTTTTGATCTCCCTTTGGATGAATTCTGGTCAGGCTTTGCTGAAAACAACTCAAATTACTTAACATGAGCCACTTCTTACAGTATCTGTCCGTTCCGCGTGATGTCGGCTGACAGATACTTTCCGGAGCTGCTGATCAAAGGTTTCCTGTTTCTGAGCTCACTTATATACCTCATCTAATTGATGATGTGGTGGTGAGTTATCAGAGTGCTTAGACCAACATCATTAGCGAACCGCCGGTTCCAAAGAAGTGTTCCCCCTCCTTTCTCTGACAGATATAGAAATGTTGAAGTCAAGAACACTTTCCAGCATTATATTCTCCAGATCATTGTTGAACTCAACGTTAGAGAGGAAACAGCCTTCAGCACTCTTCAACGCTATCTTGAAGACGTCTGTACGGCTGACATTCATGAAATCACTTCTGTTAGAGCTTTCCTTGGACGAGAGTGTCAAAGTAACATTACCTTGTGAATTGCCTCACTCATACCTGACGCTGTCAAATGCTTTCTCGAAGTCGATGAAACTGTAGAAATATTGTGTGTGTGTGTGTGTGTGTGTGTGTGTGTGTGTGTGTGTGTGTGTGTGTGTGTGTGCACGCGCGCGCGCGCGCGTGTGCATGTCTCTGTATGTGTGTGTGTGTGTGTGTGTGTGTGTGTGTGTGTGTGTGTGTAAGTGCGAATTTGCGTGCGCGCGTGCGTGCACGCACGCGTGTGTGTGTGCGTGTGTGTGTGTGTGTGTGTGCGCGCGGGCGTGTGTGCGCATCTGTGTATGTGTGTGTGTGTGTGTGTGTGTGTGTGTGTGTGTACGTGTTCGCGCGCGCGACGTTTTACACCTTTAGGCAGTTCACTGTTAGCCCCTTGTATTTTCTGCCTGTATCTTGGCACGGGACAGGTGTTCCACCTTAACTTACACTTCCAGTCCTGTCACACACCAGAACTACTATCTCATCATCATCATGAGACGGACACTCTTCCCTTTATTGATGGAGAGAGGAGAAGATAACTCCACTTCCCCCAAATGGCAAGGTCAATTTATCAAGGAGTGTTTTCATCGATTGAATATAGTCAGGGTTAGGTGAGAATTAGATTAAGCTACGGTCTGGTTCAGGATAAGGGTCTGGTTACGGATTTAGGTCAGGGTCAGGGTCATGCACCTCAGAATTCGATAATTTTCCTGTTTCCTCAACAAAGTTCCCATCTCTAACGCACAGACCTGTCTTCAACAGGAGACGATGACGCTGCCACCACCTCTTCCACGCCAGCGAACCTCGCCTCCACCAGCAGTACCCTAACAACTCTTGGCCTCCACCCCCAGTACTTCCCTCCACAACATCGCTCAGGCGGCAGTAGTTCGCTTCCGCTCCCTGCCCACTGAGTGAGACAAGACCACCGACCTCCTTGCTCCCCGGGCAGCCATGGCAGGGCCCTACGGAGCCGCCCCTTTCAAGTTCCCTCCCGACATGACCCGGCAAGACGCCAGGACCGGCGGCAGTGGGCAGCAGACGGGCGGCGAAGGACAGGGAGGTGAAGCGAACGAGATGGACTTGAACGACACGGAATGGCCTCTGGAGAAGACGTTGCCCTTGCCCCGGGGCTACACCACTATCGGCATGAAAAGGTCAGTGTTGGCACTGCGCCTGAAAAAAAAAGAAGAAAAGAAGGAAGAGGGAGGGAGGGAGTGGGAGGGAGGAATGGGAGGGAGAACGGAGGGTGGGTGGAAGGGTAAAGGATGGACAGGGATGGGGTGGGGTGGGGGTGAGGAAGGGAGGGAGAACGGAGGGTGGGTGGAAGGGTAAAGGATGGACGGGGATAGGGTGGGGTGGGGGTGAGGAAGGGGTCGATACGATTTTAACAAGGGTGATGTATTATTATGGAACACACACACACACCACACACACACACACACACACACACACACACACACACACACACACACACACGTGGAGGCACGCGCGCGCATGCACGCAGTGAGACTTGTTTTATCTATCTACTTATGTGGAGTTGCCTTCAAAAGTATGAATAGGCTACTGTGAGGACTATTCTGTTGATTTGATTTTCTTTTCTTTTTTTCTTTTTTCTTTTAATCGTCTCAGTTAAAGGATTAGTTGTATGGATCCATACATCACGTCAACTGTTCGCAAATGTTTTCAGCTTGTGATAAAACATGTTTCCCTTTGACTTTGGTACGATCTTTACTTAAAGTTTTTTAAAGATGAAAAAGGGATGGTAATAACGTTAACTCTAAGGCATCTCTCTTCCTACCCAAGAGGAGAGAGAGAGAGAGAGAGAGAGAGAGAGAGAGAGAGAGAGAGAGAGAGAGAGAGAGGAGAGAGAGAGAGCATGTAAAAAAAAAGCGTACAATGTTCATGTTCAATGTTTTGCCGAATATGACATTGCATCATTGCATATCTGTCAAAATATCTACAATATAAAAAAAAAATCCTTCCTGTCTTGGTCTGAAGAATCAGATGGGTGTTAATGCAGAGATATGTAGTCGTGATAACTTGACAACCCTGCATACAATACTAACAGCTCAAAATACCCATTGTTTTCTACAGATTCGGAAATGATGTTCGATTCAGAGTACTGGACGTGGATAACTAGTTGTTAGCCTTAGATTTTTGTGAAGATTGAATTTGTGTAAGAAAGGATCTACTGTAAATCAAATAATAACGATAATAATAATAATAGGCTAATAATAATAATAATACACAATCTAATGATGATCATGATGATGATGATGATAAAGAGACAAACATCCCAAAGTTAAACATTTAGTAGCATAACGGAGGCAGGGGCAGTGGACTAAAGAGATTCATTGTGTCTATGGTACGGCGTTGTGGAAGGCGGAATGCAGCCCTTTCCTTCCGCCGCCATAACCTTCCCTGAACTGAATCAGGTACCTATTTACTGGCCGGGGGGGGGGGGGGGGGGGGGGGAGGCAGAAAGGGTTTTCCACCTGTACAAAATCCGACCACCACAAACGGTTCTAACTCACAACCGTCAGCTGTGCAGCGGAGTGGTCTAACCATTTGACTACCAGCCGATTATCAATGCAAAGTACATGTTGTCAAGGAGACCCGATTTTACTGTATTTGTGTTGTGTTTGGAAATTTTAGCCTGCAAGATTAGACGAGAAGATGGGTGCTAAAAGTACATGCCTATTGCTATATTTGACACAGTGGGAATTCAGAATCGTCCTTCTGTGGATGAAAGAACGTTTACTTTGGAAGGATGAAAAGAATCATAAGAAAAAATATTTTAAACAGTGACTGAATGTTTAAGAATACCTAGTGGTGTGCGCCCTGGACTTTTGATACTGTTTACCCTATTTTGCCCGGCCCAGGCGTCACCAACGGTTAACAAATACCTGGTAACAACTCCCTGTAATGGTCAGTTCATTTGTCATTCAGCTACGCTTTTACTTTTGTTTCTGTTTCGTTTCTATAATTCAGTGACCTGGATTGATAAATAGTTGAGCATTATTAATGTCTTGCCATTTAGGCTACTCTAAGTTTGGTTGTTTGTTCATTTTGGGTATAACAGGAAACACGCCTATATAACATTTCAAATGAAGAACATCTCTGTTATACAGACATGTTTATACAAGCCCTAAATTTGAGATAATTGAATAGGATCCTCGTGGCAGAAAAGTGGTCTCTTCATATGTCCTAAATTTCTCATTCTTTCACACTGAAAAGATTTACTGCTCCTCCGAACGAAAGAGACAAACAATTTACAAGACAATACACGACGCGTTTCGACATTCTTGGGTCTTCTTAAGGCAAGACAAACAACATTCAAGTCAGTGAAAACGGAGAACGAACAATCATTTATCCCATCAAACTGGACGCAGAATGGATAATTCTTACTTGATTAACTGAATAATGTGGTCTACGAAAACAAACAATCACTTATCCCATCAAACTGGGCGCAGAATGGATAATTCTTACTTAATTAACTGATTAAGGTGGTCTACAAAAATGGCTAGACACCGACTACATTAAATTCAGCGGAAATATCTTTCCGAGAAACGGGAACTTTTTATGGAGCTTAGAAGCAGGTAAGAAAGGAGCAGAGAAACCACTGTTTCACAAATGCAATGTTAAAATTTGCTTTACTGGATGGTGAAACACTTGACGTGTTCACACTCAGACATATGTTTGGCGACAAGCCATCCACACCGAAAACATACAGTCCCCTTCTTCTTCTTCTTCTTCTTCTTCTTCTTCTTCCGAAATAGAGCCGGGCCGTTAGGCGTAGAGGCTCTGCGATGTGTCGTTGTCGCTTTGCTTTGTCTCAGGCTTAGTTGGCTTGAACTGATTTAAAACTATATACATGGGTTGATGGGAGGGTTCAAGGAGAGACTGGGGGTGGCTGCAGGTAGTGGGGACTGCAGCTCAGGCGGCTCCTGAACGCCTCCAGTGTAGGTGCTGATGTGGTGGTGGTTGGTAACTGGTTCCACTCCCTGATGGTGCGGGGAAAAAAGGAGTGGTACAGAACTGGATGGGTTACCCGCTCCTGGTGGATCTTCTGTGTGCCTCTAGTCCGTTTGTCTGAAGGGTGGGGTTGAGGTTTACCAGCCCGTTGTGGATACGGTAGAGCATCGAAAGCCTATTATGGTGCCGACGCTCTTCGAGGCTGTCCCACTTGAGGTGTTTAAGCAGCCGCGTAACTGCGCCTGATGTCCTGTCGTGGAAATTGTTGCAGGCGTATCTTGCTGCTCTCCTCTGAACCTTCTCCAGGAGTTGGGTGTCTTGCTGTAAGTTTGGATCCCATACGGTGGAGCTGTATTCCAGTGTAGGTCTGACCATGGTGGTATACGTGGCAGCTTTGATCTCTTGGGAGCAGTCCCTGAAGTTTCTTCTGAGAAAGCCCACCGTTCTGTTCCCCTTGGCTGCCACTGTTTCCACGTGTCGGGTCCAGGAAAGATCATCCGCCATGGTCACGCCTAGGTACTTACTGGAGCTCACCGTATCCAGTGTTTGTCCGTGAAGGGTATAATCTGTCTGTATAATTCTCTTGTGTCTACTTGGAGAGACTCGGATGGTGTTGCACTTGCTTGCATTAAAGCTCATTTGCCAAGTGTTTTCCCAGTCTTCCAAGTGAGTGAGGTCGGCTTGTAGCAAGGCTTGGTCCTGGCGACTGCAGATCTTCCTGTAGAGGAGACTGTCGTCTGCAAACAACCTGGTGTGTGAGGCCTTGACTACATCCGGCAGGTCGTTTATATATGCTAAAAATAGCAGCGGGCTCAGTACGGTGCCTTGAGGGACTCCAGATAGTACTGCAGCAGGGGACGAGTGTGTATCTTCGAGGGCAACTTGCTGGCTTCTGCCGGTGAGGAACGCCTGGATCCAGCCGAGTGTGTCGTTCCTCACTCCGTAGTAATGCAGTTTGCTCAGCAGACGACGATGCGGTACCTTATCGAAGGCCTTCGAGAAATCGAGCAACACTACGTCCACCTGATTCCCCCCGGCTAAGTTTCTGGCAATGTCGTGGATAGTTGAAATTAGCTGTGTCTCGCATGACCTTTGTTTTCTGAAACCATGCTGCGCATCGTTTAATATCTGATGTTGGTCAAAGTGGGTCATGATGCTGCTGTGCAGAACATGTTCCAGGACCTTGCACGTGATAGACGTGAGGGAAACTGGTCTGTAATTCTCTGGTAGCTGGCGGTCACCCTTCTTGAAGATGGGTACGATGTAGGCCTGCTTCCAGTCCGTCAGTACCTGGTTGGTATCCAAGGACAACTGAAACATAGTCGTCAGAGCTGGCGCAATTTCCTCTGCTGCTGTCTTCAGTATAAAAGCTGGGACTGCGTCCGGACCTGTTGCCTTGTCAGGGCGGAGATTCTGAAGAAGTTTGCGGACTCCTGGCACGCTGACTGTAATTGGTGGCATATCTGGGTACGGGCTTGGTCCTTTGGATGGAATGGTAGTGGTGTCTTCCTCTGTGAAGACGGACTTGAATTGATCGTTAAGGACCTCTGCTTTGCCTAGGCTGTCGCTTTTCAAGAACCCATCTTTGTTCTTCAGGGGAGAGACGCCCTCTGTATCCTGACGCTTGCTTTTGACGTATGCCCAAAACTTCTTAGAGTTGGACCTGAAGTCATTGCATACAACTTCTATATATTTCTTGCTAGCCTGTTTAATCATATAACGTGTCTGGGCCTGCAGTCTCTTGTATCTGTCTAAGTCTCTCTTCTTTCCCGTCTTCTTCGCTTTCTTGTGCGCTCGCTGTTTTCTACGGATTGCCCGGCGTATGTCGGTGTTGATCCATGGGTTAGTATGTCTGGCTGACGTAGTCTTTGTTGGGACCCGCGCTTCCATCGTCTGCGTCAGCTTGTCTTTGATCTCCTTCCAGGCATGCTCAGCGGCATCTGGTACTGTGGGGTCAGGCTTGAAAGACTGTGCAAACTCGCGAACGTCTTCTTTGATCCCCTTAATGTTGGCTTTCTTCCACAAGTATATCTTGCGGCGAGGTGGTCTGGGACGATGGAGAGCTAGTGCTGTGTCATAAAGGATGACATCATGATCGCTGTTGCCAAGCGGTGGTAAAGGTTTACATCTAGTTTTGAAAGTAGGGTGTGAAGTCATGATGAGGTCAAGGATGTTTCCTCCTCTGTGGGTGGTGTAATCAACTTGCTGCTCTAAGTTGTTGTCCACCATGATGTCCAGGGAGGTCTGGTTTACGCGTTCTGGGTATCTGTGCCCTTGGATGCCTAGCGTTGTCCAGTTTATGTCTGGCAAGTTGAAGTCACCGCCAATATCAATCACACTGTTCTTTGACTCCTTCTTCAGGCCCGTAATTTCTTCTTTTGTAGCGGTCAAGTACTCTTCGTCTATTCTCTTAGGTGGTCGATAATAGGCTGCTACTGTCATCTTTCTCTGGTCCCTGATTTTAATAGTCCCGCTGAGAAGTTCTACTCTTTTTGAACTTTTCACTTCACTAAGTTCTAGGTCTTTCTTTGCTGCTAACAACAGTCCCCCTCTTGAGTCTTTGGTGGGGCGGTCTCTTCTGTGTACGTCGAAGCCCATACAGGATGGGAAAAACTCTGCTGTGCTAACTTCGTCGTTTAGCCATGTTTCAGTCCCTATTATAATGTCTGGATCACTAGCATCTATCAGGGCTTCTAGATCTCTACATTTTTTCCTTGCTCCGTAGAAGTTAATATTCAGTACTCGTAGCTGTCGCTTGTTCTTACGTTGCCTGAGGCTCTCACGCTGGTGTGCTTTCGGCGATGATGTCCTGCCAAACTCCGATGTTTGGGGTACTGTGTTAATGTCGGTTTGGTTTATTACATCTTCATCAACAGATGTTGACAACTCAGTTGAGGAAATATCTGATGGAATGGATGATAGCTGACCAAACGATGTACAACCTACTGGGACTGTGGGGGTCGGACTAGCAGGCTGTGTTGTGTCAGCCTTGTCGTCTGGAATGGTGTACAACTTTGAGTTGTTGATGCTACGGCAATTGGAGCAAAACCATTGTTGCTCGCTGTCTCCCAGTCTCTCGAAGGACGCTGTGGACATGTTTACGCAGTTCTTGTGAGTCCATTTGTCACAATGGTCACACGCCACTGTCATTTTATTGCATGCTTTGGAGCATACAGTGCAGGGAATCTAGGTCTTCTGGGGCCAGGGTTTGGTTCAATCCCGCTAATCAGAAGTAGGATCATTTTGTGTGTCGAATTTCTATTCATGACAAGAAGTTGTCGTTTTGCAATCCAAGGTCTCTGGTGAAGCCAGCGTAGTCTAGATTGTGGGAAAGTTCAGTGTTCCTGTACTGCTGCAGCAGATTCAAGTCGTCAATCAGCGGTTGAATTTCCAATCCACAGTTCAGAAATGGGTACGGGAGTGAATTAAAGTTTGTACATACCCTCTCACGGATGATTGACGCAGTGCAATTGTATATAAGAAGGAAAACAAAAAGCTTTGAGGGTGAACATGACGATGTCCCAACGGGCGCCGCCGTCTTGGAACTTGGTACTCCGCTCACCAGCAGTGGAAACCCTCTCCCACCACGAAAAACTTGAAGTACCAGGTATGAGCACTTGGTCAGCGTTAACAAGGAATCTTTAGGTATAAATTACCCAAAGATTGGAGAATATTGGATATTTTGGACAGGGTGGAACTTTAAAAAGTCAGGAGAGCTAAGGGCCAACACAACCTATCGCTAGCGGATATGACGTCATACAGTGACGGATATGTCAGTAACCCTCAGCACAGTGGAGCATAAACATTGCGGTACACGCAGGAACTAGTCCCCATTAAACCAAAAATAGTACTTACAAAGAAACATTAATGATTATTGCCAAAAAAAAAAAAAAAAAAAAAAAAGAGAAAAAAACCTCAGAGTCCGCAGTTGTAGGTAAACATTGCACAACCCACAAGCACTGCGCAACGCTTGTAAATGTCACCTCAGAATCGGTAATGATGAAGTTCCTTCAAAAGCTTTCCAAATACTAATGTAATAAATATGTGTCGGTTTCTGACACACACACACACACACACACACACACACACACACACACACACACGCACACACATAAATCATATGATAAATATCATGAGAAATAATTTCAGGTGTAAGCAGAAGATGGATAGAACTGAATTCATGACTCTGTTTAGTTCTTCTGTGAGACGGATTTTTTTAAAACTCTGAAATCGATTATCCAGCTTCCTGGAGAGAAAAAGTAAAGAAGTTGAATTTGAAATGACCGTATCTTCTTTCCTCGAGAATTTTCCCATAAGACATAATCAGTTATTCAGAAAATTCATTTTCTTAGCGTTTCAGTATGTTACAACTTTGTGAAAGTCTGTTAAAACAGAATTTGGTTTTCGAGTGATTGACATTATTGTACGAAAAAAAAAATTATGACGATCAATGTTTGCGAATGTAAATCGAGCCTTGTAGAGAGTGCTTTGAATGGATCGAGAAGAAATTATACGTAAAAAAAAAAAAATGAAGCTCTTGAAGTGGTATGTTACTTATTTGTTTCCATTTAATGTTATTTCCTCCCCCCCTCTCTGTCTCTCTCTCTCTCTCTCTCTCTCTCTCTCTCTCTCTCTCTCTCTCTCTCTCTCTTATAGTTAAGCAGACATCGTGGTATCACCGACTTTGAGGCTGGTCGTAGGATCAGGAGCGTTCATTTCTAGGACCTTTCGGCCTCAGTCAGCTTCTACCCAGAGCTAAATGTGCTATGGACCCAAAGAAGAAGACTGGAAACACACAGTCGCGTTTCATCTACTGAATGGATACCTCTCTCAGAGTGCTGTTTAAATTTCCTGACCAGCACTGCAGGTGGCTGCATCTCCCAGGCGTTGACACCGGTGTACATTAGGGAAGGAATCACGGAGTGCAGCCTTGTCATGTAGTAGATCCATTTGACCACAGTCCAGACTATCATCATCAGTTCTTCATTTCATCCTAATGATTTTCATTTTAGAATTTATTATAAATAAAATTTTAAAAAAGAAAAGAAAAGGGAGAGTGGCGGTGAAGGCGTGGGGGGCGGATTTTGTAGCCCTGATGAACTGCACTCGTGTGACCTGAGCGTTGATTTCCCTATGACGTCCGTAGCCGTGTCGAAGTCGTAGGTATCGGCAAGTTCGTGGGAATGGTCGCTGTGTGGACATGGTGGCGCCGTCCAGAGGGAGGGATGGGTGTCCTCACTCTCCCTGACTCTCCAAAAACTAAGCACGTGATGTCAGTAGGGGTACAGCCGGTAGTGTCCTACATGTTGGATGAGAACAGACACCATTGAAGATCAAGGAAGTGCAGTGGGTTTTTTTTTATCGTCTGCCTCATCACATGTTGATAATAATTGTTCAATGGTGTCTGCCGGAGCTAAGTCTGCAGCGGGACGAATTGGATGTGGCTGTGTATAGGAGCCGGAATGAGCGGCACGGGATTAATGCCATTGCAATGTATGGAAGATGAGACAGAAAACTGAAAACAGAAAAAAGAAAAAGACAAGAAAAAAATGGGGAGGAGGGAAGGGCTGGGGGGTGTCGCCAGATGAATGATTACCTTGTTGTCATGGATCGAAATGATGCTTCTCTCTCTCTCTCTCTCTCTCTCTCTCTCTCTCTCTCTCTCTCTCTCTCTCTCTCTCTCTCTCTCTCTTCTCTCTCTCTCTCTCTCTCGTTTATTACAATGTGTGTTGATTATATATCCTGAATGATGTGCTTTCGCTCGTATCTTTTACAATGGGTCATAAAACTAACTATGAATACATGACAATGTCAACCAAAAACAAAAATTCCTGAAAAACAAATCTTCCTAGAAAGTGAAACAAAGATGACTAAATTGATTAATATAATCACTTAAATGGAAAAAAAAGCACTGAAAACACACTTTTAACAGATGATTTTATCAGGCATGGTTTTTTGTATTTCAAACTTCAGTCAAACTTGGAACAAAACCTTAGATATTTAATCATTGTTCTTATTCGTTTTTAACACAGACCCAGCACGACACACTCTACAGTTCTTCTCCTTACCATGACGGTAATCTGAATTATCTTTCAATGTAGATCCAGAGTGACAATTTCAATCTAATTGAAACATAATATACTCAGAGGCATAAAAAACGCGAAAACAAACTGTATAGAAATTTTGATGTAATTTGGCCAACGATTCCTTTCAACTGGTAATAGAAAGTGAGAAAAAGCAATCAAACACCGGAAAAGTGTCCTTTCAAAGTTCATTCTGGTAGAAAATAAGGTCACATGAACTTGACCTTGACCCTGTGTTAACAGCAGAATGTCAGTATCTGGTGTGACCACCTCGAGCATTGATCACAGCTGTGCACCTGCGGTACATCGAGCGCACCAGAGTGTTGGTCTGCCTCTGGGGGACTTGCCACCACACCTGGCCCACAGCGACAGCAAGCTGAGCTGCTGTCTGGGGTCTGGGGTTGAGCTGGTTCAACTGCCTCTGAAGGGCATCCCAGAAATGCTCTATTGGGTTAAGGTCGGGAGAACTGGCTGGGTGAGGCAGCAGATTGATGCTGTTGTGCCTCAGGAAGTTCTGCGTAGCATGGGCAGTGTGCGGCCTTGCGTTGTCCTGCTGAAACAGGTTCTGTGGATGCCGCTGGAAATGCGGCAGGATGTGGGGCCTCAGAACTTGGTCGATGTAATGAACAGCAGTGACCCCATTACCACGTCCTGGACCCACATTCTGGAAGATGACTGGCCCAATACGGCGATTCATGCCGACAGCCCCCCAGATCATGATGCTTTCACCACCCCATGGGTCCCTTTCGGTGATGTTGGCATCCGTGAAGCGTTCCCCTGCTCTTCTCCAGATCCGGATGCGGCCATCGCCTGGGTTGACGCAGAACCGGCTTTCATCACTGAAGAGGACTCGGCCCCAGTCCCGATGGCGCCAATGCACGTGGATCTGTGCCCACTGCAGACGGTTCTGGCGATGCTGGAGTGTCAGGATAGGTCGCCGGGCTGGACGCCTGCATTGGAGACCAACTGTGTTCAGTTGGCGACGCACGGTCCTGCTGCTGGTTGGCCTGCCATGGTTGCCGACGGTGTTCCTGGCTGTGTTGGCAGCGGTTTGGTAAGGCTCCCGTCGATGCGGACGCAGAAGATGGCGGTCTTGGGCTGCTGTGGTGACCCTTGGTTTTCCGCTCCTCGGTCTGTCATCAGTGGTGTTTCTTGCTTGAAAGCGGTCCAGAAGGTGATAGACGGTGGAAATGTGGACTCCGAATGCGACAGCGACCTGCCTCATTGGAACCCCGGCCTGCAGTTGCCCCATTGCTATGCAACGATCTTGACGAGAAAGTCTCGGCATTATGTTGGCGCCGCTGGAAGGGATAATTTGAACTTTTTGGGGATTGGAAATTTATAGCCCCACAATCGGGGCCACATTGAGTCGCAATTCACATTGATGCACGTGGCGTAGGTAGTCCACATGGCAAATGCACTCCTCGTGCCAAAAACGCTGACCCGGCAAAATTCACCCACTGTTACGAGGTTACAACCGGCCAAGACACCACGTACTGCTAATGTTGCACGTGCCAGCGACATTGCTTACGTCCTGTTCACAATGTGAACAATCGTGCACTGTCTCTATTTTTCGCGTTTTTTATGCCTCTGAGTATACATAGCCTACGTACTAATGGCCACATAAACAAAAGGCCTTGCTTAACATAATCCTGACGGTAACCTGCGTGCATTTTTGTACTCCATAACCAAACAGCCAAAAAACCTAATGCCGTGAAATAAAAGAACTACACTGGTTTTCTCGTAATACTCAAGTGTGAATTAAACTTTAAACCAGGATCTGCATTTGAATGAATACGTCGCTGGAGCCAGTAATGGCTGTGGACACAATGCGGGATAGCGAGGTGGGTGTGCGTTGGGTGGTTTAATCGCACCTGCTGCTCTTCACTCAGGGATGACGTTGCAACCTCTTACTGCTGATCTGGATTAAGGCTGTTCCTGTCTATTATTGTCCTCAGAAAAAAAGGAAAAAGAGCACCTGAAATGTTCGATTCTGGCGGCTGGAACCTCAAGAGCTCCGCTGCTGCTCCTGGTTGATCTCTGAAGCAGGTTTGTGGCAACAGTCTGCGTTGGCTGGGTGCAGCAGTCGTCCGCCACTTGGTGTTGGAGGACACGGTTGGCAGCCGAGCTGGCAACGACCCCTCGAGGGTCTAATCTGCCATTTCTGTTGATTTTTTTTTCATGAGAAATCTAAAGCTCTACGTATTACAAAGCTGGTACAAACACTTCAAACAAAATCATGATTGAACCAAATGTCTGACAATTAACAATTCTCACTAATGAGCTTAAACAAACTAGTTTTTAATGTAATGCCTCATTGTTGAAAAGCAAAGCTACTAATATTTAATGGTGACAAGTTGGATTTACGTGTAATATTATTTTGTTGGAGGTCTACTAATATTCAGCTGAGGCCAACTGGATTTACATATGGTATTTGTTGAAAGGCTACTAATATTCGTTATGACTCTTGGTACGAACGCTAACAGAAAACTGCATCATCTGAATGATGCATTCGTTTGACTATGAAACTAACAACTGGAATTCGATGACTTATACACTGACTTAAAACCAACAACAAACGTGATCAAAACATGAGAACAGCAGCAATAACATTGAAATGATGATAAATAATAATCGTAACAATAACAGTAGCGATGATAGTGATGATAGTAATAGTAATACATGTAACTATATAACAATATCAACGAAGAGTAATCACTGTACTGTTCTCGAATTCTCAATCTCCCAAATCGATCAAAATCAACAAATAGTACCATCTTAACAACTAGAAAACGTATCAATACTCTCTCTTTCTCCTTTTTCTTCTTCTTTCTTCTTCTTCTTCTCCTCCTTCTTCTTCCTCACCCGCGTGCATGCGATGACGATCTGTGGCTTCTTTTATTTTTTTCCCCCCGAACGTCAGCTTCTACAAGTAGATCTGAAAGGTGTTAACAATCCTCGGCTTCTGTCTCATCAGTTTCCATTTACGAACACGTTCTTTGCTCTTTGAAAAGGTCTGCAGCTACATGATTTTGGGTAGGAACCCTCCTGGAAATGGTAACTCTTCAACTGATCAACCAGCTATTGTTTTTTTTTTTTATTTTTTTTTTTTTAACGTTTTAGCATACTTATTTACATACAAATATGTTTTGAAATGAAACGTTAAAGCACGTTTCTTTTTTTTTGCATCTTTGTTTGATGCTGTTGTGGTCGTTGTCGTCGTCGTCGTTTATTACTATTCATTTCTTTTAGAAAATAAAAGTAGTTGTGAACCCTTGAGACAAAGGCCACAGTGCTCAATCTAGATGTGACAGATCATGAACCTTAAGCCAATATTCGAGAACACGCAATAACGACAGTACTGTCAACAACAAAGATACAGAGAAAATGGAAGATCATTTCAAGACAAAGAACCACAAAAGCAAAATATGCTAAGGAATAAAAGATTGTAGTAGGAAGCAACTGTTACACGCTGTCTTCAATAAATCACGGCTATGAATGGAAGTTTTGGTTGACTTGAAGTCGATAGCTTGCTGCATTTCACAAAATAAATGGTACCCCTTTAAGAACGACTGCGGTGCGAGCACCTGCTTGGTGACCAAGATGCGATCTTCATCAAGTTCATGCTGCCCTGACCTTAACCATGCAGCAAAACCCTTTGGAAGAATGTGACATACAGATATGTGAAAGAAAGCAAAATAGCATTGTCTTCACACAGTGATTCACCTCTGTTAGGTATAGTCGTATTAGACATTAGGTAACCAAGCAGATATAAGGACAACTCTTAAAAACAGTATCGGGCAAGTTTATATGTTAAGATCAGCCAGTGTGGTTGTAAGACTATTCACCACTGTCGTTTTATTCAATTAAAGCCTGTAATATGTTTTTTTTATTAACCTTGGTAGGCTAACCTTATTAGGAAGTCTTGGTTGTAATGTAACATGGCGTGTTGAACTATTGCGTGTGTATTTACAGCCTAATGAATGGCTACATGAACAGTAGTAACGTGTTGTTTTAACAGGGTCAGTAAAGTGTTGACGGTAATGTAACTTGGTGTGGTCAGGATCACGTGAGGCACTGATGTGGCATGATGTGTAGCAGGTCCTGTGGCAGGCACATGTAGGCTAACTCCGTGTGGCAAACGCACTACAGTTGTGTATAACAAGACTGAGCGTCCTTCAGTTTTACTCACTCTGACTTACCCTCTGACTTGGGTCGTTGTGGTGACGAACATCCGGGTCACCAGGGCCCTCCATAATGTGTCTGTGTTTTCAGGCATGCGATACGGGGTTGAGTGATGCTCAAGTAACTGCCTAATGCGAGTTGCTGTGGTCACTTG
Organism: Conus canariensis; assembly: GCA_033310375.1. Lineage (NCBI taxonomy): Eukaryota > Metazoa > Mollusca > Gastropoda > Neogastropoda > Conidae > Conus > Conus canariensis. The sequence goes on along the minus strand of CM065714.1, from coordinate 135,178,743 downwards.
GGTATTCATTAATGCTAGATTGAGCTATGTTGGTCTGTGAATTTGTCTTGTTCAACATTTGTATGTGCATGTTTATTCAACATCGCAGTATCATAGAATTAATTCAGATCATCAAGTCCATGTTACTCTAGGCTACTCTTATTATATGACGTTGTGTTTCATCTCAAGTAATTCTGTATGTTGGTTATATTAGTGCATTGACCTATGGTGTAACCAATGCTGAGTGTGTCATATATGATTTACTAATACCACCGCTACACTTGTGACTCAGTGCATTTAATCGCCGATATAACTAACAGTTTAAGATAATTTAACACGACACATTCATTTTTGGTAACTTCTACACCTCTATTTTAACGCGACATTTGAAAATACACTTATTCATTACAGTAAAGTTATAACGTACGTGTTTGACATATGGAAAATCTAAACGGTATCTTACTGTCCGCCTTCTTTAATGTTAATCTAGACTCACGATGTAATTAAATATTTAATTGATGAAACATAATACTTTTGTATACACGGATTATTGCAATGAGAACGATCTGTATCACTAATGGGTGTGTGTATGTGTGTGTGTGTGTGTGTGTGTGTGTGTGTGTGTGTGTGTGTTGTTTGTTTGTTTTTAGACTAGCCGAAGTATTCATTCTATAAAACGATATGTTCATGTCATCGAGAATAGGCCTACGTTTTTTGAATGACCATACGTTCGTAATCTACTTGTTCAAGCTTATTTCACTTTTTGTTTTTAAGAGCTTTCTATTGAAGAACTTTTTTTTTTTTGTCAGATTATCTATTATCTTCATCGGTAGGAGTGATTTTTAATCTTATTCACACTTGAACACCAAAAGCACTGATGTGGTCCACGCATGTATTCGTGAGTGAATGTTTAGCATACACATTTGTAACGAAGGTGATTATCGCTAACGAGACATAAGCATAGTGAAAGTTAGACAGAAAGACTGACGTTAATCATGTTTGCTATTTTGTGACTGCAGTGCCTTTTTTCTGTAAAGGAATGAACGACACTCAGTCATAACGTCCATCAATCCTTCAAGAGATAAGAATTAAAAGCTTTATACTAATAGTCAAAGCAAAAGACTTGAAGTTTTGTTGCTTTGCTGTTAACGCAAGAAGTTCAAATTGAGCATTTATTTCAATTAGGACGTTCAGTGTAGAGCAATCAGTTGAATCTGAAGTTTTTGGTTTTGTGTTACTTGACATCGAAAATTCACCGTAATCTCTACATATTAAATCCGGATTTTGTTTTACTAATCACACAAAGGATATTCTTCTTGCAGATGTCACCAAAAAGCTTTCAGTTAGATAAATCTTCACCTAAAATGTTAGATTTCTGCATGAAAAAAAAGAGAAGTATTAATATGACTGAAATTCAGAAAGAGTGCTAGTTCATAGCTTTGAGAACCGCGGATTTTGTCAGTGACAATATATCTCCCTAATCATCATACACCTACACATACACGCTCTTGTGTGTGTGTGTGTGTGTGTGTGTGTGTGTGTGTGTGTGTGTGTGTGTGTGTGTGTGTGTGTACTTGTGTGTGTGTGTGTGTGTGTGTGTGTGTGTGTGTGTGTGTGTGTGTGTGTGCGCGTGCGCGCGAGCGTGTGTGTGTACGAGAGTAATTATGTGTGCTCTTGCCAATGCTGCATTATATGCTTAACGTCTAATGCTCACTTGATTCCTAAATTTTTTTGTTTATATGGCATTTAACCAATTAAATCGATACTACCTATTTTCCTGCTAATGCTTTCGTTTGCTTATTCGTACAGTTAATCGTTTGTATTGATATAGCATGCTTCTTTATTTATTTATTTATTTATTTATTCAAATCATGGTTTTGAACTAGGATTTTCTCTTATTTCTACTAATGATCTGAAACAATTAATGTTGCTGTCAAATGGAATAACATCACTTGCCTACAGTGTGTCTAACCACGTTACTTCATCATTTTCAATAACAATAGCGCTGTTTTGTGACTGCACTGTTTCACTGTGAGAGGAGGCTCGGTAATTTTTCTGTTCTGTCAACTGAAGCAGTTCTTTCGGATATGTACATGGCCCAGTCTAGCACGACAGAGGGGTGGCTATGGCACTGGACTCTGACAAAGAGAAGGAAAAAAAGCTTCTTGTGTGCATCCGAGAATGCTGAGTTGGATGTTGACAGTGTAGATTGTACTGGTCAGGGAAAAGGAGGAGACGGGCAGCCCCAAGGGAGATCCCGAAGATCTCAAACGTTCTGTCACCATGATCTACACCTCCAAGTCCGTGGTCATCAAGCCCCCTGATCCACGGTCCGACAACGGGCTGGCCAAGATTGAGGTCAGCATGCCAAGCAACCTGCAGACGAAGACTCTTTGTTTAGAGGGGGGAAACTCATCGAGTTAAACGCCTTTTCATTTAAAGGGAGGGGGGGGGGGGGACACTCTTAAAGTTTAACTCTTTTAATTTAAGGGTGGTGGTGGTGGCGATTCTTAAAGTTTAACTCCTTCCGGTCAGAACTGCAATTATCCAGTATTTTGTCGTTCATAACAGAAGAAACGATCCTTTCATGGGGTTTCCTTCAGTCACAATAGCAATTATCCAGCATTTTGTCGTTCGTAACAGAAGAAACGATCCTTTCATGGGGTTTCCTTCAGTCACAATAGCAATTATCCAGCATTTTGTCGTTCGTAACAGAAGAAACGATACTTTCATGGGGTTTCCTTCAGTCACAATAGCAATTATCCAAAACATTGATCA
>CM065714.1:135163486-135170986 GCA_033310375.1 Conus canariensis | reverse complement strand
AGAGAGAGAGAGAGAGAGGGAGAGTGTGTGTGTGTGTGTGTGTGTGTGTGTGTGTGTGTGGTGTGTGTGTGTGTGTGTGTGTGTGTGTGTGCGCGCGCGTGTGCGTGTGTGTGTGAACTAAAAAAATTGATTTCTTTTGTTCTTTTGCGAATGGAAAGATTATTATCACTAAGAAATAGTAATTTTTTAAGCATGTTCATGTTCGATATACTTTGAGAGACAGATAACAGGGCGAGAGGAGACTTTATTGTGTGTGTGTGTGTGTGTGTGTGTGTGTGTGTGTGTGTGTGTGTGTGTGTGTGTGTGTGTGTGTGTCTTTGGAGGGGTATGGACAGATGGAGAGGAGTGTGTGGTGGGGAAGGGGATACGGAGATTGTAGTTGAAGTGGGGGTAGGGTAATTAACCGCAACAGACAGAACTGACGTGTAGTGCTGTGAGTTTATGAGTTCGTGCCACTCCTTCCCCCCTCCCCCCCCCTCCCCGCGCCACACACACACGCGTGCGTGCATGTGTGCGCGTGTGTATGTGGTGCGTGCGTGCGTGCGTGCGTGCGTGCGTGTGTGTGTAAATTTAAAAATCGATTTCTTTTGTTCATTCCTTATTTCAAAGAATGCCATTTTCAAATATGCGTTTAGAAAGTGGAATTATCAATGATGATCAACGTTATTTGTCCATGATATTTGGTCATGTGATATGGCGACTGACCCTTGTGGAGTCAGGACTCTTGACTTACTCATGAACAGTCCAGTCCTTCACACACGCATTAAGGACCCCTTTGCTCTGCCTCTGTGACGTTCACTCTTAAGTGCACCATGTGGGATGGTCTTGGACCGGGAATCATGGCAAGATGCATGGCCATGCTGTCTTTGATAACTGCTACAAGTTCTCGTTAGTAACAAAGTATGGGTTAACTTTACTGACATGGCCCTTTGTCTTCTGTTCCTTGACGTATGACATTCTGAGAATTCCTCCTAACCGCTTACTCTCCAGGGCCTGGGGTATTTTTGGTCAGTGTCTGCTTCCTACTTTCCAACTCCGGCATCTAGGATGAATACCGCCTAGTAAGTTCTAGATTTCTATCTTCATGGGACTGACCAGATTTCCCAGGCGACCTTGAGTCATGTCAAGGCAGATGTAGCCGGGGCGAGCTTCGTTTTGACTTCTTCTGTTAAGTGCCGTCCTTGCTTAGAACAGACCTTGTTTTAATCTTTTTCGTGACTCTAGTTTCTTTCGTAAGCATTGTTCCTCTCTTGTCTTTCACTAACATTCCCGTGTCTTTGATATTTATGTGAACGCTTTCGAAAATCGCTCCCCTTTTCAGTAGACCTTCTTGTGACCGATTCTTTTCACAATTCCCTTGCGTGACCTGCCCCTCTAGCTCTCCCTCCTCCCTTCCCACGCCTTTTGATAAACGTCCTGATACCCCGTTACTCAGTCCACACATATTTGTTCCCTTTTGTAAGCCAACCTGAGTCTTCCCTAAGTTTTTTTTTTTTTTTTTGCTGTACCAGCCTCTGCGCCACCTCAGAGGCAGTGCGCCCACGCCGCTCATTCCGACACCCCGTCCACAGCCACAGTCCGGCCGGCCCCGCCGCAGCCCCGGCACCGGCAATCCACAGGGAGCAGTCAATGTCAAGTCGTCAAGAGACAACCCACCGGAGGAGACACTGCACTGCTGCCGAGTCACTTCGGTGGTGTTCAGTGGCGCCTCTTCTGAGCTAACATACGCAGGACACCACCTACTAAGCCCCCTACTGACGACAATAATTGCTTAGTCGCGGAGCCGGCGTGAGTGAGCTCTCCCTCCGGAGGGCGCCACCACATCCGTCCAACGACAGGCCCCCATGGACTCGCCGATACCGGTGACCCCGACGGAACCAAACCAAGACCACAGACGTGGAGAGGACATCGAAACTGAGGTCAACATGAGAGCAGGGCATGAAGGGCCACAGAACCTGAGACATTTTTTTTATGCTGATCGATGAGAATGAGGATGATCAAGATGATGCTACGGATTTCCATTTTGGTCTGAGACTACATGACAGGGTTGTACTCTACGCTTCCTTTCATAATATATCCCGGCGTCAACCAGGCCCGAGAGATACAGGCACCTGCAGTGTTGGTAAGGAAATTTGAGCAACACTCTCAGAAACGCATCCATTAAGTGGATGAAACTCGACTGTGTGGTCCCAGTCTTCCCAACTGAGTCCGCAGCAAACTCAACTCTGGGTAGGAGCCGGTCGGGGCAAAAAAACCCACATGACTCTGATGGGATTCGAACCCACGACCTCCCAGCCGGGAGTCCGCGACGCTAACCACTTCGCCACGGCGGCTGGTGAGTCTGCCCTAAGTTGATAGACCATCTGTAACTCTATACCCTTTAATTAACAAACCGAAAAAAAATGCTCCGTTTTAGCAGACTGTCCAGCTGAAACTCCGTTCCTTTTCGTATACAGTCTTAGAACTTTGCTCCCTGTTACAAAATATCCTGAGACTGCTCCATTTTGATAAACCATCTTATACCTACCTCTACTCCTTTTCGTGAAACACTGCAAGATTATGTTTCGTGTTAGTACACCATCTTATAATGCTACCACCCCCTTACCCCCCCCCCCCTCCCCATATATAAAACAACCTAAGAGTGTGCTACTAGTCGTAAGCCGCGTGGTGACTGTGCGTGGTGGATTGTTATTTTCACGTGAAGGAGAAGAAAGAGGAACGACCCCAGGACCTCGATCCTCCGCCGCCCTCCGCCCCTGCATCCAAACCCTCGGAAGAACGCTACGGCGCCTTGATGAGAGCACGGCACGCACAGCCCACCAAGAAGAGCGAGTTCGACCCCATCCTGCAGTGCCCTCAGTGTAAACGACGGATGGTGGAACCCAAGGTTGGTGTGTGTGTGTGTGTGTGTGTGTGTGTGTGTGTGTGTGTGTGTGTGAGAGAGAGAGAGAGAGAGAGAGAGAGAGAGTGAGAGAGAGAGAGAGAGTGTGTGTGTGTGTGTGTGAGAGAGAGAGAGAGAGAGAGAGAGAGAGAGAGAGAGAGAGAGAGAAAGAGAAAGAGAGAGAGAGAGAGAAAAACGTTTGCATGACTGTGAGCTTAACTGGGTATATAACATAAACGAAAAACACTGAGTGAATGAATAATCGTGTCGACGAAATGAATCAATGATTTTTCAGCCAAACCAAATGCTGAATCGATTACTGCATTAATTTCTTAAAACAGTCATATAGTTCTTTAGACAACTTCTCTGAATAGACTAATAAATAGGCCACTGTCTACGACTGATCGGTCTACATTAGAACAACTGATTTGTCTTCATTCTTCTAAAGTATTTGTAGATAATGGTCAAAATTTTCATATCCTAATCATACCACACAGATTCTCTCTACACTACTTATACTCTCTCTCTCTCTGTCACACACAAACACACGCGCGCGCGTGCGCGCACACACACACGCACACACATCCTCCTTCCCCCACCCCCACCCTCTCTCTCCTCTCCTCCCTCTGCTCACTCTACCTTCCCCACCCTCTCTCCCCACTCCATCTCCCTCCCCCCCCCTCTGTCTTTCTCCCTCCTCTCCTCTCCCCACTCTATCTTCCCCCACCCTTTCCCCCTCTCTCTTTCTCTCTTCCCGACGACCAGCAACAGCATGTTAGCGAACCGTTCACACAGACCGACTCTGTCCTCTTCAGGTGGCCTGCTGTCGCCGCATGTGTCAGACCTGTCTACAGCAGGAGATCGACAGCACGGCTCGGGAGGGCGTCTTCTGGTGCAAGATGTGCGGCAACACCATCCTCATCCCGGACCCCAAGCAACCGCAGAGAAACTGGGCCCGCCAGTTCGACACTGACCCCTTTCTGGCCAAGTAAGACCACGTTGACTTGCTTTCGCTATGTCCAGTTTGACTTTTCTCATCGATAACGTGCAGTCTGATGAAAGTTTTCAACTAAATTACTCGATGTTGTGACGATGTCGGCTGATAGTCGTCAGCAATAATGTCTGCCAGGGTTACGAACAACTTCACACTGCGCATGCGCCACCACACTGGTTGCTATCAAACACGAGCTTTTGTCAAGGACGACTAAAAGATTAGAATATAGCACAAGCGCGTGGCAAAGAGATTGTGAAGGTCGAGATGGCAGGAAGTCTGAGAGAAGAAAATGAGAGATTCGCATATTCAATGACACAAAAATTATTTTGAAAAGCCTTCACGGTGCATCAAATTTGTTTCAGTTGCATGCTACGTTATTGAGAAAACACAGTCTGGACGTCTTAACATTATCAATTTGAAGAATATTATCATTTCAACATGGCCCTCATACTATTTCGGAGCTTCCTCCCTCCCCATCATATGGAAGACCAGCTATAAGAGGCAAAAACAGATGCCAGTTTTGGAGTAACGAAGTCCGGACGAACACACAAGAATAAGATTACCGACAGCAATGATTTTCAACGCATTTCTGATTGATTCAATAAAACCTGTGTATTCTCTCCCCTGTTTTTTTCCGCCAGCCTCAGAGACGCGGTGATTCAGCTGGAGGGCAAGCGGTTGTGCTTCGTCTGCAGCTCTCGTAACGTCATCATGGACGCCTGCAACTACTGCTTCGACTGCGCCACCTACTTCTGCAACCCCTGCACGGAGTCGCACCGTCACATGCCCAACCAGAAGAACCACCGCGTGAAGAACCTGGACCAGGTCACTGCAGCTGAGCTGATGAAGGTGAAGAAGCGTTTCTGCCGTATCCACGAGGGCGTCGTCCTGGATCTCTTCTGCAACGTGAGTTTGGCGCTCTGTCTGGGAATTTCCCGTAACTTCTTTCCTTGTAGCTATTGTTAATGTTGATGTTGTTTTCTAAAGGTTGTGGTTGTATGGCAGACTGAATAGCCTTCTTTTTTCTGCTTAATTCTTCGTTCCTATTCAGTCGCAATATTTCCATGTCACTCAATTCATATTCCATACCTTTACCATAGTAATGGTCCTGTCACTCATTTCATATTCCGTATCTTCACAATAGCAATACTTCCATGCCGACTATTTAATCTTCTGTATCTCCACAGTAGCAATATTTCCATGTCACTCATTTCACATTCCTTACTTCTACAGTAGCAATACTTTCTTGACACTCTCACTCCATCTTTCCTACCTTCTCAGTAGCAATACTTCCATGTCACCCATTTCATATTCTGCAGATCTACCCTCTTCCCTACCTTCTCAGTAGCAATACTTCCATGTCACTCATTTCACATTCTATAGATCTACTCTCGTAGAAGGGATACTTCCATGACGCTCATTCCATCTTCTGTACCTTATCAGTAGCAATACTTCATTCATATTCCGTACCCAACAGTAACAGTTCTTCTTTGACACTCATTCCATCTTCTCTACTTTCTCAGTCGCTATTGCTTCCATGCAGCACATTTGACCTTGCATACCCTCACAGAAGCAATGTTTCAATGCCGCTCATTCTGTCTTCTGTGCACTCTCAATAGCAATACTTCCATGACACTCGTTCCATCTTCCGTGTCTTCTCAGGAGCAATACTCCTATGACACTCATTCCATCTTCCGTGCCTTCTCAGGAGCAATACTTCCATGACACTCATTCTATCTTCCATGTCTTCTCAGGAGCAATACTCCCATGACACTCATTCCATCTTCCATGTCTTCTCAGGAGCAGTACTTCCATGACACTCATTCCATCTTCCATGTCTTCTCAGGAGCAATACTTCCATGACACTCATTCCATCTTCCATGTCTTCTCAGGAGCAATACTCCTATGACACTCATTCTATCTTCCATGTCTTCTCAGGAGCAATACTCCCTTGACACTCATCTGTCTTCCATGTCTTCTCAGGAGCAATACTCCCATGACACTCATTCTGTCTTCCATGTCTTCTCAGGAGCAATACTCCTATGACACTCATTCCATCTTCCATGTCTTCTCAGGAGCAATACTCCTATGACACTCATTCCATCTTCCATGTCTTCTCAGGAGCAATACTTCCATGACACTCATTCTATCTTCCATGTCTTCTCAGGAGCAATACTTCCATGACACTCATTCTATCTTCCATGTCTTCTCAGGAGCAATACTCCAATGACACTCATTCTATCTTCCGTGCTCTCTCAGGAGTGATATTTAGGCTACATGTCGCTTACAACATCTTCCAGGCCCTCTCCGCAGCAATATTTCCGTGCCGCTCATTCCATCTTCTGTGTCCCTTCAGACGCAGTGCGGCCATTCCCTCATTTCATCTTCACAAAGCGGCCATGTATCAGGAATGTCCAGTCAGGTGCACTCACCAGGACTGTGGGTCCTGCACAATACACTGTACCACAGTGCCATAGCACACAACATAAGTCCACAAGGAGATTGTCTGACAATGCCATTGCTCTGTCGGGCAGGCTCACAAAGTGGACATGTATCAGGAATGTGCAGTCAGTGTGCTTTCTCTAGGACTGTAGGTCCTTTGCAATACACTGTAGCACAGCACAATAATCCACAGAGAAATTGTCAAACAATGCCGCGGCTGTGTCGGGCAGGTTCACAAGGTGGCTATGTGTCAGGAATATGCCGTCAGTGTGCACTCACTAGGACTGTGGGTCCTTTGCAATACACTGTAGCACAGCACAATAATCCACCGGGAAATGGTCTAACAATGCCTTGGCTGTGTCGGGCAGGTTCACAAGGTGGCCATGTGTCAGGAATGTGCGGTCAGCGTGCACCAGGACTGTGGCGCCATCTCCACCGTGTCCAAAATGGCCTCCGAGAAGAAAGAGAAGCTGAAAACAGCCGAGAAAGTTCTGGAGGTACGTTCCTCGAACATTTTCTTTTTTTTTTTTGCTGACGGATAAGTTAGAATTTGATTGCGGACAGATGGATTGATTAATTGATTAATTAAGTAATTGATTGATTTATTAATTGATGGAATGTGTGTGTGTGTGTGTGTGTGTGTGTGTGTGTGTGTGTGTGGTGTGTGTGTGTGTGTTGTCTCTAGGTTTTGTGCTTACTTTCAAGAGCTTCGCATCGCTCTCTGTCCTTGGCCCTATCGCTGGAGGCTAAATTATAAACAGAATGTCTGGTTGCCCAGCTGGCTGTCATGTTTAACTGATCAGTTGTCTGGTATTGTTCCCCCCACATCCCCCCCCCCCTTTTAGATGTGAGCACAGGCCCTCGTTCTAGAGGTTTTTGTCCCTTCCTGTCCCAGTCTTCAAAATCATAAACTATAGACAGCTTAGTTGATTGTCTGGCTGGACTGCTTCATTTTGTTTGTTTTTTCTTGGGGCTGTACACACTGCTTACTTTTAAGATGTTTCTGTTCATCCCTCTCCCTGTTTCCGTGGAGATGACTGACTTTTTATGTAGCATGATTGCTTCGTTGGCTGCCACTCACCTGTTTTATCCTCCCTTTTTGGACTGCTTGTTTCTTGAATAAGACGTTTTGTTTGTTTGACGATGATTGCAGGGGGTTGTATTGAAATCATGATTGACTGGT
>CM065714.1:135138486-135148486 GCA_033310375.1 Conus canariensis | reverse complement strand
CTTAATCTTATGCATTTGTTTACAGGGAGTAGTTAGTTGCCTGAATTTTTTTTTAAGGGTATGCTTTTTATTGCTTAGCTAAATAACCATTTTATATTGAGGCTATAAGGATAACCAAACATTGCTATTGCTAAAAGAAAAAGAAAGGCAACCGCAAGCTTGCTATTGTCAGTATTAACAAACTGTATGAGTGTGAACATGAAGTAACTCTGCTTGAGTCTGGGGTCCGATCAGAGTGCTGTGTTTTGAAAGGTTGTTGTCTGTCTCTTTTCTGCTGTCAGACACTCTCTTGACACTCTTGCATTTATAGCAGAGCCTTATCTTCCCACAAAAACCTTTCCTTGCGTGGCTGTCTGGCTGTGGGCTTCACTTTGTGAGATTTTGGTGACAGTATATGGGTAGAAATCTTACATTGAACTTGCTGATATTGAGTTTGAAACAAATTCACCACAGGCATGTATGTGGAGCAGAAAAGATGGTTATGTCATCTCAGCAATGAAGAGCATTTATTTGAAGAGCTGTAAATGTTTCAGCAGTAGTGAGCACACAAACAGTTTGAACACTTGCAACATGACCCACCATTGCCCTCTCTGTGCACTGAGAACTGAGAACACTGCAGTCACAGAACAGATTTTCCCTCATGACACCTGATTTTCATCGTTTTAACCTTTTTTTACCTTTTGGGACAGCTGCAGAACATTCGGTTAAGTTTTCACATTTTGTTTGGAGTAATTCTCTAGATTCATTTTCTTCCAGCTCAGAGTTGACAAACGAGCCTTATTTGTAGCATGTCCGGGGTGGCTTGCGGTCTGCTGCAATTATGCACAAAATGTTTGCTGAAGCAGTGAGGTGCCTGTTGCAAGCATTGTCAGATAGAGGTTGAAAAGTTGAATCCTGATTTATTGTCAGATAATTATGTTTGAGGTTCAGAGTAAACTTTCTCATCTTTGAATGGGCGAATGTCTCACATGGGCGGGTCATATTGTTTGTTGTTTACTTTGATTGGTTGCATTTGTTTACACTTAGTGCGATCAGTTTCATTAACATATGGGATATGACTCTTATGCCATCTTTATATGTTGGTTATCTTGGTAATAACATAAGAAACAGTGATTTTCCATATCTGTGAGTAGAAACTTAGAAGTGTTCAACATCCCACTTTTCCAGCTGTACTTTTTGTCGCTTTTTTTCTTTTTTCTTTTTCTTTTTTTTTGGTCAACAGTCTTTTTCACAATACGCCCACTCCCTGTCCTTTTCACCCTAAATATGACACTAGTGTTAAGTGACAGAGTGTATCAGCAGTCACAGGTCAGCATCTTGCTCGGAACTAACAAGCTGCATAGAAAGCCAAGTGAGTGAATCTTTCCTGATGTCAAGTTCAGTAGCGAAAGTAGGGCCAAAACATGGGCAGTTTGATTTCTTCCAATGGCACTGAGAAACTAATTAATGTAAAATCAGTACTCTTTTACCCCTTGATATTTTGTGGAATGTTTTTACCCTATTAGTTTCTTTTTGTGCACACACACACACACACACACACACACAACACACACACACACACACACACACACACACACACACACAAACACACATATTTGACACATATTCAACTAAAATGAAGAGTACAATCAGATTATTAAAATGTAAACAGATTGAGAATGAAATTTTGAGCTTAAAAAACTGGATTAGTTGCAATATTAGAAAAATAAAACAAAACAAAACTGAAGCATTTTAAACTTCGTCTAAAACATGTAAAGTAACCTTTTCTCTGTCTCTCTCTGTCTCTCTCTGTCTCTGTCTGTCTGTCTGTCTCTCCCCTCTTCCTCCCTCCCACTCTCTGCCTGCCACCCTCCTTCCTCTCCCACCCCTCACCCACACACACACACACACACACACACACACACACACACACACACACACACAACACACCACACACACACACACACACACACACACACACACACACACACACACACTAACCACACACATGCTGTGCACACGCATTGATTACTCTTCCTCCTAATGTTTTTATTCAGTGTGATGAATTTGCATACCGCCTTGCAAGGCAGTTTATGTTATATGTCTACTTATTTTCGTCTGTTCATTTATTTATACATATCAAATGATGAATCGGTTGCTTAATACATCTGCGTAATGCTTTGCTTTTATTTATTTATTTATTAATTCATGCCCGAATTCAGGGTCATTTACCCTTCAATTGATCAGTCAAGGGAGGCTGTGAGACATGTCAATCAATATTTGGAAATGCCTGGAGCAGAAACAGGATACCATCACCACCATGTCATCCTTTGGATCACTAAGATTGTGTATCTCTTTTTTTTAAAATTCTGTTTCCATGGAAACGGATAAGATACATGTATGCCTGGTGTCCGGTGCTCGTATTCTGTTCATGTGTGTGTGTGTGTTGTGTGTGTGTGTGTGTGTGTGTGTGTGTGGTGCGTGCGTGCGTGCGTTGGTGGTTGTGTGTGTGTGTGTGTGTGTGTGTGTGGTGCGTGCGTGCGTGCGTGCGTGTGTGTTTGTGCGTGCGTGCTTGCATGCATGCGTGTGTGTGTGTGGTGCGCACATGTGTGTGTGTGTGTGTGTGTGTGTGTGTGTGTGTGTGTGTGTGTGTGTTTGCAATGAGAACACATATTTACTCACATGGACATGCCTGTATTTCTGAAACAGAGAGAGATTTTGAGGTTAGAGATACTTTGTGCCAGTAAATGCTGACTGAGAAGACACAGTTTGTCAACTTTACAATATTTTTACATTGGGGTTATTTCACTTTTTTTTTGTTTGTTTTTTTTTTTGTGTGTGCTGCTTTGCTCCTTTCTGACATCAAATGGTTTCAACATAATTTTGAGTTTGTGGCAAAAGTCGGCATTTGAGGCAATAAGATGGCTGATCACTATGACAGAAATGTCGGCATTTGAGGCAATAAGATGGCTGATCACTATGACAAAAATGCTACAAAGAAAGAATTGTACAGATTTTGTACCCCGTACACTGATATGGCATAGAACTTGGCTCAACACCCCCTTCCCCACCCGTCTCTCCCATTCTGTCCCCTCTCTCCCCTTCCACACACACATATTTCCTTCCACAACTATTGTGCAGGATTTAATTCAGAAATCGAATTGAAGTAGGTCATCTTAGGAATCTATCAAGTGAGTCACAGAAATCTAGATGCTTGATGCAAATATTGACATAGGAGAGAGTGGGTTTGTGGGAACTGTTATAGTATAATTCTTTGGTGAATGACCTTCACCTTAACAGTGGTCAGATGCTGGTGATGGAGTCAGCTTGGTAGTAGTCTCTTAGAGAGTTCCCATCAATGATTGTGTGATAGAAGTGTAAGTTTAGGTACTGAGCCATTTTGCACAGTATAATTGTAAAACTCTGATGCGATCTTTGAATTCTTGAAAGAGATTAACATTTTTCATTGGATGTGATATTTTGTAGTGGAAAGATTTTTAACAAAATTTCGGATGGGTTTTTAGAAGATGTGTTGTAAAGAGTTGTGGGAATGAATGACTTGTGAGTTGACTTCGACGTGGTGACAGCCCTGATATGGCCCTTTGCGGTCGGCTGGGCTGTAAGCAACATTACCTTACCTTACCTTACTTGTGTGTCACCTGTGTGAAGCTGCAAGATATAAAATGTTAATTTTGTTTTTCTCATACCGATCACTCTGCTGAATTGTAATTCATAATTAATTGTGGCCATGAGAACACACATCGTCTTGCTTGAAGAAATAACGTCTTGAATTGAAAATTGAAAATGGAAGAACATGAAAAACAGGTGGACAAAAATAAGTTACTGGCTTGATTAATTTGTCATTCCATCAAGTTAATCCAATGATCAGACACAAATCTGCAGACAAAAGAGGACACGGGTCTGTCCGTCAAAAGACGATCATGGAAGATGTTGGCTCTACATGTGATCTTGGTCATTTTGTCTGCTGGCCTTGAAATGTTTCCAAAAGTCACAGGCACACTGCTGGTGTCATGTCACAACAGTTGTCACAAAGGCTGGGTTTGTGGGTCGTGTCTCGTGCTCTGTTGGGTAAATCTGTCATGTGAAATAGCTGTGTCCTTTCGCAGGACCAACGGGGTCTATCAGTGACAGAAATGTTGTGCTGGATGTTAAGGTAGTCACCAGGATACTGCTTTGGTATATATTTGACATGCATATTTGCATAAGATACATGTTTGTGTCATGGTCTTAATGATTAGATGTTGTGTGTGTCTGTGTGTAAATAGTGTGTGTGTGTGTGTGTGTGTGTGTGTGTGTGTGTGTGTGTGTGTGTGTATGTGTGTGTGTGTGTGAGAGGCAAGTGTTTTATTTACAGTTTTGTTGATAAGACTTTGTGTATGAGAGAGAGAGAGAGAGAGAGAGAGAGAGAGAGTGTGTGTGTGTGTGTATGTATGTGAGGCAAGTGTTTTATTCATAGTTTTGTTGATTAGACTGTGTGTGAGTGTGTATGTGTGTGTGTGTGAGTGTGTGTGTGTGTGTGTGTGTGTGTGTGTATGCAAGTGTGTGTGTGTGTGTGTGTGTGTGTGTGTATGCAGTGTGTGTGTGTGTGTGTGTGTGTGTGTGTGTGTGTGTGTGTGTGTGTGTGTGTGTGTGTGTGTGTATGCAAGTGTGTGTGTGTGTGTGTGTGTGTAGTGTGTGTATGTAAGCGTGTGTAGTGTGCGATGTGCCGTGTGTTGTGGTGTGTGTGTGTGTGTGTGTGTGTGTGTGTTGTGTGTGTGTGTGCGCGCGCGCTGTTTTTCACAGTACCTCTTTTTCACAGTACCTCTTTTTCACAGTACTTGTGCATAACACATATAGGGATCATGATGGAGATCATTGTAATTTCTTTCCATTGATGATAGTATTGCACTGAAAATACTAATGATAGTGATGAAAATAGACAGCATTCATATTGCATGTCACCCCCATCAGTGGAAAAAAGCTGTGTAATTAGATAAGTGACTAATTAATGGACTCGTTATGTAAACTACTATTAGCAGTGACAGGGAGTCATAGCAGACAGATGGAGAGAATGGTGACAGGTCAGAACGTGGTTCATTTTACATGGCATTAACACCTTTGGTTGTGTTGCCGCTTGTTGTCGAAAACTTGCAGAAAGTGCTGGTTGATAGGTGTAGTTTTGTTGTAGCGTTCCCTTGATGGGGGTTACTTTCATAGCATTCCTCTCTTGTTTTATCCTATCATGTTTGTATGCGGACAGGTGATTTGTTAGTGTCACTTGTTCATGTTTTGTTCACATGCTGATTCAGTCATGAGATGTTTGTGGATCCAGTCACAGGTGTTCTTTACTGTGGCGCTTTTGTGGGGTTTAACTGTGGTTGGTTGGGTTGTCATTGTTGTGGCTGTGAAAGATGGTGTAAAGCACTTCAGTGACAATGGTAGAGGAAGGCTGATGGTTTTTCATCGTTGCATTACATTAAGAGTCGGTGTTGGATTGATCAGCTACAGTCAGACACACCACTCCAAATCCTCTTCAGCATGAAATCCTTTGTCATTGTCAACACATTAGAGGAAGGTTGGAGAGGCCTGGCAACTTAACGTGTTATACGCACAGGCTTATGATTCATATTCCATAGGTTTACCCGACAGTTAGTGAACACACATGGGGCAAATAGATCCATGGTGGATGGCAGAATTAAAGAAGCATCCAAGGACATGTTTACAGAGGTTGTTAAAAATCGTTTATATCAGCTGTAGAGACATAAGGGTATGTGACCTGATTGATGCTGTTGTAACTTTATCTTAAAGAGTGTGGCCTTTTGACTGCGTTGTCGTTGCTTGTCTCTGCTTGGTTCAGGGGAACGACATCTTTGGTCGTTGTCTTGCACCAGGGACAGCAGCTTTTTCTGCACTTCAGCGGTCACTGGCTGGCTGGACTACCAACTGTGGACAGTCACCTGTGTGTCATTGACAGCGCCAAGATCCATGCTGTCAGTGCTATCAGCCTGGCCCTAATTATCAGTCAGCCAGTCACATCGGTTGTGGTGGTGTGTAGTGATAGTGAAACACGAAAGGGCATCTCTCACAAAACACTCACAAGATGCATATCCAGATGAAAACAGTGATTTTGTCATTTTTGTTGCCGTCATTGTTTCTTTGTGTTGTTATCGTATTTCATAATCGTTGCTGTTGTGGTCATTGTCATTTACATCATCATTGTTTTCACCTCATTATCTATGATCATCATATCATCTTATTGTTTGATATCTTGTCATAGGCCTAAGATGAAAAATGAATAAATCAGTTTTGGAAAGTGTCCACTGGTAGAGACATCTTTACTTTGGTAGAAGGGAAAGTTATTTGTATTATTCTGAAATGATGAAGACTGATGTGTGCAAGTAATTGAAGTTTGCATTAGTGTGTCTGTGTTTGTGTGTGTAAGATAAGATAAGATAATGTTGCTTATAGCCCAGCCGACCGCAAAGGGCCACATCAGGGCTGTCACCACGTTAAAGTGTTTGTGTGTGTGCGTGTGCATAACTGAATAAGAAAAATAGAGTGGAAAGGAATCATCAATCAGAAATCTGTTTTTGGTTTATTAATACTGAAAGTTCTCAGTCAGTGTAGATTGTAGCTTCCATAGTGGGAAGCTACAAGACAAAGTAGGCCCAGGAGTGGGGTTTGAACCATGGCCGTAAGTCTGTCTGTCTGTCTTCTATTTATTTATTTATTTACATTTGTAATCATTCTGCTATATGGCAAGTGTATTTATTTAGTTTAGTTTTTTTTTTTCTTTAAATCATTCCATTGTGTGTGTCTATTAGAAGTGACAGAATCTCTCAAACATCGCTGGCTAGTTTTCAATCTCCCTGATGTTATTCAAATGGTCAGTAACAGTATCCCATTCATTCATCCCATAATACCCTTATTGAAGGGCATCAAAGGGGCACAGCTTAGAGAGTGCTGTGCTGAGTGTCAGCAGTCTTTTGATGAAGGGAGATGAGAAGCTGTTTTCTATTCGTTAACTGCCATGGTAGACCTCTGTGCAGCATTCAATATACTTCACTGTTTCATTCCGCTGTAACAGTTTGAAGACAACATTGAGTGTTCAGGTTGCAGTCTAAAATGATTCTTGTCGCTCTGGTCTCGTGACCCAGTCAATGTTTATCAGGTTCAATCTGCAAGAAGCCTGTTTGCACATGGGGTGCCTTATCAGTGCTAGGATTTGTGTGTGTGTGTGTGTGTGTGTGTGTGTGTGTGTGCGTGTGTGTGTGTGTGTGTGTGTGGTGTGTTGCGCGTGCGCATGCGTGCATGCATGCGTGTGTGTGTGTGTTATCCTTTTACCTCAACCAGCAGTCATGAATTTCTCTCACAAATGTGATTTCCACAAAGATGCAGATGATGTTGAGTTGTCTTGGAGCTCTTCACTCAATTTTTGTTGTATGCAAGTGGATATTCAGCCGTGAATTGATGATGTTTGGCTCTGAGTAAACAGCAGCAAACTGGTGTTGAACTCTGATAAAATTGAACTGATGCCATTTGGCAGTCTGTCGTGCATCAAACTGGTTGGTGGTGAGGTTGAAGGTGTGGGAGGCTGTGATATTGCTTTTAAAACATAGAATCAGACTGGACCATATTCATTCTGTGCAAGAACAGACCGGTATCCGTCACACTCCTTTTCTTGAACTGATATCCATCTCTTTCATTTACCCATCAGCTTCAAATCATGCGTAGAGTAGTCTCAAAACTTAGCGGATGTGGTGTAGTGTATATGGACTAGTCTGCACACTGTGACGCCTCCTTGATGACACTGAACTGAACTAAACTAATGTGCATTCCTTGTATGAGACCATAGATGTATTAAGATGTCCAAAGATGTATTAGATGTCCAAAGATGTATTGTTGCGCACCTCCACTGCCTTACAAAACATCCGGCTAAATCATTGAAACTCTTTTCTCATTGGTCTTCCTGCGAGGCATATTAACTTTTGAAAAGAATTAGGAAAAGTGCCGCAAAACTTGTATTAAGAAAGCAAAAGAATGAGAATGCATGGTATTTCTATTTAAAGGAACACCACTGGCTGTGTGTAAAATTTTAGTGCCATTACAAGGTGGTAGTTTTGACTTGTCTGCCATTATGATGGGTCACTCCTGCCATACATGTCTGTCTCACTGCACATACATCATTTTTCATGTTCACTTCGTCTTTCCAACAGAAAGCTCTGGAGACCTTCCAGATGTCAAAGGAAGACCATGGGAGAAGGTAGTGTTAGTTTCTCAGCACCACATCTGGAACTCTCGACCATTTAGTTTGTGTAACATTTTTTCACTGCCTGAATTTTAAAGCAGACCTAATGTGTAACTGTTTTGACAAGCATTCCTATGACCTCAGCTGTGTGTGGTGAGGGAGAGGGGAGGGGTCTGTGCATTATTGCGGAGTTGGGAGGTGGGAGAAGGGGTGAGGAATTGGTTTTTAATCATGTTTTTTTTTTTATTACTGTGAATGGTGAGTGGACTGTGCATTATGTTGCCAGTGCGAAAGTTTTTGCTTTATGAATACTATTCATCATTGTAATTGTGTTTAGTACAATTTTTTTTATCATAACTATAGTCATGTCATGATGATAATTATTACTGTTAACATTATTTAACAGAAAATATAACTTTTAAAGTTTAATTGGCCAGTCATCTGTGGATTGATTTTTTGTAGGATAATAAGCTGTTAAGATCAGGGTGTGGGTTTTTGTTCATTGCTGCTTCAGCTTGCAACACAGCAGAAATATTTCATTGATTTTGTATTATTCAGGATTCCTAATTCATGCACTAATTCATGTAGTTGCTTTTCAACTTGAAAACACTCCTAAAAATTTTGGGACAGTTTGACCTTTTTAACCCTTCATCACAAGCCAATTGTGTGTGTGTTCATCTTTTGTCTTCATCATAGATTTATGTAACGAGATGTCAGGACTGTGGAAGTTGCTTGGGTTTCTTTTTCTTTGCCTCCAGACGTCACCTGCCCCAAGCAGACAGCACACAATTTTTTAAATCATGTTTTATTTCCAAACATAAATACAAATTACAAAAGAGGAATACAAAACACATGCATAGTGTAATAAGATAACAATAACAACAACATCATGATCATCATCATCATCATCATCTCATCATCATTATCAACATTATCATCATGCTATTATTATGACTACTACTACTACTACTACTACTACTAGGGTGAAAATGATAATAATATCAGTCCCTTCATAAGTATCATATGTGTTTCATCTAATTATAGACACTTTTAAGCACATAAAAACCACAAAGGACAAACGCAGAAAGAGTAATTGATAAATGAATAAAAAGAAACTGACAGAAACAAGCAATTGTATCAATGACAGAAACAAGCAATTGTATCAATGACAGAAACAAGCAATTGTATCAATGAAACAGAGAGAACAAATAGATCTACAGTGTGTGTTTTGTGAAGTCAAACAACTTTCATACTGATGTCTTTGACTGGACTATAGGGCCATTGTCAGAGCTCTTGCGCAATGAGACAGCTTCATTTGGATAGTGTTTCAAGCATTATCAAAAATAGTGACCGGCTCTCTTTACTCATGGCTCGAATTCTTCATCACCTCTAAAATCAAGAATTCAGCATAGGAATGGGATTCATCTGCAGAGAGAAGGAAGTGGAAGACACTGCCGAGTCAGAGTGCAGGCCTTTCCAGACAGTGTTGGCTCAACTTTGACAATAAGAGCCAGGCAATGAGGTGCATGCCATTTGTGCTGTGACGCCAATTTGAAGTCGGTGCTAAGAAGTGAGAAAAGAAAAGCTTATCCTTGACAGAGGGTTTGGATACTTCCACACACTGGTCTGAACTGGCCACGAAGAGACAGACCACTACTGCATGGTTTAGATTACAGTGCTTTTAAAACAGTCTTCGTATGATCTGATGTTGAACTTTTTATCCAATGCACATGCTGTTTCTAAAAAAACATGTTTGTTAAGGCAGTTCTCCTT
>CM065714.1:135128486-135130986 GCA_033310375.1 Conus canariensis | reverse complement strand
ACATTCCCATTCTCTGTCATCCTTTCCATTTGACATTCTCATTCTGTCATCCTTTCCATTTGACATTCCCATTCTCTGTCATTTTTTTCTCAGTAATAATCTTACTCTTCATCCTCTTCGGTATGCCATTCCTATTCTCTGTCATCCTTTTCACTGTGAATTGCCATTCTCAGTCATCCTCATCATAATAACATTCCCATTCTCTGTCATCCTTTCCATTTGACATTCTCGTTCTCTGTCATCCTTTCCATTTGAAATTCCCATTCTCTGTCATCCTTTCCATTTGACATTCCCATTCTCTGTCATCCTTTCCATTTGACATTCCCATTCTCTGTCATCCTTTCCATTTGACATTCCCATTCTCTGTCATCCTTTCCATTTGACATTCCCATTCTCTGTCATTTTTTTCTCAGTAATAATCTTACTCTCTTCATCCTCTTCGGTATGCCATTCCTATTCTCTGTCATCCTTTTCATTGTGAATTGCCATTCTCAGTCTTCCTCATCATAATAACAATCCTATTCTCTCTCAACCTCTTTAATATCACATTCTCATTCTCTGTTGTCCATGACAATCCCATTCTCTGTCAACCTCTTTACTACATAACATTCTCATTCTCTGTTGTCCATGGCAATCCCATTCTCTGTCAGCCTCTTTACTACATAACATTCTCATTCTCTGTTGTCCTTTTCATTACGACAGTCCCAATCTCTTTTGTGACATTCCAATTCAGTGCAATCCTCTTTACTATGACATTCCCATTCTATGCAATCCTCTTTACTATGATATTCCCATTCAATGCAATCGTCTTTACTATGATATTCCCATTCTATGCAATCCTCTTTACTATGATATTCCCATTCTATGCAATCCTCTTTACTATGATATTCCCATTCTATGCAATCCTCTTTACTATGATATTCCCATTCTATGCAATCCTCTTTACTATGATATTCCCATTCAATGCAATCGTCTTTACTATGATATTCCCATTCTATGCAATCCTCTTTACTATGATATTCCCATTCTATGCAATCCTCTTTACTATGATATTCCCATTCTATGCAATCCTCATTACTATGATATTCCCAGTCTATGAAATCCTCTTTGCTGTGATATTCCCGGTCTATGAAATCCTCTTTACTACTATGATATTCCCATTCTATGCAATCCTCTTTACTGTGATATTCCCATTCTATGAAATCCTCTTTACTGTGATAGTCCCATTCTATGAAGTCCTGTTTACAATAATATTCCCATTATATGAAATCCTGTTTACAATGATAGTCCCATTCTATGAAATCCTCTTTACTATGATATTCCCATTCCATAAAATCCTCAACTTTTTCCATTCTATGAAATCCTCCTTACTATGATATTCCCATTCTGTGAAATCCTCTTTACTATGATATTCCCATTCTATAAAATCCTCTTACTTTTTCCTATTCTATGAAATCCTCATTACTATGATATTCCCATTCTATGAAATCCTCTTTACTATGATATTCCCATTCTGTAAAATCCTCTTACTTTTTCCTATTCTATGAAATCCTCTTTACTATGATATTCCCATTCTATGAAATCCTCTTTACTATGATATTCCCAGTCTATGCAATCGTCTTTGCTATGATATTCCCATTCTATGAAATCCTCTTTACTATGATATTCCCATTCTTTGAAATCGTCTTTACTATGGTATTCCCATTCTATGAAATCGTCTTTACTATGATATTCCCAGTCTATGAGATCCTCTTTACTACTATGATATTCCCATTCTATGAAATCCTCTTTACTATGATATTCCCATTGTATGAAATCCTCTTTACTATGATATTCCCATTCTATGCAATCCTCTTTACTATGATATTCCCAGTCTATGAAATCCTCTTTACTATGATATTCCCGTTCTATGAAATCGTCTTTACTATGATATTCCCGTTCTATGCAATCCTCTTTACTATGATATTCCCGTTCTATGCAATCTTCTTTACTATGATATTCCCAGTCTATGAAATCGTCTTTACTATGATATTCCCATTGTATGAAATCCTCTTTACTATGAAATTCCCAGTCTATGAAATCCTCATTACTATGATATTCCCATTCTATGAAATCCTGTTTACTATGATATTCCCAGTCTGTGAAATCCTAATTACTATGATATTCTCACTCATCGTCATCTTCTTCAGTGTTCTCCACCCCCCCCTCCCCAACTCCCCATCCCCCCTCCTCTCCCTGCCCTTCCTTCCTTCCTTGCATGTCCCTTACCAACCCAGCTGGTTCCTTCTTCATTGAGCAGATGGGATTGAATGTGTGGACATGCAAATACTTCCTGTATCATCTTATTTGTGGTATATGAATTACACATGTAATCAGAATCTGTACCAGCTAGATTCTTGCTTGGATCTTGCTCTTGTACAGTCTGCATCATGGACATAATTTACTGTACAGTCCAGATTTTGGGATGCAGTCACTAACGTTGGATTCATGTTTTTATTCT
>CM065714.1:135118486-135123486 GCA_033310375.1 Conus canariensis | reverse complement strand
GGTCAAGAGCTCAAGAATGTTCTCGTCAGTAATCAGTCTGTTCCTATCCTCACTGAGGAGAAGGGATGATCCTGAGGATGTAGGACCATAGACAGTCTTTAGTGCACTGTGAAAGTTCATCATGTCATTACACATAGGCACACACACACACACACACACACACACACACAACACACACACACACACACACACAACACACACACACACACACACACACACACACACACACACACACACACCACACACACACACACACACACACACACACACACACACACACACACACACACACACACACACACACATCACACACACACACACACACACACACGCACGCGCGTGCGCGCGCCCACCCGCCCGCCCGCCCACGCATACATGTGCACAGTAATATATAGATGTAACCAAATGTGCACACTCAGATAATGAAATATATGCAGCATGCACACATATATCTTTGTGTTTAAATTAATCGAAACATTGATATGCAGCGAGACAGTGCATATTCGTATTGTTACCTACTCACACCTGTCCTCTCTCCTTCCGTCCCCATCCGTCCCCCACCTTTCTCCCTTTTTCCCTTCTTCCACCTCACTTTTTCTCTCTGCACTCTGTCTCTCACTCTCTTTCTCTCTCCTCTCTCTCTCATATAAACACACACACAAAACACAACACAACACAACACATACCGCAACGCAATGCATTGCATCGCAATGCAACCAACACACACACACACACACACACGCACACACACACTACGCAAGCACACACACACACACACACACACACACACACACCCCACACACACAAAAGCACACACACACACACACACACACACACACACACACACACACACACACACACACACAGCTGATAGAAACTTTTTTTTAACAGTCACTTTTTCATCTCCAACCCCACACTGGATTTCCTAACCCGCGAGTATCAGTATGATCATGTTGAATGGTTTTCATCTCTATGTCTCCACATTGTAAGGGACCCATGAAGGGGACCCACACTTGCTTGGCCTCCATGTTGTATTTTGGTTCCTGCCACAGATCAGGTAGATCAAAGGTCGTAAAAATAAGACATGTTGGCCATCACTGGAATGAAGGTATCAGTTATTTGTGGAAGGGGGGGAAAAAAAGGCTCACATGAGGGAATCTCACTGGGAGAGATCAGACTCTGGCATACATGCCTGTAGCCTGAAGATGGACTTCCCTCTCTGTTTCCTGTTACCTCACTTCTTGTCATCCTTCAGACTTGTGTCGCAGATTGTGTGTGTGTGTGTGTTTGTGTGTGTGTGTGTGTGTGTGAGAGAGAGAGAGAGAGAGAGAGAGAGAGAGAGAGAGAGAGAGAGAGAGAGTGAGTGGGTGTGCGCGCGAGCGTGCCTGTGTGTTTCAGTGTGTTTATGCGTGATCATGTATATATGTACCCAATATTTGCATGTATGGATGCATAGGTGTGCAGGTCACAGTTATGTCTCTGTGTAATAGCATTTGCCTTTGTGTGTTAATGCTGTGTACGCATTGTATGACAGTCAAAGCTCAGCTTCATCTGGACAGACGTTAATAGGCAAGAAAGAGTTTTAATCACTTGAAACCAGAGTAAAAGATTTAAGGTGGTTTTTTTTCAGTGATATGTTGTGTGTGTGTGTGTGTGTGTGTGTGTGTGTGTGTGTGTGTGTGTGTGTGTGAGTTTTCAACTGACCTAAGATATTGCTACATTTCAAGTATGAAGTTGGACAGGAAGTGTGCTAGCATTTGGGTGATGAGTGTGGTTACATATAAAGAATGTATACCTACACATAGGCATGCAAACACTTTTTTTTTTTTTAAGTAGGAAATCGACCACAAGGCTGAAAATGAACAAAATGAA
Organism: Conus canariensis; assembly: GCA_033310375.1. NCBI lineage: Eukaryota > Metazoa > Mollusca > Gastropoda > Neogastropoda > Conidae > Conus > Conus canariensis. The sequence goes on along the minus strand of CM065714.1, from coordinate 135,121,614 downwards.
AACACATTTTAGAGAGCAAACAAACAAAAAAAAGAAGACATAATCTTGTGGAGTAAAAAAAAAAAGAAAAAGTCTGGTATCGCATGGGCAAACACAGCAAAGAGCAGGGAATGAAGTTGGTAAAGAAAAAGAAAATCTAGTAGAAATGAAAAAATATTCATAGCAACTGAAACTAGGTTGTGTAATCATGTGCTCAGAGCAAGCAAAGATTACAAGGTTTGGTTTCTATTGGGTCAGAAATTCAAGCGGATTGAAAGTGTAGCTAGAAAATTTATGAGAAAAAAAAACAAACGTGCACAAAACCTCTCTCTCTCTCTCTCTCTCTCTCTCTCTCTCTGTCTCTTTCCTCACTCTCTCTCTCTCTCTCTCTCTCTCTCTCCTCTCTCTCTCTCTCACTCTCTGTCTCTCTTCGTCTCTTTCTTTCTGTCTCTGTCTTTCCTCACTCTTTCGCTCTCTCTTCTCTCTCTCTCTCTCTCCTCTCACTCCCTCCCCCCTTGCCCATGTCCTCCCTTTCTCTCTATTTACCCCATCCCCCCCCCCTCTGTCCCCCACCCCTCTCCTCCCCTGCCTCCGTCCCTCCCACCCCCTCTCCCCTCACCCCTTCTCTTCTTCCCTCCCTTCCCTCTCTCTCTCTCTCTCTGTCCCTCCCCCTTCTCCCCCATCTCTCTCTCTCTCTGTTTCCTTTCCCATACCCCATCTCCACCCTCTCCTTTATGATGAGTAACTGAGGAATTCTGAATTTTCAAGGTAACTTTTTCCCTTTCTCCATCATGTTTTTACCTGTTGCTTTGCACGCAAGTGTGTTCTGAGTCAGGAGTGGGTGTATTCCTCTCTCTGTCCCTGTCTGTCTGTCTGTTTCTCTGCCTGTCTGTCTGTTTCTCTCAGTGTGTTTGTCTGTCTCAGTCTGTCTGTCTTTGTCTCCATCCCTGTCTCTCTGTCTTTGTCTCTGTCTGTCTGTCTGTCGGTCTCTCTTTCTCTGTCTGTCGGCCTCTCTTTCTCTGTCTCTCTCTCTCTATCTCTCTTTGTCTCTGTCTGCCTGTCTATCTGTCTTTCTCTCTCTGTTTCTCGGTGTCTCTTTCTGTCTGTGTATCTGTCTCTGCTCCCTCTGTCTCTGTCTGTCTGTCTGTCTGTGTCTCTTTCTCTCTCTTTCTCTGTGTCTCTGTCGGTCAGTCTGTGTCTGTGTCTGTCTGTCGGTCTGTCTGTCTGTCTCTGTCTCTCTCTCTCTGCCTGTCTGTCTCTGTCTGTCTTTTTGTCTGTCTGTCTGTCTCTGTGTGTGTCTCTCTCTGATTCTCTCTCTCTCTCTCTCTCTCTCTCTCTCTCTCTCTCTCTCTGTGGACTGTTCATTGGACAAGACTGACAGAGTCAGTCTGGAGCTTTGCCATACAGTGGACTGGTCAGACACACTGTCTGTCTGGTGCCTTGTTGTCATCTGGTTTATCAGCTTATGTCTCTTTGTTTGTTGTTCAGGATGGTCAGAATAACAAACATCCTCTTTGAACTGTCTCTCTGCTATCATAAATGTTTTTTTGTTATCTTTAGTTCACTCAGTTTGCTTTTTCCCACTTCATTCTTTGTGTATTTTTTTTAATTACCTTTGATTCATGTGTGTGTGTGTGTGTGTGTGTGTGTGTGTGTGTGTGTGTGTGTGTGTGTTGTAACAGTCTTTGGGCCTTCATGTGATCCCATACCCTTGCATACACACACATACATGTGTACGCTAACACATGTACATGTGCGCACACATGCAGGCAGGCAGGCAGACAGACCGACAAACACACACACACACACACACACACACACACACACACACACACACACACACACACACACACACATATGCATACACAGACACACACACACACACACACATATATGCATACACAGACACACACACACACATGCATGCATGCACACATGCATGCACACACACACACACACACACACACACACACACACACACACACACACACACACACACACCACCACCACCACCACCACCACCACCACCACCACTCCTCACTCTCTTTCTCTCTTACACACAGACAGACAGACAGACAGACAGACAGCACAACAGACACACAACACGACAACACACACACACACACACACACACACACACACTCACACACAGGCAGGCACACACACACACACACACACACACCACACACACACACACACACACACACACACACACACACACATAACACATTAAAACATGCACTCAGGCAATCAGGGATACATTGGACAAGCTTACAGTGAGGCAGCTTTAGCTTGTTGATATCAAAGGAACTTTACTTTTTTCCCACAGGGACACATCTCCAAATATCTTGGGAAAGAATGATTTGATATATGTTTCCACACACACACACACATGGACACATGCATACATTCTCTCTCTCTCTCTCTGCCTCTCTCTCTCTGCCTCTCCCTCTCTCTTTGTCACCCCTCCCCCTCCCCCCCATGACCATCTTCCCCCATGACCTCCTCCTCCCCTCCACATTCTGTCCTTTCCCCCTACTTTTCACTCCCTATTTTCCACTTGTTTATCCTCCTTCATAGCAAGATATACATAACTGATCAGATTGTCAAAACCATCACCACCACCAGAGCAATCTGAAGAAACAGAAAATACTGGGGATCCCCTCAACCTCTACCACCACTATCCTGAAGAAATAAACAGGGTGCCTGAAATGTGTGTGTGTGTGTGTGTGTGTGTGTGTGTGTGTGCTGTGTGTGTGTGTGTGTGTGTGTGTGTGTGTGTGTGTGTGTGTGTGACACCTGAAATTTGTGTGTGAGACCTGAAATATGTATGTGACACCTGAAATGTGTGTGTGTGTGTGTGTGTGTGTGTGTGTGTGTGTGTGTGTGTGTGTGTGTGTGTGTGACACCTGAAATGTGTGTGTGACACCTGAAAATTATGTTACACCTGAAATGTCTGACACCTGAAATGTCTGTGTGACACCTGAAATGTGTGTGTGTTTGTATGTGACTCCTGAAATGTCTGTGTGACACCTGAAATGTGTATGTGACACCTGGAATGTGTGTGTGTGGTGTGTGTGTGTGTGTGTGTGTGTGTGTGTTGAGACACCTGAAATGTGCGTGCGTGTGTGTCCGAGAGAGAGAGTGAG
>CM065714.1:135048486-135115986 GCA_033310375.1 Conus canariensis | reverse complement strand
TGGGCAGGGGTGGATGGATGGAAGAGGTTCAGTGAAATGCTGCACGGAGTGGAGAGCTGAGTGCATTGGGAGACAGGAGGACCAACGGCGTGACCCCCCACCCTGCCAGCTGTGTGGGTCAGGACCAGAGCCAGGATGGACAGTCACTGACTGGTGATGAATCACCCAGCTGACACTGCCTTTTTCTTGCTCAGCAGTCACATGTGGTGAAATGGGAGAATGGGAGAAGCTTTTTTTTTTTGGGGGGGGGGGGGGGGAAGAAGAAAAAAATGATTTGCAGTCAGCTGTCATCTCCGAGTCTTTGTCACCAGTCATACTGAGGAGTGAAAAGGGAAAAAAGGCAAGTTAGTGGAAATGGTGCTGTTTTCGAACTTCAAAGATGGTGTGTTGAGTTGCGGGACTTGCATGATGTCAGGCTTGATAAACGCTGAGCAGCAGTCTTCATGAAAACCTTGTTCAGAGATGTTGTTCCACTAGATGCGTTTTTTCAGTTCCTGAAAAAGATAAATACTTTTCACCTGCTCAAAGATTTTATGGAAAGAGAAAGATTTTTAAGCAATTTCTCTGCTTTTTATTTCTTTTTTCTTGTTTGTTTTATTTTTATTTTATTCCTTTATTTTATTTTACCAACTCATTGAGGAATTGATGAGGTGACAGCCCTGATATGGCCTCCCTTGGTTGGCTGGGCTATAAACGTTGTGAACTGAATTTTGATTTGCTGGTAATGTGTGGTGTGTGTGTGTGTGTGTGTGTGTGTGTGTGTGTGTGTGTGTGTGTGTGTGTGTGTCATGCTTGTTTGTGTGACTGTTGTGTGTGTGTGTGACTGTTGTGTGTGTGTGTATGTGTGTGTGTGTGTGTGTGTGTGTGTGTGTGTGTGTGTGTGTGTGTGTTCTAGTTATTTAAAAAAAAAAGAGCTGTCAAAATTCATCTCAGTGGGAAGATTAATTTTTCTTTTTTATTACAGCTATTTTGCAGTTCTGCATATGCGTGTGAGCTGCATAACTGAGGCACCTGTGCTGTTAGCGCACACACAAAAATGAGAAGATGCAAGGTACTTTGACAAGATGCGCCTATTGGGTGCACACCAATCAGCTGATGTCAGACCATCATGATGAGACACTGTCAGCCTCAAATACAGCTGGAGGCTGCACGTTGAGAAGCCATTTGAGTGGAAGTGCATTGCATTGTCTGTTTCAAGTGGCTGTTTGCAAGTTCTAATATCCAGTCAGCATTGATTTAACTCCTCGATAATGAACAGTGCTGCAAATCGTTTCAAGGTGCCTCTGAAGATAAAAGCAGAGTCGATCCAGATCTGTCTTCTTCACAGTCCACATGCACATGATGCAATCTGGGCCTGTGATTAAAGAAAAGAAAGAGATCCTTTATTTATGCCTGTGGTGGGTCATTTTAACCCTGTTATCTCAAAACGATCAGAAGCTATGCATATGTATGCATGTCACTGTGTGTGTGTGTGTGTGTGTGTGTGTGTGTGTGTGTGTGCTATAAATGTATTTATGTGTGGTAAAAGGGAAAAACTGTTCATTTTACATTACATAAGATTCTTACATTACACACAACCTGTCAGAACTGTAGCCTCTCACTTGAAGAACCATGACAGACTTATGGTGAAGACAGTGTGTTCCCTGAAGCACACAACGTTTATCTCTCTGGTTGTGCAGTCTGGTGGGAGTTACCCAAACTTGTTAACACTCTTCGTGATAAGGACGATGACAATCGATCAGCGACCTTAGCACAATTTTTGACTGTTCACTGGGCCTTACCACACTGACAAACAAACCATTCCTTGTTCTGCAGATTGGTTTGGGTGACCAGAGCCTCCAGCCTTTCTTTTCGGCGCCGAGGTGTCCTGCATGGTGCTAGCTGTGCGGTGCTAGCCGTTGCAGCCGTGGCTGGTCCCAGTGCAGACGATGGGCAGTTCTTCTTCCAAGTTCCGCAAGCACCTGCAGAATGGGGACGAGGTGCAGGCACTGCAGCTGTACACCAACAACACTGACCTGCAGAAAGGCCTGGACCCCAACTGCTCCTACGGGGACTCCCATCAGCATGAGACTCCGCTGCACTACGCCGCTCGCCATGGCATGAAGACGCTGTTACGGTAAAAGCAGTGTTCATTCCCTCATTGTTTGCTTGTTTTTCTTTGGTCTTTCAGCGTTGGTGGCACCACAAAGGCTGGCCATATAATTGATGAATGTTTTTTTCATGTGCTGTTTTAGGAAACAGATAGCAGGGTATGTCAGTTGATTTAACATTTGGGATGGGTTAGGGAGGAAGAGGTGTCAAAACATACTCGCATCAGTCGTGCATGCATGAATGTTCACACACAGGCATGCACGCATGCATGCACGCACACACACACATACGCACACACACACACACCTATACACCTCTTGCGCACAAGCACAAGTGTGTGCATATGTGCGCACACACATGTACACAGACCCAGACCCAGACCCACACACACGCACGCACGCACGCACGCACGCACGCACGCACGCACGCACGCACGCATGCACGCACGCACGCACGCACACACACACACACACACACACACACTCACACACACACACTCACACACTTAAGCACAGGCACACACACTCACACACACACACACACACACACACACACACACACACACACACACACACTCACACACACACACTCACACACTTAAGCACAGGCACACACACTCACACACACACTTAAGCACAGACACACACACTCACGCACACTTATACACTTCTTGCACACATGCACACGTATGTACACAGACACAGGCACACACACACACACACACACACACACACACACACACACACACACACACACACACACACACACATATGAGGCATGTACGGGCGCAAACACACACACACACACACACACACACACACACACACACACACACACACACAGGCATATAGACACACGCACACGCACGCACACGCACACACACACACACACACACACACAACATACACACACACACACACACACATACACATACTCACACACACACACACACACACACACACACACACACACACACACACACACACACACGCAAGCTCGTGCGCAGGTGCTCACATGCAGGTAGACAGGCATGTACAAGCATGCACAAACATGTATGCTCCAACACACTCACACACACACACTAATTCACTTGTTTGTTCACTTCTTTTTTTTTTTTTTTTTTTTTTTTTTTTTTGCTGTCCCAACCTCTGCGCCACCCCAGAGGCAGTGCACCCACGCCGCTCATTCCGACACCCTGTCCACAGCCACAGCCCGGTCGGCCCCGCCGCAGCCCCGGCACCGGCAATCCACAGGGAGCAGTCAATGTCAAGTCGTCAAGAGGCAACCCGCCGGAGGAGACACTGCACTGCTGCCGAGTCACTTCGGTGGTGTTCAGTGGCGCCTGTTCTGATCTAACATACGCAGGACACCACCTACTAAGCCCCCTACTGACGACAATAATTGCTTAGTCGCGGAGCCGGCGTGAGTGAGCTCTCCCCCCGGAGGGCGCCACCACGTCCATCCAACGACAGCTCCCATGGACTCGCCGATACCGGTGACCCCGACGGAACCAAACCAAGGCCACAGACGTGGAGAGGACATCGAAATTGAGGTCACCATGAGAGCAGGGCATGAAGGGCCACAGAATTTGAGACATTTTTTTTTTTTATGCTGATCGATGAGAATGAGGATGATTAAGATGATGCTACGGATTTCCATTTCGGTCTGAGACTACATGACAGGGCTGTACTCTACGCTTCCTTTCATAATATATCCCGGCGTCAACCAGGCCCGAGAGATACAGGCACCTGCAGTGTTGGTCAGGAAATTTGAGCAACACTCTCAGAAACGCATCCATTAAGTGGATGAAACTCGACTGTGTGGTCCCAGTCTTCCCAACTGAGTCCGCAGCAACTCAACTCTGGGTAGGAGCCGGTCGGGGCAGAAAAACCCACATGACTTCTGATGGGATTCGAACCCACGACCTCCCAGCCGGGAGTCCGCGACGCTGACCACTTCGCCACGGCGGCTGGTGTTTGTTCACTTCTTTACTCATAAAACAGCAAGTCCATGCTGTCATTCATTTCCATATGTCAGGATTTTCGTGTATGGTTGTTTTTTTCATACTTTGTAGACATCTTATCTGTGCATGCAAGGACCTTTGACAAGCCCAGTGACTGGCTCCCTCTTTCCCAAATCCAGTGATTGTGTGGACTGAGATCACCAGATGTTTAACATGATGTTATGTTTATTTGTATATAAACGGAAAGGAGCAAAACCCATATATTCATATATTTGTCTGATACACACAGAAAGGGACAAAAACAATGACAAGTCTGCACTGCTCAAATATTGATCCAGGGCACTGGTAAAAAAAAAAAAAATCTGCAGGTTTGACACACTGTCAGGTGCAGTTGGATTTTAACCTGGTGACTTCAAAGGCGGGGATGAAGTCCAGCTCCCTACCTGCCAGGCTGTCTCATCCTTTATTCATGCTCTTCAAAGGATTACATTTTACACTCGGTCGTTTTGATCATAATGATGTTGTTGTTGTTGTAGCTGGGTTTTTTTGTTTTGTTTTGTTTTTCTAGAGTTGGTGGTTAAAAATACAGAAAAAAATGGAGTTGTGGAGTGGTAATGTTTTGTATTCTGAAACTGGTTTATCTTAGTCATTAGGCTGCTGAAAAACAGAGGAATGTTTTTGATCAGAACAGGAAGTGCATGTATTACTTTATTGATTTATATGTTTACAGGTTGTTTTCATTAATGAATTCTGATGGTGTTTCCCCTTTCCCCCCTCCCCCACCAGAATATTTCTGTACGACAAAGGCGGCAACCCGAACAAGACCAATGCCAAGAAGGAGACGGCTCTGCATTGCGTGTGCATGGAGAAGAACGCCCAGTACTACAATGTGCAGAAGAGGAGGGTGGAGTGTCTCAACATGGTCCTCAACTGGCGCGGTGCCACTCTGCAAGAAGGACAGGTGGAAAGGATTGAACTTGGCGCCCCTGATGAGGTGTGTGTGTGTGCCTGAAATCCAACTGTGCATGTGTTTGTCTTTCGCATAGTGAGCGTGTGTTTGATGGTAATGATTTCAGTTCAGTTCAGTAGTTTTATTTAACCCTTCCCCATCAAAGATAATATTAGACGCTAAATTGTTATGAAATTATTCTTTCTAATTTTCACAGCCATGCAGCCTGTCATACAAAACGAAGGTACTGATGTTGAATCCTTCATACATCAACTTGAGCTGCGATGTTAGTAAAGCGATGTTAATAATGCATTGTTGATAATGCAATGTATCGAATGGTCTGTGGCTTACATTTAATGATTTTCAACATCAAGGCACAGTTTGTTATATCTGTTTGGACAGTTCAATAATAGGCATTGCACAAAAATGAATCTTTTGTGAATACATTTGACATTGTAAGAGAATTTATTGCAGGTAATGTTTCGTTTCAGCTGAGTAATTATGGCAACTGTTTCTCAGGTTAAAAATTCAAGTGCAAAAAGATAATTTCACACACATTTGTGAAACTTTATGTGTTTGTAAATCAGTATAAAATGGTACTGTCTTATGTATTCTACGTTTTGGAGGGATTGTTGTTCTTATGTTTATATTCAGTTCGCTGACATGGACACACACATGCACAAACATGCCTGTACACATGCACGTCTACACCCATACCTGCTTATGGCGTATAGTTATCAATATTGAGGCCTATTTTATTATATCTCCTTGAAAATATTGGACAGATCAGTAATAGGCAATGCACAAAAATAAATCCTTTGTTAACATATAAAACATCCCAAGAGAGTGTGGTGCAGAACATACTTAATTTCACCTGAGTTATTATGATTATTGTTTCTCTGGCTCAAAATTTAAGTGCAAGAACACTATTTCATAGACGTTTGTGAAACTTGATTATCTGTTAAAAATCAGAATTTTTCTGATGTGTTTCTGCATTTCTTGAGAGATTGTTACTTTTATTTAGGTTCGCACACACATACACACACATGCACGCGCATGCACGCATGCACGCACGCACGCATACACACACCTCTCTCTCTATCTCTCTTGCTCTTGCTCTCGCTCTCTCTCTCTCTCTCTCTCTCTCTCTCTCTCTCTCTCTCTCTGTCTCTCTCTCTCTCACACACACACACACACACACACACTCACACTCACACCACACACACACACACACACACACACACACCATTTCCACAGTGTATGCATGCATTTCTGTGAACTTTTTCTTCTGTTCCTGTTGCCATCACAGTGGCCTAGTTATGGTGTGCATGCACTGTCTGACAGCCAGTTTTCTGATTTACCTTGACAAATTTTACATCTTCTGACACATTATCTCTCTGTTGCCATGGAGTCAGAAAGAGTGGGGGGTGGGGAGGGGAGGTGGGCTGTACTGCTTAGAGAGATAAGAGAAGGGAAGGCAGAAGGAATGAGCCCTCTGACTTGAGAAAAAAAAAAGAAAGTAGCCAATAGAGGATTTGTCAGCAGGTTTGGTTTGCCAGTTGATAAATCTGAAAATATTTCACGTTTAGGAAGATGAAAAGTTGAAGCCAAACAACACCCATGAATTAACTGCAATATTTCGGTTCATTACAACCTTTTTCAAGCAGCACTGGCCCACTGACAAACAAGACAACATAGAGTCCTGTGCTTGTGGAACTGAACAGAGTTCACTGGAAAAAGTTTGTTGAGGGATGAGGGATGGCGGGGGAAATTGTAGGAAGACAGGGAGAAAAGGGAGGGGCCAGGAGGGCGGGAAGAAGGTGTAAAAGGTGGAGTGTAAAAGGTGGAAAACAAAGAGTGGGAGGTGGAGGGATGGTGGTGAAATGAGCTGGGAGGGGGAGAGACAATGAAATAACAACAATCACAATAACGAGACTATAATGATTCATTATCATTACCATTACCTTTACCACCATTATCATGAGCAAATAAATAAATAAATAAAGGAGGGTAGAAAGGAATGCACATGTATGCTGTCCGCAGAGGTGGTAAACATGAAACCCAGTTCTAGATTCAATAACCAGAAGGAGGTAAAGAATAATCTGTTCATTTGATGAAGATGAAAATGATACTTTTCTGCATAGAAAATGAATTCTGACCACTCACACAGGAAGAGAATAATAGTTATACTCCATAATTCTTCTTACACCGTGTCATGTTCATTTGATCTGTTTATTTCTGCTGGTAAAGCAGCTATTCAAGGGGGCAAAGACACCTCAAGAGAAAAAAGCCAAACTCATATCCTACATAAGCTGTATGTAACAATGTATTAAAATATTGTTAAAGATAATTGTATGCCTGTGTGCGTGCATGTGTGCGTGCATGCATGCGTGTGTGTGATAACAGAAAAAGAACACAGGACTACACTATGCTGCAGCCTCTGGACTAAAGGAATGTGTTGAGGTTTGTTCTGCTTTTTTTCTTCCAATGTGTAATTAAATGAGGCAGTATATAAGCTGTGTTTCTTGTGAAAATTCAAAAACCTAGAACACATGTCTTAGCTCACAGCAAACCCATAGGACGTTTTGGAAATCTGTGAAACAAAATGTCAGAATGAATTGGAAAAAAAATTGCTTTTCAGGTACACTTCAGTTTAGGAGAGGAGGGGGGGGGGGGGGAGGGGGGGGGTATGCGCACATCTCCTGATGTCTGTTGTAGCTGGTTAGTTAGGCTGAAACTGAAATTTATCAAAACACTTTTTCAGAGTGATATTTGGTAACTTCAGGCTTTGTTGTTGTTTTTGTTGGGTAGGGTTTTTTTTTCAGAGGCATGGTTTTGACTGGAGTGTCAGAATTATTTTCATTAAATGGGGAGATAGTTTTGCAGCGCTTCTTGAGAGTTGACATCAGTGTGGTAATTGCCCTGATATGGCTCTGCGGTCGGCTGGGTTATAAGCAACATTCTCTCTCTCTCTCTCACAGTGCTAATGTAAACAATGTGAATGAGTGATAAGCTGAACGTAGGCTGACTTTAAATCATTTCAGTGGCATTTGTAAGTTCTCAGCAGCAGATGACTGGATGTATTTTGATCCTGACCATTGACAACCATCTCTGGCTTACTGAAAACTGAGATCTTGTTAAGAGTTGCTGATTTATTTGAATACATTTTTGTCATTTTTGAGAGCAGTCAGGCCAGTGTCTGATGTTCTATGCACACATGAATCCCTGCCCATGTAATTTAAGATTTGTTTCGTCCATGCAGTAAACTAAGATTTCTTTTTTTTTTCCTTTAATCTCACACTGAATGATTTAGCATGTTGCATAATATCAGAAGTTTTCTGTGTATATTTTTTATGATGTTGGACTGTGATGATCTCTAGTTATTCTAGTGGTATAAAGATTACTGTGAATAATCTTTTATTTGTGTCTAACAGTGCTGAACTAGACATGCTTACGATGTTCCAATTTCCTTGGATGATAATGAGTGTGATGCTGTGGTAATACACAGATTGGAATGTCATTGGATTGCATCTCAGGCTGTCACTGCATTCCTTCTTACCAAGTGGGAGAGCATAATCAAGTAATAATAATGTCAAACATTAATATGTAAATTATCAACATGTCAAAGTTTGATATGTACAGTAGATATTCATGAAATGATTTTCTTATTCACACATGATTGAGATGTTTGTATTTCAACTGTTATGAAGAATTGAGAGTGTGAAGTTTATCGGTATGACAAGGTTTGCAAGTGTTTGTTTTTCAGCATGAGGCTTCTCGGCACTCCCACTCGTATTTCTTTAACTGGATCTGGACCAGAACGCAGGTGAATATTGTTTTCCTTTGTTGAACGCAGATTCTGGTGCAGCATGGAGCCCCTTTGTCCTTGGAGAACGAAGATAACTGGACGCCTTGTGAATCAGCTGAGAAAAACGGCCACGACAAGATTGCCAGATTCCTAGAGTCCAAAATAGTGTTTTCGGTAAACTGTGAAACTGTGTAGTGTTATGAAGTAATTTTAGGAGGCCAGGGTATGTGTGATGTATTCACTGGTGCTTTCTGATGAAGTCCTTAATGATGTGCAGAAGGCCAGGAGGGCTGGGAAATGAGGATGGAGTGGATAGAGGCGGTGGGAATGAAGTGGATGGCTTGGAACTGGGAGGAACCAATGGTTTCAGATGAAAGTTTATATGAACTTGATGGATTGAACCATTCCATCGGGCATGTGGGGTTCTTTTTAGGATTATGATATTTATTACAGTTGTTCTGTAGAGTCTCTTTGATTTACACAGTCTGTCTGTTTGAAACAGACCATTGTGTTGTGGAGACCAAAAGTGCGCTTGTGCTCAGGCATACATGAATACTCTCATGTTTGCACGGGCATACACGCACGTGCGCGCATGCATGCACACACGCACACACACACAGATACACACACACACACACACACACACACACACAACACACACACACACCACACACACACTCTTTCTCTCTCTCTCATATGCACACACAATCTCACACACACACACACACACACACACACTCTCTCTCTCACATGCACACACACACACACACACACACACACACACACACACACACACACACACTCCTCACATGCACACACACACTCTCTCACATGCACACACACACACACACACACACACACACACACACACACACACACACACACACTTTCTCACACTCACTCTCTGTCTCACACACACACACACACACACACACACGCACGCGCACAACTTGTACACTCATGCATTAACACATGTATACACGCAGACACACTTATGTGAACAATTAGCCATGTCTCTCTTCTGACACATGTGTCTGTGATTTGCTCAACACCCTGTCTCTGCTGCTGTTAGCAAAGAACACTTTCCCTGATAGATTTACAATGACAAGCATGTTAGGAGCAGGATGACTCGTGGTTCGGAGATGAGTGAACGATTGTGTGTCTGTTCCATGCTGTCCAACACACTGAGGACAGACTGTATGTTTTTTTTTATCACTATACATCTGCTTTATCATCAGCATTCAGTGATCCAGCACCACACTCAGTAAACTTTGTGTGTGTGTGTGTGTGTGGTGAGGGGAAGTTGGTGAGAAGGGGGTGGGGATAAGGGTGGGATTTGGTATCTACAGGCGTGTAAGTATGTTTGAAATGTGTGTGTTTGAATTCGATGTACTTTTGCGTATGTGCATGTGTGTATGTTTGCATACATGTGTAGGTGTTGCTCTTCACACATTTGTATATGAATTGCTGTGGTAAATGGCCACCCATATTGTGTTGCAGACTGATGTGGAGGCAGACACACTACCGCCAATAGAGGAGTACTGCGGGCTGAGGGCTCAAGACTTGCAGGAAGCCAAGGATCAGCTGCTGGTGGAGACGGCAGACATGCTGAGTGTGCCGCTGTTTACTGCTGAAGCTCTGCTGCGTAATCATGGTAAGCTGAATGACATGCTGAGTGTGCTGCTCTTTACTGCTGAAGCTCTGCTGCGTAATCATGGTAAGCTCAGTGACATGCTGAATGTGCCACTCTTTACTGCTGAAGCTCTGCTGCATAATCATGGTAAGCTGAATGACATGCTGAATGTGCCACTCTTTACTGCTGAAGCTCTGCTGCATAATCATGGTAAGCTGAATGACATGCTGAATGTGCTGCTCTTTACTGCTGAAGCTCTGCTGCGTAATCATGGTAAGCTTAATGACATGCTGAATGTGCCACTCTTTACTGCTGAAGCTCTGCTGCATAATCATGGTAAGCTGAATGACATGCTGAATGTGCCACTCTTTACTGCTGAAGCTCTGCTGCATAATCATGGTAAGCTGAATGACATGCTGAATGTGCCGCTCTTTACTGCTGAAGCTCTGCTGCGTAATCATGGTAAGCTCAGTGACATGCTGAGTGTGCCGCTCTTTACTGCTGAAGCTCTGCTGCGTAATCATGGTAAGCTCAGTGACATGCTGAATGTGCCGCTCTTTACTGCTGAAGCTCTGCTGCGTAATCATGGTAAGCTGAATGACATGCTGAATGTGCCGCTCTTTAGTGCTGAAGCTCTGCTGCGTAATCATGGTAAGCTGAATGACATGCTGAATGTGCCACTCTTTAGTGTTGAAGCCCTGCTGCGTAATCATGGTAAGCTGAATGACATGCTGAATGTGCTGCTCTTTACTGCTGAAGCTCTGCTGCGTAATCATGGTAAGCTGAATGACATGCTGAATGTGCCGCTCTTTACTGCTGAAGCTCTGCTGCGTAATCATGGTAAGCTGAATGACATGCTTAATGTGCCGCTCTTTAGTGCTGAAGCTCTGCTGCGTAATCATGGTAAGCTGAATGGCATGCTGAATGTGCCACTCCTTACTGCTTAAGCTTTTGTTAATAATTTGGTAAGGCCAAAGCCAGTTTTTTTAATTTTTATTTTTTACTGCTGAAGCTCTGCTGCAAGACTGCACTAAGTTCAAAACAGTGTCTTGGTGAGAGCACTGCTGTTCAGAGACACGTCGAATGTGTCACTGTAAGTTCAAAACAACCTCTTGGTGAGAGCACTGCTGTTGAGAGACACACTGAATGTGTCACTGTAAGTTCAAAACAACCTCTTGGAGAGAGCACTGCTGTTCAGAGACACACTGAATGTGTCACTGTAAGTTCAAAACAACCTCTTGGTGAGAGCACTGTTGTTCAAAGACACACTGAATGTGTCACTGTAAGTTCAAAACAACCTCTTGGAGAGAGCACTGCTGTTCAGAGACACACTGAATGTGTCACTGTAAGTTCAAAACAACCTCTTGGTGAGAGCACTGTTGTTCAAAGACACACTGAATGTGTCACTGTAAGTTCAAAAAAACCTCTTGGTGAGAGCACTGCTGTTCAAAGACACATTGAATGTGTCACTGTAGGTTCAAAACAAGGGCCACACAAAATGGTGACAATGTAGAGTACATTTGAAAAATGGTCTATTGTGGCATTTCAGCAGTTACACACACACACACACACACACATGGAGACCTCAGAAATTCACCAGTCAACCTGTACAATTCTGTAAAGACTGTTTAATTCATGTTACATTTATATAGCCAGAGACATCAAATTATCACCAGTCATGTTCAGTTTGATGGAGAGTTTTATGTCCAGTTTGATGGAGACTTTTGACATGCTTAGGGGCCTTGAAATTTCACACACACACACACACACACACACACAACAACACAACAACACACACACACACACACACACACACACACACACACACACCACACACACACACACACACACACACACACACACACACACCACCACACCACACACACACACACACACACCACACCACACACACACACACACACACACACACACACACACACACACACACACACACACACACACACACACACACACACAATCACATATGTATTTACACAACCTGTGAACGCACATGCCCAAATCCTTTTCCTCAGTCTGCACTGTACGCTATTCCAGTTTTCTTACATGCCTGGCATCTAGTGTTTAACTGCAGTGACTTTTCCAGTTATTTATGCTGCAGGAGGTTTTAAAGATAAGCTGCAGGAGGTTTAAAGATAAGCTGAAGGAGGTTAAAAAGATAAGCTGCAGGAGATTTTAAAGATAAGCTGCAGGAGGTTTAAAGATAAACTGCAGGAGGTTTAAAGATAAGCTGCAGGAGGTTTAAAAGATAAGCTGCAGGAGGTTTAAAGATAAGCTGCAGGAGGTTTAAAGATAAGCTGCAGAAGGTTTAAAAGATAAGCTGCAGGAGGTTTAAAGATAAGCTGCAGGAGGTTTAAAGATAAGCTGCAGGAGGTTTAAAAGATAAACTGCAGGAGGTTTAACCTGAAGAGTGCCTATAAGCCGTCAGCTGACGCCGAAGTAAAAATGCTTTCACAGTGCCTATGGGCTGTCCACTGACGTCATGCATTTTTCTTGAATTTTCATTCGTTACTATTTCTATTAACGGACTTAAATAGAGTGTGCATAGTAAGCCATATATGTCTGTAGTATTAAAATGATATGCAAATGACCACATGTGAGGGGAAAGCCCATTTATTCTCATCACTGACTGGATGACCAGCTAGCACTTCGTCTCGCTTGCAAAGATGGCGGCGCAACCTTCGACAAACGTAGCGACCAAATCAACGTATTTACACAGCTGAGCAGGCTCTGCTAATCATTTTTGACAAAGACAATAATCTTTTATTCAACGACTTGCTCGAGCATGAAGGTGAGATGATGATTGTGATGGAATTGCTGACCGTATTCGTCAGTTATTGTGTCGGGCTGTGTGACCTCAGTGTGTGTTCAGCTGACTGGTTTGCCAGCGTCGAACGAGCTCGCCTAGTGTGTACTCTGCACTGCGTGCCAGTGGCCAGTGATGTGATAGTCAGCGCGAGAGGGGAGCGTGGCCTGCTCGCGGCGTGACACGGGGCAGAGGGAAAGGTAGGAGAAGAGGTGGAGTGAAAGAGAGGGTTGAAGTCCAGCAAGGGGGCGTGGTGGGGGGAGGGGGGCGTGGTCGTGGACTGACCTGTCTGCATAGAGTGTGAGCGTCTTGATAGACTTCTAAACTGTTTTACTTTCATTTACATGTGTAGTGTGACAATACAAACTTTATTTTCAACTTTTTTGCTTTGTGTTCTTTTTTGGATGTGAAGCTGTAGTGGTAAATACATATGTTTTTGATCGTGCAAAAAAATCTATCCAAATCTAAATGCCTAAATATTTTTTTATTATCAAAATTAAAACAAAAGAAGCCCAGATTCAAAATCTTCATCCAATGTCCTTCAAAAATCATATTTCATTGTTATATCTTTTGTAGTTTCTGAGCTAGAATTTTTTGTTAATTATTACCCCCAAATCATTAGATTTCCCTGGCACTGGGAAAGCCTTTGTTTGTAACATTGTCAAGCAGTGAACGGGTTAAAGATAAGCTGCAGGAGGTTTAAAAGATACGCTGCAGGAGGTTTAAAGATAAGCTGCTGGAGGTTTAAAAGATACGCTGCAGGAGGTTTAAAGATAAGCTGCAGGAGGTTTAAAAAAAGATCTTTGTTGTGACTGTCAAAGAATACTAACAGATGTTTCCTTGTACACAGGCATGCTAAAATCCCTTGCTTACCTGATCCTCCTCCTTCCCCTCCACTCCCCTCCCATTCCTTTTTACATATATACACACACAGGCAAATGTACTCACACACACACACACACACACACACACACACACAACATACACACTCAGTTTTCTCTCTCTCTCTCTCTCTCTCTCTCTCTCTCTCACACACACACACACACACACATATTCTCTCTCTCTCTCTCTCTCTCTCTCCTCTCTCTCTCTCTCACACACACACACACACACACACACACACACACACACATTCATATAATCACACAAAGCTGTTAGCACACATGCCAATTGAGTGATAAGTTTAAAGAGGATCAACGAACAGACCTTTCAGGTCTCAATCGTTGAACAAGTCAAGTCAAGTCAAGTCAAGTCAATTTTTTCTTTTCTTTTCCCAGATTCTGTACTGCAACCATTTTCTAGTTTAGTTATATGCCCAGTGTTTGATGTTTAATTGCTTCACGTTTTTAAATTAATTAAGGTGCAGGATGTTGTGATTATTTGTACTGCTGATTATATTGGAGATTCTGAGCTATTTGCTTGTGAGAGATCGTAAGAACAGGATAGAAAGTGGTCAGTAAAATAATGTTTAACCCGTTCGCTGCTTGAAGCTGCTTGAAAATGTTACAAACAAAGGCTTTCCCAGTGCCAGGGAAATCTAATGATTTGGGGGTAATAATTAACAAAAAATTCTAGCTCAGAAACTACAAAAGATATAACAATGAAATATATATGATTTTTGAAGGAAATTGAATGAAGATTTTGAATCTGGGCTTCTTTTGTTTTAATTTTGATAATAAAAAAGTATTTAGACAATTAGATTTGGATAGATTTTTTTGCACGATCAAAAGCATATGTATTTACCACTACATCTTCACATCCAAACAAGAACACAAAGCAAAAAAGTTGAAAAATAAAGTTTGTATTGTCACACTACACCTGTAAATGAAAGTAAAACAGTTTAGAAGTCTATCAAGACGCTCACACTCTATGCAGACAGGTCAGTCCACGACCACGCCCCCCTCTCCCCACCACGCCCCCTTGCTGGACTTCAACCCTCTCTTTCACTGCTCCTCTTCCCCTACCTTTCCCTCTGCCCTGTGCCGCGCCGCGAGCAGGCCGCGCTCCCCTCTCACGCTGACTACCACGTCACTGACCACTGGCACGCAGTGCAGAGTACACACTAGGCGAGCTCGTTCGACGCTGGCAAACCAGTCAGCTGAACACACATTGAGGTCACACAGCCCGACACAATAACTGACGAATACGGTTGGCAATTCCATCACTATCATCATCTCACCTTCATGCTCGAGTGAGTCGTTGAATAAAAGATTATTGTCTTTGTCAAAAATCATTAGCAGAGCCTGCTCAGCTGTGTAAATACGTTGATTTGGTCGCTACGCTTGTCGAAGGTTGCGCTGCCATCTTTGCAAGCGAGACGAAGTGCTGGCTGGTCATCCAGTCAGTGATGAGAATAAATGGGCTTTCCCCTCACTGTGGTCATTTACATATCATTTTAATACTACAGACATATAAGGCTTACTACGCACACTCTATTTAAGTCCGTTGATAGAAATAGTAACGAATGAAAATTCAAGAAAAATGCATGACGTCAGTGGACGGCCCATAGGCACTGGGAAAGCATTTTTAATGCGGCGTCAGCTGACGGCTTAAAGGCACTCTACGGGTTAAAGATTGTTGTTATTGGGCTGCTTATTTGAAATAAAATAAGCGGTGGAAAAAAGTAATCCACGACACAATGGTATGTCAGAATAGTTAGGGAGGTGCTTGTTTGGGCTGAACTGAAAGACAGGAAGGAAAGTAGCATATGACACATTCTTCGGAATAGTTTGGAAGCTGCTTGTTTGCTCAAACTGAAAGGTGGAATGGAAAGTATCCCATGACACATGCGTCAGAATAGTTAGGAAGCTGCTTGTTTGCTCATACTGAAAGGTAGAATGGAAAGTATCCCATGACACATGCGTCAGAATAGTTAGGAAGCTGCTTGTTTGCTCAAACTGAAAGACAGAATTTTAAGTAGTCCTTGGTATGATGTGGCCACAGAGTGGTCAAGGGAAACACTGCTGGAAGCCTGGATGGAGGACCCTGTAGCCTGCTGCCACAAGTGTGGGGTCACGCCCCCTGGGTCGCTGTTCAGCGAGAAGCCGCAGGTGCAGGAGAGTCTGGCCAGCCCTCTGCCTAGCCCCTCCCATGCCAGCAGCCCCTCCGTGGAGGCAGAGTGTGATATATGTACGTCCACCTTCCTGCTGGCGGATGAACCTGTCCATATGACCTGCTTGCATCAGTTCTGCCGCCATTGCTGGGAAAGGTGAGCCTCGGCGTGTGTGTGATTTGATACTGTGATAAGCGGTGCTTTGCTACTTTTTTTTTTTGCTGCTGTCTTTCTTGATGACTTTAAAGACAAAATTTGTGAAATTGTAAACTCATTTGGTCAGTTGCTGGCTTTTAGTTTATTTGTGTGCTGACATTGGGATTGATCCTGCTGCTTTGGCATTCCTTTCATTATTAAGCAGGTAATTGAATGAGGTGTTCATTGTTTCGGTGATTTATGACGTTTAATTGTAGTCCAGAAAGAACTGTTTCACGTCCCCACCCCCTTCCCTCCCCTTCCCCAAGAAATGGTGTGTACATGTGTGAGTGTTATAATTTAGGTTTTTTTTTCTTCTTTTTTCATTAGTATTATTTAGGGCAAACAAAAGTTACAGAAGATGATGCAGTAAAAGTATCCTCATTTTTTGTTGTTATAAATGTTTTAGTGGTCTGAACAGCAGTACACATAAAGTCCTTGAAGTAGAAACAATTGAAAATTGTGAGCTGCAGTCCTCAAATGTAGAAGATAATGCATTCTGGCTATCCAGTAAACCCAGCATGAATAATAGAGTTATCACCACCTAAGTCATTCTTGACCACTTGCTCCAGTAGATGCCTTGACAGACACTGTCCTCTAAATTAGTTGCATTATTAACACTTCTGTTACTAAAATGATTTTGGAATTAGCAATGACAGACAATTTAGAATTAGTCTTCAACTGTAGCTTTATAAGTCTTTGTTTTCACAAATATTTGATATTAATCATCTGGTTAAGGTAAGTATAAGGCATGGTGTATGCCTATTAATATTACAACGCTTTCAACACAGTGTGCGCAGCTTTATGAAAATATGAAAAATGTACACTGAGCCACATAACACTGAAAATGTACATCGGAGGTGTGCTGTGTGCTGGTGAAGTTACCAGCTCTGCTATGAAACACTGGCAGAATGTTGGTGATTATTTTCCTGCATTCAGTGTTTGGGACTAAGTTTACATGACTGTGTGAACTCCATCTTTAAATGAAAAGTGAAATGTATATTACCACATCTCACTGTAATAGAGGAAAATTGTATTTTGCATCATATGTCACACAAACAATCAAACAAACAAGGACTCCAGAACCTTTTTTGTGATGGGACTGGGGTAAGAAGTGCTCTTTGAGAATAGTGGGGACTGGCACCTACACAACTAGATTGATTTTGCTGTTCTTTTGTTCATGTGTGATTATTGTTATTATTTGTTTTAAAATACGTTAATCGTTTATATTTATCATTTTCATTTTGTTGATGTAGCCAAGTGGCTTTTGACTTAAAAAAAAAATTTTTTTAAGAGAAGATAACAAATAGAGGTAGACATATTATATCTTTTGTGAACACAAGTGAACAGATAAATCAAGGAAAAAATGTATGCCCTGCTTACAAGCTACGAATGCCAATTATACAGGTTGCAAGTGAAGGGATGTAGGGTTATTCAGGCTCAAAATCCATGTGTCAACAGATACCTGAACATGAAGATCCAGGAAGGGGATGCTCATCACATTACCTGCCCAGGCTTTGACTGCTGCATGTTGGTACCTGTGGAAATTATTGAAAATATTGTGTCCCGGGACATGGCACGCAGATACCTGCAGTTTGATATTAAGGTGACGGACATTTCTGTTGTAATTATGCTTTTGTGTGATGCTTTTTGTTTTATATTACATTTTAGGTAGGTGAGTTTCTGTTCTCCTTTTGTTCAGATTGATTGGTAGTCTGTGTTCATTGAGTACTTGAACCATCTAATAGGATTTGTTCTTTCAAGAACACAAGTTCCATGCTTTGTCCAGTTTGCTTTTGCATGTGTCAGTATGTCATGACACATGGTAAGTGTTCATACATAGTGTAGGTAAACAGGGCTGATCTGATGGTGGTGTGAATTGTGATGTAAAACCTGAAAAAAATCTGCACATGAAAAAGTGTTCCTTATTGACATGAAGCAGTGCTCCTTGTTGAATTGTTTTGATGAGGACAAGTGAAAGGGAGTACAGTGACAGTAAGAGCAGATGAACGAATATATGTGTTTCTTTTTATTAGTGTGTGTATGTGTTTGTGTTGTAAATGGTGTGTGTATTGTAAGTGGCGTGTGTGTGTATGCATGTGTGCGTCTGCATGCAGTGCACACGCATATATATGCATGCATGTGTGCGTGTGTATGCATGTGTGTGTACACATGCACGTATGTGTGTGTATGCGTGCATGTATGTGTTGTGTGTGTGTGTGTGTGTGTGTGTGTGTGTGTGTGTGTGTGTGTGTGTTGTGTATTGCTGTTTGTGTGTGAGTGATTATGATATTTGTTTTAACTGATATGCGCTTGTTTTAACTGATATGTCATGTGCTTTGTTTGTCAATGTCATTGGCGGTAACTAACACCCTCTCTTTCTAAATTTTGCTTCGTTCTCCGCCGTCAGTCACTCCATTTTGATAAAGAGTTGTTTAATTTTAGACTCGTGCATGCTGCTGTTCAACAAAAAATTTTTTTTCATATTAAGCTCTGTTGATTTTTTTATTACAAAATGTATTATAATATGATCATGTAATTTATATAACGCCAGTGTATATGATGAATTATTATGAATAAATGCACAGAAGTAAGGATAGTGTGTTCTCCGTTCAGGCTTTCGTGGACAGCAACCCTGACATGAAGTGGTGCCCCTTTCCCGGGTGTGGCCGAGCGGTGAAGTTGCCGGAAATTGACGGCCTCGCTTCCAGCAGTTCACAGAGTCGAACTGCCATTCCCAGTGACACCTCACGCAGTGTGGACTGTGGGGCCTGCCATTACTTCTGCTGGTAAGGCCATGCACTCCATGTTCTACATCAAGCTGCTATAGTTCAGACTGTAAGTTTCTCTTGTCTTCTGAAGAATGACCTTGTACATACGGAAAAAATGGAAACATTGCCATTAAAATCAGCTGAGAACTGGATGGTCTCGTGAAGAAATTTTGAAAGTCTGAGAAATGACAGCTATTGATTGAGTGTTCAGTCCAGTCTTTAACAGGTAGATATTATACTTTATAATCAAATAATATGTTCGATAATGTGTATTGAAGAGATGTAGATTTCTAATTTTGAATTGTTTTTCTGATTCTGTCTTACCTTTAGTATGATACTGCTGGTCTGAGTGACTTCAATAAATACTGACTGTTCCAGTGAAAAGACTGCTCCAAGGGAAGTAATCTAATGGAAATTTGAGTAATGGATTAGTCCCATTTCATAATTTCATTTGTTCACCTTAGACCAAATTTTGCACCCAATTTGGAGAGACAAGTGACTGTCAGATCATCCTTTGTTTTAAATGTTTTGAATGTTATTTGTCCTGCCTGTGGAAGGCCCAATAGGTCAAAACACATTGTGTTTGTTTTATGATTTGTTAGTTCATTCACTTGGTGGTCTAGTAATTCTGGTTTTGATCTTGTCTCAATTTTCACCTGCAATCACCCAATTTTGAAATAAAAAATTGGAAAATCAATACTCCTTCTTAGTGCAAAATACAATGAAATATTTTGAAAATCTACCAGTGGCAATAGTGTGTGTGTGTGTGTGTGTGTGTGTGTGTGTGTGGTGTGTGTGTGTGTGTGTGTAAAAACATTGCGCTTCATTTGGATAAACAATTACCAATTATTATAAGTCAGTAGCTTGAAATTTTATGACTGCCATTGCCTTAAACATACATGTTTTTAAAGAATTATGAAATCAGGAAAGATACTTTATATTTCCGCTTGCACAGAATGACTGATTGCTGATTTCTATCATGTACAAATTTCTGGGTTTGTTGGTAATGAAGCATTCTGTATTTTGTATGGCGCCTGTCACAGGGAATGTACTGGGGAAGCCCATGAGCCGTGTAGCTGTGCCAACTGGGTCAAGTGGCAGAAGAAGATATCTGACATCAAACCGGAGTCCTGTGAGCGTGCTTTTTGTCTGTAAAGTATGATTTCTGCAACGGTTTGGTCTCTCTGTCATTGACTGGTTTATTGAATTTTTATTTGTTGTCTTGGTTCCATTTATTGACTTAATTTTCACTATGTGGTCTCCATGTCATTACTTGTTATTGACTGTTACTTTGACATAACATTTATATGATTATGAAATTGTTTTTATAGAGCACGAGACAAAGTTATAACTGGGTTGTGTAATGTTTTTTAAAAAAGTCCAAGTCCTAGCATATCAGATTTTGTGTGAATGTCTCTTTGTTAATGTAGTTTGCAATGTGTGTGTCTGTCTGCATGTTGTTGATGTTTTTAAGGACTGTTGTTATCATTTACCTTCTTTCAGAAAATCTGGAATCAATCTATTGGAGGATGCCAGTTTCCCACTTTATGGTTATGATGCAAACTGTCACAGAAAACTGGTAATGGCAGATATAGGCAGATCGCCTGTTCAAAGGTTCATTATGTGAACTTTTAACACTTTGGCTTCTGTGTCTTAAACCGAGTTGAATTTTTAATACTGAGGTCTCAGTGTCGTTGGCTGAATGGATGTATTGAAAGTAGTTGTATATGACTATGTCTTGTTCACATTGATATATGTATGAACAGGCAAAGTTTCCTTTTTAAAAATGTCTTATTTCTGTCATTGTTTTATTTCTTTCGTATTCTGTTTTGATCTCTTTTTTTTCTTTTTCATTTTCCTCCTCTGTTTTCACAGCCCCTACTAACCTTGATCTTTCTCTCTGTCAGTAATTCTTCACAGTTACTCATCACTGTTCTCTGCTCTGAAACACATTAGTCATGTAAGTTTTTAACTAAGAAAGAGTGTTTTTAGTTAGTTTGATTTCTAATGTCTGTTCACTTTCTTCAAGACACCAAATCTGGCTGCATCAGATTTATGTTGGTCTCTGCCTGTTTCAGTTTCTCATTCATTCTGTCAAGACTGCATGAACTAATTCCTTTTCTTTCTTTCTTTCTTTCATGTTCTGTTTCATCAACCATGCCCTGCAGTGGCATTGTTCCCATGCCAATCATACAGGTCAACCCATACACAATCTCTACACAATATCAAGTCTTCTGGAGACAACCCTCCAGAGGAAACACTGCATTGCTGCTGAGTCTTTATAGTATTCAGTAGTGCCTGTACCTATGCAGCATCTCAGGACACCATCTACTCAACTTCATACTGATGTAGTTGTGTAACCAGTGTGAGTGAGTGTTCCCCATTGGACAGTGCTGCCATGTCCATTCAGTAACAGTCCTCATGAAGTTGCCAGCACAGAGCAGATTTGATGAGCTTACCGCAGGCATGGACTTCAGGAGGAAATGGAAACTGGCATTTCCACGACACCAGGGAATGAAAGGCCACAGAATTTAATACTTAAAAAAGAATTCAATGATGAAAATGAGGGTGATGAAGATGGTGCCATGGAGTTCCATTGTGATCAGACGACATGACGGAGCTTTACTCCATACTTCTTTTTATTACACATATGGGCGTCAACCAGGCTGAAGGGGTAGGGATACTGCTGTGTTGGTTAGGAAAATTGAGCAACATTTTCAGAGAAGCGTCCATGACGTGGACGAAACTCTAGCGTGTGGTTCCAGTTTTCCCATCACAGCCTCTAGCACTTTCATCTCTGGAGAGGAGCTGGCTGAAGGGGAAAAATCCTGCAAATAAATGCCTTGAATGGGAATTGAACCTATGACCTTGCAGCCTGCAAGTCTGCAACGCCAACCACTGTGCCACTGCAGCCGGTACATGAACAGTTTCATGTAGGTGACTGGAAAGATGGAATTAAATGTAATCTCAAATGGATTGTTTATCATCATATCCAATTGTCTAAAATGGTGGGATCATATTTTGACTTTTCCGTCCCAAGGTAGCTGCATATAATCTGAGTGGACAAACCCCATCCTCAAGCCTATAGTTCCCATTTGAGTGATGACAGGTTACTGCATGAGTGCTGACAAAGACACGTGTTTGGCTCTCTTAGTAGCAACACAAATTCCAAAGAAATTTACAGTGATCACAATAAGTGGTGGAATGTATGTTGAAAGACCCAGCAGAACAGACTGTTCTTTTTGCCCTCATACATCCAATTTTTTTTTTTTTTTTTTTTTGCCCACAGACATCCAAAATTGGCTCTTCTTTGCATGCCGTTCACAATTCTTGCTTTACTAAATTAAGGTGTTGTTCTCTACTGTTACTTCCCATGCTTGAAGAGGTAGAATATTTGCAACAGTACAAGGGAGGAGGGCATTACCTTGACAGCATTCCTTTGTCTGTGTTACACCTCAGTGAGTGGGACAGAGGAGGAGACGGAGATGGCCGCCAACTGCCTATGGCTGGTGACCAACTCCAAACCCTGCCCCAACTGCAAGTCGCCCATACAGAAGAATGAGGGCTGCAACCACATGAAGTGTTCGAAGGTAACGTGATGACATGAGACTGATTGACTTTATTTTCCTAGGAGTGTGTGTGTATGTGTGCGCACTTGTACAATTTGTGTGTGTGTGGTGTGTGTGTGTGTGTGTTGTGTGTGTGTGTGTATGCGCGTGTACTATTTTACATCTTGCCACCAAGAACTCCAAATGACTGTGCCTGTGTATTTACACATATATGTGCCAAACAATTTCTTTTACATGACACAGATGCCTGGCAATGTTCACTTTGCCATTTTTTCCCCCTAAGTATACACGTATTATTTCTCCTGAAGCAAACATGAAGGAGATCAGAAGTTCAAAGTAAATCATGAGACTGACAAACGCTGTGAGGCCACGTCCTGTTTTCCTGTTGCAGTGTAAGCATGACTTTTGCTGGGTGTGCCTGGAGCAGTGGAAACGCCACAACTCCTCCACCGGGGGCTATTTCAAGTGTAACCGCTATGAGGTGGTCAAGAAGGTTGAAGAACAAACTGCTGAGCTGGTCAGTGATGTAAGTATTAACCCAGTTTTGGGAGATTTTTCTCTTTCTGTCTTGGGTGAAAAACAACAGAGACTTGAGAAAAAAAAAATTCCTTTGTTCTTGGGACAGTGGACCTACACTGCGATTTTTACAGAATTTTGCTTAGAATGTTTAACTGCATTCTGTATATTAGAAAGGTCATTTCACAATAAGTCTGTGTGATTAGTTCCAGAGCTACATTTAATACAGTTGTGATAATTGGTATTGAATATTAGATTTCATTAATTTTGTGTAAATGTCATTAGAGGCTTTGTTTATTACAGTGCAGTATTCAGCTGGGTCTAAAGGTGTGTTCATTTGAACTGATCCTTCGATATTTGGGACTGCCCTTCTTGCTTTCTGATCAACTGTCTCATTTGCTGAAACTCCACAATGAGGGGGCCCAAACTTCTTCTTCTTCCTTGTTCGCTTCCCATTAGATGAGCAGCCCGGTGTCCTCGATGAAGGACTGCATCATCATGAAAGCGTAGATGCGTGGTATCGTGGTTTTAGTTGCGCCAGTGGCCCGATACCTCCGTCTTCAGCTTGAGTTTTCTTTCGGGGTGCCTCCCCCTTAGCTCATGGCCTGTATGTCCTACCCTGTGTCACAGGGGGGATTGTTTCTCCGAGGATCCCACCCCATGGCTTGAGGTTATAACGCGCCTCTTGACCACATGATGAGCCCGTTTTAGGACACATGGGGTATTTCAGTGAGGACAACAGTGCCACCTGTTGACCCACCCCGTCCTGGTAGGAACATCGCCAGTTGGTCCGGGACTGTTTATTCTGCCAGGCAAGCCTGACTTATATCGCAGCTAACCCCCATATCTGAGGGCCGTTCCCCTATCCACCACCTGTGGACCTGCCGGGTTGGAGATGGTCGCCCCACTACTGAATTGGAAGCAGCCTGGTCCCGAAGGGGGCCCAAACAAAAAGTAACCATGATAGCATTAGAGGTAAGAGATATGTATTGTAGATTTATTTCTGTCATCATCTCAAAGTGGATTTGTTGAATTTCAAGAGTGTGAATGGCGCTAACAGCTGATTTAGAATCGGAACATAGTAGAATTTGGGAGACATTAATAGGAAAATATAGCGCACAATTTAATGATGTTAAGATAGTGATTAATTCAGCATTAAAAAATTGTAAATTTCCATCAAGACGATACGGTTTTTCTGCTTTTAAATCAGGTAGTTTGAAAGATGTTCCTGTCTTATTCCGGTTTCATACAGAACCATCTGTGAAATTTTTTAAGTGATTTTTGTCGTGATTTTTCAGTTGTTGAATACAGAATGTGTGTGTGTGTGTGTGTGTGTGTTGTGTGTGTGTGTGTTGTGTGTGTGTGTGTGTGTGTGTGTGTGTGTGTGTGCGTCCAGTAATTCCAACAAACAAAAACTCATAAAGATGAATGTGAGATTGTCATACAACCATAGTCAGCTGCCAGTTGCAGTTGGTGTATGAAAAGTGTTGAGGACAGAAAATCTGCATGATAAGGTGTGGAATAGATAAGTTTGTTTTGAAATATGGCCCTCCCTCCCCATGTGTAGGTTTGTTTTCAACATTGCACATTGATTCTCTGACATCACCATCCTCACCCAATCTTGCCTTGGTCATTATGTTTAGGGTGATGACAGATTTTTCCACTAGTATGTGATAAGATCATTTAGCATCAAACCTGCATGATGCAAGTTCTTGCAGGGAAACCTCTCATCCACGCAGCTGTAAATGGATCCTGGTTCAGTTCACAGAAGAGTGGGGCAGCAAAGGAAGAGAGTTGGACAATTCCCTTAGAAATGATGAACCTTTAACAGTCTACTGCCCCTGTGTGTACAAGGCAGTAACAGCACAAGTGTTTCCATTTGAACACAGTTTTATGATGTGCGCTTCATGGTTTCCATTCTAAAACAAGATATTTTTCTTACTTTCTTTCTCTAAATACAAATCAGTTGTGTGTGTGTGTGTGTGTGTGTGTGTGTGTGTGTGTGTGCGTGCGCTTATGAGTGAGAGAGAGTGATTGGGAGTGAAGGGGTGGGTGCTGGAAGAGTTACAGTTGATTGATCTTTGGAAAGAGAGAATGCTTGAAGGCAAATTTGCCAATACATCCGACCAGCACACTGGATTCCGCTTGGTCGTATAATGTCAGTGAAGCTGTTTTACCAATGTCAAAGTTCAGATGTTTGATATGGCCAGCTGAAGGTTTGGACACACTTATTCACCGTTTTTGCATCAACCGTATAGTTTGCATGTCAGTTTGGATATTTTATGTTTGCTTGACCAGCCATTTTGGGTTCCACCATCAAAGCACCAAAATAAAAAACTTGCTTTCAACAACAACATGAATTGAGGTGAACTGTGTTCTGGACGGTGCTGTTGAGCAAACCTCTGTTCTTGTGCGTGTCAACAGGCTGAAGAGAAGAACGCCAAGATGCAGGAGCTGAACCGCTTTGTGCACTACTACACTCGATTCAAAAACCATGAAAACAGTTACAAGGTAGGGTGAGGTTATATGTTTGTTCTGGTTTGTGGTGGTTGTACTTGTTGTCATTCTTGTATTAAGACCACAAGAAACTGCGCATTAATATTATTTTCCATGATTTCTTGGAAAGCGTAAACACCAGCTATTGATTTTTTGTTTGACACAACAGAGTAAATATATAAATGATTATGTTAAGCATTATCCATATGATGAAACCAGTGGTACGCTTTCTGTGCCGTGTCTGCCAGTCTGTAATTAAAATGATCACATTTGTGCAGTAAAGTGTTTCTTCATGCCTATTGAAGTGCATGCATTTGATGTGTTTTACATTTGTTGGAATCATTGAAAATAATATACGTACTGTTCAAGTCATTCTGTCCTATGCATTGAATGCTAGTTTGTACATAAGTTGATCTGCAGTTTTGTAGGACATAATAATAATAATAATAATAATATATGAATACTTATATATAGGACATATATCACATGCAGGCATATATCACATATAGACATGGATATATCATATACAGACAGGGATATATCATAAAGAGACAGTGATGTTTCACATTCAGACAGGGATGTATCACATACAGACAGGGATATATCATATACAGACAGGAATCAACATCAAACAGACAGTGATGTTTCAAATGCAGTTAGGGATATATCACATACAGAGGGGATGTTTCAGACAGAGACGGGGATATATACAGACAAGAATGTTTCACATTCAGACAAAGATACACAGATAGGAATGTTTCACATGAAGAGAAGGATATCTATCACTTAAAGACAGGGATGTTTCGCATACAGACAGGGATATATACACACACAGGGATGTTTCATGTAAAGACAAGGATGTCTATCACGTACAGACAGGAATGCTTCACATTCAGACAGGGATACACACGCACAGACAGGGATGTACCACATAAAGACAAGGTTATCACATACAGACAGGGATGTTTCACATGAAGACAAAGGTACATATCATACACAGACATGGATGTTTTACATGCAGACAATTATACTGCTGTACACCTGCCAGTGGTGAAAGTGGTGTATAGTGTATTCAGAGTGAGTGTAAATGTCACTCTCCTTTTTTTTCTTTATTGAAATTGTGTTTATTTGTATGAGAGACAGGCATTCTGCAAGTAGAGGGCAGAATCCACAAGAACTTGATTTGTCACATGTCAACTTGGGCATGCACTAGCAGTTATTTTCTGCCATACTGAAGAGCAAATCACCTTCTTAGGGATGAGAACCCTTCAGCTTCCTGTGTAGAAATCGTCAGGAGCAAAAGAGAGTCTAGAATATACCATTTTTCTGGAAAATAGGATAATTTTTTTTTTTTTTGTATTATGGAAAATTCTACAATGTTTAAAAGAGAAAAGAATGCTGACATTGAAAAGCGATCTATATCCCAAGACCTGATTTCAAGTGCACGGGTCTCCATGAACAAGAACTGTAATTTGCAGCCGGGAAAACTGTGAAATGGTGAGAAAACTGAAAAGACAGATTTACGTGTGTAACTCGAGCCTGTACATGTTATAGCCATATCACCATAGCTACACGGCAATGGGGTCAGGTAGGATGTCGAGAAATGACTCGCTGGCTCTGTGCTATTCAAACTGGACGATGGGTACTTCATGGTCATAATCCGCTTGCCAGTTTTCTTGTGTGGGTTGTGGGCTAAATAAAACTCGAGCGCTGTACATGTTATAGCCATATCACCATAGCTACACGGCAATGGGGTCAGGTATCGACGACCCCCTCTTGCGTTTCCTGGTCAACAAGATTTCGCATCACCTCTGGGCTGCGGCGGACAGCGCGGCCAGGTGCCATTTTAACTGCCTGTTAGCAGTGAGAGATGCTGTGCTATCTCAGGCCAATCTCTCCCCGGCGCTCAAGGCGGCCTTACGGTGCATCCCGGGTCAGGAACAGTCGCTCTTCGGTGACTATTCCACTGCTGTCATCACTCATGCAGTCGAGGAACGCAAGCAGGCGGCGTCTTTTGCGGCCAAGCCCCCTCCCCAGCATCGTCCTCGCCAGCATCGCCCTCCTGGACCCTACTCCCGTCCGGCCCCCAGACCCCAGCCTTACCCCAAACAGGCCCCCCCTCGCACCTCAAAGCCCGCCAGACGACCTTCTTCTGCCGTTGCTAGATCAAAACCGAAAAACCCCCATCAGCAGAATTTTCGGTTCGGTCAACAGGCCCGGCCTCGGAGGTGACTAGTAGACTCACCTTCGGAGGAGCGAGAACTGGCAGACTTCTTGCCCCCCCCCCCGGCCCCGCGGCCCCTTTGGCAGGCAGCCTGTCCCGACATGCCCACCAGTGGCGGCGTATGGGACTCAACCCTTGGATAGTGTCAGTGTTACAAGAGGGGTTCCGTCTGCCCTGGGCACACGATCGCCCCCCTCTGCTATCCTCTCCTCCTCCTTCCCCCGGCGATCCCCCCCTGGCCCAGGCGGAGGCTCTTCGCCTGGAAGTCGAGGACCTTCTTCGGAAAGACGCCATCACCCATATACCCCACCCAAACCCCGGGTTTTACTCCCACCTTTTTGTGGTCCCCAAGTCCTCGGGGGGCTGGAGGCCCATCCTCGACCTTTCTCCACTCAACAAATTCCTCAGAACAACCAAATTCAAGATGGAAACCCCGGCCCAGATCAGAGATTCCATCCACCATCTGGACTGGGCCACCTCTATAGATGTGAAGGACGCGTATTTTCAGATCCTCATTCATCCTTCCCACAGACGATACCTTCGGTTCGTCTGGCGGGGACGGGTATATCAGTTCAAGGCGCTCCCCTTCGGACTCTCCCTGGCTCCCTTCCTTTTCACGAAGGTAGTCAAGGAGATGGCCGCCCTTGCCAGACAGGAGGACATTCGCCTCTTGGTTTACCTCGACGACTGGCTCGTCCTGGCTCCCACTCAGGCCCTGTGTCAAGCCCACACATCCAAACTTCTGCGCCTTTGCTCCTCACTAGGGTTCGTCACCAACCCCGAAAAATGCGAGCTCTCGCCCAGTCAGAGCTTCTCCTTCCTGGGCATGAGTTTCGACACCACCTCCATGCTAGTCTCCCCAACCCCGGAGAGGTCCACCCGCCTGATGGACCTCATCTCCCACCTCCGCCTCTCTCCCCTCGCGTCGGCAAGGACACTGTCCTCCCTTTTGGGGATGATGGAGTCCCTGTCGCCTCTCATTCCTCTGGGCAGGGTCCCCAAACGACAGCTTCAAAGGGAGTTCCGACGTCGTTGGTCGCAGACAGCCGACCGCTGGGACCAGACCATTCCCCTCGGGCCTTGGTTCTTTTGGGCCACAGAGGAGTGGCTCAGCCCCTCCATCCTGAGCCCCGGGGTTCCCATCTCCCTCCCATCCCAGGCCCTACATCTTTACACAGACGCCTCCAACTCGGGCTGGGGGGCCCATTTGGAGAGCAGTCATGCCTCGGGGGTGTGGGACCCATTGACTGCCCGTCTTCACATCAACATCCTGGAACTGGAGGCGGTCCGACTAGCCCTCCTTCACTTCCAGACACTGGTCTCGCACCGATTTGTTCTTCTTCTCACGGACAACACCTCGGTAGCCTGTTACATCAACAAAGGGGGGGGGGCACGCTCCATCAGTCTCTCCCTCCGGGCAGAGGCCCTCCTCCGCTGGTGTCACACGCAACGAATCACCCTTCGCGCGAGACACATAGCAGGGACGCACAACATCCTGGCAGACTCTCTCAGCCGCTCCGGGTCCGTCCTCCACACCGAATGGACCCTCAGCAGGCACACGCTAACCTCGGTGTGGGAACATTGGTTCACACCCATAATCGACCTGTTCGCCACCCGATTCAATCATCGTCTGCCAGTGTATGTGTCTCCCGTCCCGGACCCTCAGGCGTACGCGATCGATGCCCTATCCCTTCCCTGGTCCGGCCTCATAGCTTACGCCTTTCCTCCCTTCCCGATCCTTCACAAGGTGATCAGGAAGGCGAGACTCGAGGGACCCAGGCTCATTCTCATAGCCCCATGGTGGCCCACTCAGTCCTGGTTTCCGGACCTCAAGTCCCTCACTCACGTACCCCCTCTCCAGTTGAACGCCCGGTGGGACATGCTCAGGCAACCCCGCTCGGGTCGCCCCCACTCCATCCCCAGGCGCTTCGCCTCCACGCCTGGCTCCTGTGCCAGCCGGATTGCGAGCATCTATCCCCACCTCCCAAGCGGACAGGTCCCAGTCCGTCCTTAACATTCTCTCTGACGCCGGGGCCTCTCAGGACCTCCGAGACCTAGCAATGGCCTCTCGCAGAGCTGGCACTGAGTCCCTTTACGATTACAGGTGGAGGAAATGGGTCTCATGGTGCAAAGACAACTCTGTCCCACACAATAGTCCCTCAAATATCCAGATAGGAAATTTTCTGTCCCACCTAAAACTATCAGCTAGCTCCATACGGGGCTACAGGTCGGCCATCTGCACGACCATCCGCCAACTGGGCGGACCGTCCTTTGAGAATAACTTCCTTCTCAGAGAGATCTCTAGAGGAGTGGCCCTTCGTGAGGCCCGATCCCCAAGGCGCGTTCCCCTTTGGGATCTTTTCACTGTACTCGATGCCCTCAGGAAACCTCCTTTCGAGCCTATCTCCTCCCTCCCCTTCGACCTTCTTTCTATGAAGACCACCTTTCTCCTCGCTTTGGCCTCGGCCAGAAGGCGGAGCGAGATCCACGCTCTCAGCAGGGACCCCAGAGACATTGCCTTCCACACGGACGGCTCTGTCTCCCTTAAGTTCCTTCCCGAATTCCTGGCTAAAAACCAGGAACCCGGTAGCCCCTCCCCCTACCTCGTCATCCGCCCATTGGCGGATATCCGAGGTGGAGAGAGCGGTGGTGACAGGACTCTGTGTCCTTCCAGGTGTCTAAGACACTACTGGGAACGTTCACGCCCCAGGCGCGCTTCTCAGAGACGTCTCTTTATTTCCATCAACCCCAAGAATAAGAAAGACATCTCAGCTGGCACTATCTCTAGGTGGCTGTCCAAGACGGTCAAATCGGCCTATGCCCAGACGTCCAAGGTCCTCCCCGTCTTGTCCCCCCGGGCCCATGAGGTCAGAGCACTGGCCGCTTCTGCAGCTTTCCAGCACTCTGTCCCCCTGCGCCATCTCCTGGAAGCAGCCTACTGGCGTTCGGAGAATCCCTTTATAAACTTTTATTTAAGGGACATCCGCATGACCAGGGCTGACGGTTCTGAAGGGATATCCTTTGTGGCGGCTAATGCAGCCATATCGGTTAACCCCAAGAACCACTAGGGCACTCGCCCTCCTCCTTTTACGATAAATTCTGCTATGGTCTGACATGGTACAGTATATGACGCCAAAATGGGGAGTTTGTATTATACTCCCTGTTTGGCTAGTATACTTACCATGTCAGACTCTAATGCCCGCCCTACCTTCCCCACTAGCGCCAAGGTCCTTGGGGTTACCTGGCGTGCAGGCCTCGACGAATGAGGTACAGGAAGTTTACACCGGCTTCTTCCTTCGGCGGAAGTAGGGTGGGCGTCACGTGACTGTCTTATTACTGCATTAGCCACACAAAATCTTCGGCCTGACAGAGCTGGCTAACTGCCGTGAATGCTATGGTCTGACATGGTAAGTATACTAGCCAAACAGGGAGTATAATACAAACTCCCCATATTTGTATGAGAGACAGGCATTCTGCAAGTAGAGGGCAGAATCCACAAGAACTTGATTTGTCACATGTCAACTTGGGCATGCACTAGCAGTTATTTTCTGCCATACTGAAGAGCAAATCACCTTCTTAGGGATGAGAACCCTTCAGCTTCCTGTGTAGAAATCGTCAGGAGCAAAAGAGAGTCTAGAATATACCATTTTTCTGGAAAATAGGATAATTTTTTTTTTTTTTTGTATTATGGAAAATTCTACAATGTTTAAAAGAGAAAAGAATGCTGACATTGAAAAGCGATCTATATCCCAAGACCTGATTTCAAGTGCACGGGTCTCCATGAACAAGAACTGTAATTTGCAGCCGGGAAAACTGTGAAATGGTGAGAAAACTGAAAAGACAGATTTACGTGTGTAACTCGAGCGCTGTACATGTTATAGCCATATCACCATAGCTACACGGCAATGGGGTCAGGTAGGATGTCGAGAAATGACTCGCTGGCTCTGTGCTATTCAAACTGGACGATGGGTACTTCATGGTCATAATCCGCTTGCCAGTTTTCTTGTGTGGGTTGTGGGCTAAATAAAACTCCCTTCATTTGGATGTTGTTTTTTCTTCTTCTTTTAAATGGAAACTCTGATGCAAATATTCCTGTGTAGCTGTTCCTTTCCATGTGTGTCTGTGTGTATTTGTGTTCAAGCTGGAAGAACCCCTGCTGCAGACAGCCAAGGATAAAATGATGAAACTTGCTGAAGCTGTCACTGATATAGGTAATTTGTTTTCCTTTTATCTTTATTTCTAGTTTTCATAGAAAAACATTAACTTTTGATTCTGGGTCCAGTCAGTTGCACAGTATAAACAAGTACACACCTAAACTTTGCCATTTTATGTACTTTGAAGAAAAATAGTCCAGCACAGAAATATTTGTGAACTGCTGATAAATGGGCCTGACACCCGTCTTTATGTTTCTTTTTTTTTTTTTTTTTTTTTTTGCTGTCCCAACCTCTGCGCCGTCTCAGAGGCAGTGCACCCACGCCGCTCATTCCGACACCCCATCCACAGCCACGGCCCAGTCGGCCCCACCGCAGCCCCGGCACCGGCAATCCACAGGGAGCAGTCAGTGTCAAGTCGTCAAGAGGCAACCCATCGGAGGAGACACTGCACTGCTGCCGAGTCACCTCGGTGGTGTTCAGTGATGCCTGTTCTGATCTAACATACGCAGGACACCACCTACTAAGCCCCCTACTGACGACAATAATTGCTTAGTCGCGGAGCCGGCGTGAGTGAGCTGTCCCTCCGGAGGGCACCACCACGTCTGTCCAACGACAGCCCCCATGGACTCGCCGATACCGGTGACCCTGACAGAACCAAACCAAGACCACAGACGTGGAAAGGACATTGAAATTGAGGTCACCATGAGAGCAGGGCATGAAGGGCCACAGAACTCGAGACATTTAAAAAAAATTTTTTATGCTGATCGATGAGAGTGAGGATGATTAAGATGATGCTACGGATTTCCATTTCGGTCTGAAACTACATGACAGGGCTGTACTCTACGCTTCCTTTCATAATATATCCCGGCGTCAACCATGCCCGAGAGATACAGGCACCTGCAGTGTTGGTCAGGAAATTTGAGCAACACTCTCAGAAACGCATCCATTAAGTGGATGAAACTCGACTGTGTGGTCCCAGTCTTCCCAACTGAGTCCGCAGCAAACTCAACTCTGGGTAGGAGCTGGTTGGGGCAGAAAAACCCACATGACTCTGATGGGATTCGAACCCACGACCTCCCAGCCGGGAGTCCCTGACGTTAACCACTTCGCCACAGCGGCTGGTCCATCTTTATGTTTCTGTTTGCTGCTTTGTAGGTCTACCCATGATATACATGACTGTTGAAAAGGAAGCTTTGACACTCTGGCCTTACACTTATGCTCCTGGCTGTCACAGAGTTATGACATATATGCACTGGGTATGCAAGTGGGAAGAAGATAATACCTATACTGGCAACAGAACTATGTTTTATCATAATTGAAAGGGCAGAGAAGCGAATTATGTTTATCTCAGTTTGTTCCACCTAGGATAGCATTACTTTGTTCAGATACACAGCTTAGATTTGTATTTAAACTGCACACAATTTAAACATCATATTAAACTGATGTAGGTTATGTTCAGTGGTCTAGCCATTAACAGTATCGTTGGCGGTTTTCAGCGACAGCCAAAGCGGAGACTAGATTTGTGGAAGATGCTGTTCGACAACTGCTGAAAGCTCGACGTGTGCTGAAGTGTTCCTATGTCTATGGCTACTACTTAGATGGGCCTGGTTACAAAAAGATAGTCTTTGAGTTTATGCAGGTGAGACAATCTGTATCCTTTTTTTTTTCAGATGTTGTTTTATTTTTTTCTGTAGTTTCAGCAAGTCCTCAGAGTGTCTAATATGTGTGTCCGTCTGTCTGTCTTAACACATGTTTTCAAATGTGTTGTGTGTGTGTGTGTGTGTGTGTGCACGCGTGCATGTGTGCATGCTCATATTCAGGTGTGTGAATGTTTAAAGTGCTATGTACACTTTCATGGCGTTTTACCATATTGAATTTTATTTTCATTGTCTTACTTAATTTCATTTCCACACAGTTGTGTTCAACATGCTTTTCTTGTTAGAGATCAGTGAACAATGAATAATGTGATTTGAGAATATGTATATACATTAGACCTGACTGAGACTGACAGCAAATCTTGGACAGCCATCTGTCAGTAAACAAAGATTTTAGAGAACACACAAATGTATATGAAATCAAGGGGTGAAAATAACAACTCTTTAGGCTTGCAATTCCTAGTTTTTATTGTTGCTAGTTTCTCAAACATGTTATTCTGCTAACAGACAGAGCTAGAGGAATGCACGGAAATCCTCTCCCAGATGGTCAACAGACTGTATCTACGCACACCGCGCTCCCGAATCATTGAGCAAGCTCACAATGTTCAGCGTCGGCGCCTGGAATTCACAGCGGCCATTGCTAAAGGGCTGGTGCCTCCGGAAACTCCTCCCTCCATGAAGAAGGGCCGGCGTCGCCGAAAATACAGCATGGAGACTGAAGATGTGAGTTCCTGTAAAAGGTTTGATTTAGGGAGAGCATCATTTTGATAACAGAAATCGGTGCTGGTTAGAAATTCTGTAGGAATGGAAATTATGTTTAAGAGATAAAAGAAAGGGAGGAAAGAAAAGAATGAGACACAGAGAGAGAGAGAATATGAACAAACTTCGTTTAAACAAACACAGACACAAAAAGTCCATTCTTTTGCTATATTTGTACATCGCAGAAGTTGGATAGTTGGAGCATAACATCATGCAGTGTAAATTATCCATGAAAATTTGGCTAACGTGAGGGGAAAAAAAAGGACTATGCATGTTTTACACAAATAACACAGAGATACACATACACATACTGTTGGGTTGTTTGTTTATAAACCTCTTGCATCATTGGATGTTCTTCGGTGTTAAAGCATTCAGGTCTGTAGAAGCCTTCATAAGATTGAGCGACAAAGATGTGGTCACACTTTGTTTAAACAAATGCAGACAAAGAAAATGCATTCTTGTACTATATGTTTACATTGCAAAGAAATTGCTTAGCTGGAGTAAGATATCACACATTATAAGTTGCCCTTGAAGAGATTGGCTATTCAGATAAAAAAAAATGATCTGCTTTGCCTGAAAAGTTCTTGTTGTTTGAGAATCATTTAATCCAACACGGTTTTTGATTTGTGTGGTCTCTAGGAGGATCTGCGGAAGGCCATCATGGCATCGATCCAGGAGGTAGACCCAGGAAATCCTTGGATTAAGGATGCTTCCGGTCGTCACACTAATGTCATGGCCTTGCTGGAGTGGCCCCTGGAGGATTCTGATGATTCTGACTCGGAGGTGTCGGTTGCAGCACTTCGAGAATATGGTAGAGACCCTTTCTAAGTGTTGCTGTAGCATTTGTGAAATCATGTTTTAAGCAGTTTGATTTTTTTTTCCAGTTCCTTGATTGACATTTTTTTGTTTATTGTCTGTTTTATTTATTTCATTTTTGTATCTCTGCTTATGTGTGTAAATATGCGTGCACATGTGTGTGTGTGTGTGTGTGTGTGTGTGTGTGTGTGTGTGTGTGTGTGTGTGAATATTTTCATTGTCATGCTTTTATCTCTCGTATGTGAACACACATGCACGCACACATGGGCATGCATGTACATGCATGCACACATATGCACACACACCACACACACACACACACACACACACACACACACACACACACACACACACACACACACTCTGTCTCTCTCTCTCGCTTTCTGTTGCTCATTTTGAACAAGTCTGCATACATGAATGATGTATGATGAGCTATCTTGAATAATAATCATAATGTGGCTGTCTGAAAAGGTAAATGCAAGAGGGTGGGTTGTAACCGGCCCAACGCCGTCAACCCACGGACACAAGAGGTCCATGAGTACTGCAGTCGTCGCTGTAAGCATCATGACCAAATGCAGAACATGGCGGAGGCAGAGCAGCAACAGCAGCAGCAGCAAGGTAGGTCCCTGGCTTGGCTTGGCTTTGGTGTGATTTGAGATATGTGCTTGATTCATCATTTATAGCAATTATAAAGAAAGAGGCTTCAGTTGAATTGTGACCTAGCAGATAATGTGCTTCCTGCAGGAACTGAAATGTGTCTGTGGTTTGAGTTTTGTACAGGTTGGAATTCTTTGTTTGTTTTTGAGTGTCGAAAGTGAAGTATAGCCACAGGCTGATGTGTCAACAAGTTTTGTTGTGCTCTAAAATACACACACACGCACGAGTGCGCACACGCACGCACGCATGCATGCACACACACACCAGTTTGAAACTATTGGTAATTTTTGTTGATTACTGTTTCTGGAAAAGTTTGCTTGTCATGCTTAACTTTTGAGTACCTGTAACCTTGTATTTAGAAATTGTTTTTTTCTTGAAAATTTCTCTGGTTGTGCATCAGCACTTCAGGTTATGATAATTTTTTTAAAATATTTTATTCATTTCATTTTAGCTAGGTAGTAGTTGTTTTTTTTTAGATGCTTTCCAATGTTCAGAGTGAAACTGATGTGAAAACATTCAGTCATTCACACACACACATATGCACATACACAGTCACGCACACATACTTACGCAAGTGTATACAACACACACACACACACACACACACACACACACACACACACACACACACACACACACACCATACAAACATGCATACAGTGGCATGCACACTTATGCGCAGATGCACAGTTGCTTCCTGATAGAAAAGTGCCGCCTGAGGTAAAGCGTTATGTCTTCATCAGCTGCTTGTTGTGTTGTTTCAGAGGAAATCCCTGAGGTGATTCTGGACGAACACATGGACCTCCTGCGTGCCCTGGAAATGTCCCGCCTGCAGTACCTCAGAGACACGGGGCTGCTGCACGAACCAGAGCAACAGAAGTGAGTGCAGAACAGGCCACCACACATCGCATGGTTTCCATTCATTCGTCTGTTTTTAACGTTACAAAATTGCTCAGAGCAGAGACACTTGGCCTTTTGGGGCTGTACAAGACTATCGCCTTATCGTAAAGTTATTGCCTGATTTGTTGCACAGAAATTAACAGACTTTTGTAAAGCCCTCTTTTGGTGTCTTTCTTTTCACTGGGTGCATTATACAAAAGTTCCAGGTATGTGGAGAGTGCCTTCTTTTCTGAGCAAGCTGAAAACGAAGGCATGATCACAAGAGAAAAGTCACACTTTCTGCCCCTTCACTGCTTTTGCAGTTTTCTTTCCCTATTTATTTTTCTTGTGTGGAACATGTAAGTTTATTGACCAGAACTCTGAGAATGACATCCCGGTGGAAAGGGGACTGTTGATTGGGTTTTCTCCTGGTCTCTGGAGTGTTATCTTTTTGCTTGTCACAGTTTAAAACGGTCGGTTCACTTGATTTTCTCCTTCATGACAGCTGACTATTCACTACAGTAAGTTGCCACTTGTGATTTTTTCCTTGTCTTCTAAGTGACATATGCTGGTAATTCGCTGTGTAAACAGCCATTTGACGTTGATGTCTGTTGTCTGTTCACTGTACTGTTTAAAGTGGCCACTTGTTTCTCATTATCTCCGTAGTGTAATTCTTGGCTATTCGCTGTTCAGTTGGCTGCGATGTTTCCTGGCTGTTCATTGTGTGAAGTGGCCTGTTGTGGTTTTCAGCTTCCCTCCTAATTGATCTGTCCTGACAATTCATGAGTAGATGGCAGCTGAATTCAATATCTCGTGCTCCTCATGTGAAAGGTAGCCAGTTGTTTGGGCTATTTATCTTCTCGTCTTCTCAAGTCAGGTAAGGCAGTCATCTATGAAAGTCAGAAGAAACAAAATTGTTTGAAAAAAACCTTTCTTCAGTTATCAGGAAAATACCTGTTTGTAGTCAGCAGGATCTGCTTGATTACAGAGCCGGTTCTTCCCCCAAGGCAGCCGCCGGGTCTGTGCGGCCTCGGGCCAACAGTTCTGGAGCAGAGCGCAAGAAACGAGCCACAGCCATGACACCCATGGAGGAGTTGGACATGGAACTACAGAGAGTGTTAGAGTTGTCCTCCACCATCCCTCACTGTGAGTCAAAAAAAAAGAGAAAAATTGATGTGCGTGTGTATATGTGTGTGTCACAAGACTTGGAGTGTGATTTTGTGTTTGAGTTGGTATGTTTCTCATCTTCTTTGGTATGAGAATATGCTTTTGTGTGTGTTGGTTTTTCTTTTGTTTGTTTGTTTTTGTTTCTTTTCTTTTTTTTTTTTTTTTTTTTAGACGTTATTGATGTGCTGGTATTTCAACTTCCATATTGGTAGGCGTGTCAGTGTCTGTTTCATAACCTAAGCCAGTGACCTTGACCCAAAGACTGCTGAGGGAATTTTCCATTTGTGCATTGACAGAAATTACCATACCCAAAAATTCATATGCGTTATTTTCCTTTGCACATAGTTTTTGGTCTATTTCGGCTAGACCTATGAAACTGTACCAGCAAGTACCAATACAGTGCAAATTATTTACTTGATATTATTCACTTGCAAAAGGTGATCCTGCTGTTTATCTGAATTGTACACATCTGCCAACTCACAGTCTTTTGCTTCCAGTGATCCGTCTCTCACAGTCTGATGTTACCATCTGCATCAAAATCTTCATTCCCACTGGTCTGATTGAGCAATTCTGGCAAAATTTGCACGGCTTGATCAAGAGTGAGAAGGCATTGAGCAGAAAGCTGGTGCACCATGACATAAATTTCGGACTTGGAGGTCATACTAAAGCTGGAAAATGTGCTGTTAAATCTGCTGTTTCATGTGCACATGACAAAAGTGTTATAGTTTCTCAGATCCACAGGAAAGAAGCTTCAAAGGAAAGCAACTGTCATGTGAATTAGACATATTTCCATACATTTGGGATGAAAGTGAGAGGGTGTTTGTTCAGCAAGTGAACTGTATGTTCATACAGCATAGGTTGCTGAGCCAAGTGCACATATGTTGTATGGGTACATCTGAGCCGAAAGTTGAAATTGTTGGCAGCACATTACTCTTTCAATGACCGAATTGAAAGAAGTTTTTTTTTTTTTATCTTCCATTCATTTTTTTGTGGTATGTAGTACAATAGACTTTTGAGAAGTTCAGCTCTGTAAAACAAATTTGTTGTGACATTTAAAATTCTGAGTGGTGTGTTGATGGTTGCAGTTAACAAAATTATGATGTCTTCACCTCCTCCCCACCTACCCCTTCCTCTCCCATCCTCTCTCACATGCTTTTTCCCCCCCATTTTCTTTGTAGAAGAAAGGGGGGGATAGCGAGGAGGGGGGTGGGAGGGGGGGGGAGTGGGAGTGATAGAGGTTCAGAGAATGGTGTAAATTTCCTTGTTAGCTTGTTTTGTCTTGCAATAGAAACACTCACAGGAAACACGGATCAAGAGAAGAAATATGCATTACATAGCCAAGTATGTGTAAGACATGATTCGTGTTACCTAAGGTCTTTAAGACTGTATCATTTAATGAAAAAAAAATATGTGCATATGAATTATTGCTCTAAGATTGTCAACTCTTTTAAGTCTATTGACCATGGATGCTGTCCCTTCCTGCATGCAGGCAGCCACACAGATGCATCAGGCAAGACAGACCAAGCCTCCAAGGGAGCCCGCCACAAGCGCAAGTACAGCCAGAGCCGTTTTGAGGAAACCACATCGACGGTGGTGACCCGCGTGCCCAACAAAAGCGTGGAGGACCTGTACTGCCTGGACTGTGGGCCCAAGACCAAGGTGGACACCAGCCACAACAGCAGCACCTCCAGTTTCTCCGAGCTCAGCCCCAGCATGGAGCGACGCCAGGCAGCAGACCTCAGCCCTCGCCCGCAGAGACCCAGCACTTCCTCAGACCTGGCCACCCTGTCCTCAGCGTCCATATCTCCTGATGGTGCCAGCGGTCAGTTGCTGGAAGATTCGCAGTCATCCCAGCCGCTGCCCGCAGAAGCTCCCTGCGCTGAGGGCGGCATGTTTGGGACGATCAAGGAT
Organism: Conus canariensis; assembly: GCA_033310375.1. Taxonomy (NCBI): domain Eukaryota; kingdom Metazoa; phylum Mollusca; class Gastropoda; order Neogastropoda; family Conidae; genus Conus; species Conus canariensis. The sequence continues at coordinate 135,075,897 of CM065714.1, read as the reverse complement.
CTGTCTGTGGCCAACATCCACGCTACAGATTCGGATAAAACCAGCGAGTTCCTCAGCAAGGATTTCCATGCCCTGTTTCAGAAAGGCCGATCCTACTCCTCATCCACCTCCACTAGTCCCAGCATATCATCAGACAGGCCGCTGAGGAAAGCCAACACCTCCTACAATGGAGAGGACTCTGGTGCCTTCTTTCTGTCCAGACGAGATCCGTATGGTCCAACGTCTTCGTCATACTCATCTCTGTCCTTGTCAGAACCATCCCACTCCGCAGCCGGTGCAGATTCTGCTCCCGATTTCCAAGACTGTGCCTTCCTTCCCAGCCCCCCACCTCATGAGCCTGTGCCTTCATGGCCTCTCCTGGAGAAGAAGAACAACACCCAAGTCAACCAACACAAACCGTCAAAAGCTAAAGCCAAAACTGCCGTTGCGTTGCAAGACACAAGCTTGCTGAGCAGCTCCAAGCGATCCCCAGAGGAGCAGAAAGATCACCCAAAGGAGCCGGCGGTCTGTACTCCAACAGACCCCTTGGAATGGCTGAAGCAGAACAGGATGATGAGCATGTATCGCTGCTGGAAATGGCAGAGAACTTGCTGCAGATGACGGCAGAAATGCACTCCCATATACACAGTAGTGGAACGCAAGCCGAGGACCTAGGCATGGACAGTGTGGAGGAGAAAGGAAAGCACGCTGATGCTGAGGCCTTCCTCTTTCCCTGCTCAGACAATGTGACCGCAGACTCTGTGAAGACCTTCATGAACCCCAGCCAGGACCCATCTGGGCTGCCCGACGCTGACTGTGATGGAGCCTTGGATGATGGAGATGCTGCAGAAGAGGATATCCTGGTCAGAGTTGTGGAGGCCCATCATTCTGAGGACTCTACGGATAGTGATGATGATGATGATGAACGTCCATCCTTCTTTGTTTGATAGCATTGTCATGTATTGTTGTACAGGATTTGTTTGTTGTTGAGCCCTCAGAACTTACTGACAAACCTGTAGAAAATGCTTCCCATCTAGTAGATCATTTATTTTCACTGAGGGACTGAAGAGACAGTGGTTTCTTTTGATTTAATAAAAATGAGGAGCATTATATTGGTAAAACAAAAATGTTTTTTTACAAGTGATGAGGATCTGTAGAAATGACCAGTGAGCCACTGGACCAGTCTGTTCATTTTGAGTTTTACATCTCTTTTTCCATTTTATTTCATTACATTATGAATATTGATGAAAATAAACTTGACTTTTTTGTTATGCTATGTTGTAACTAGTGAAAAGAAGAAATGTCCTCCCCATATAACAAGTTTTGCTGATAAAAGTGATCCAAAACAAAGAACTATCTTGTTACTTTAAGCAGTTATCCATTACACAAATGAATATGTATACTGGCAAGATAGATTGGCTTTGTGTGATATCATAAACTGTGTTCACAAGTAATATTATTGTGCAAAATGTAAATATCAATGTTAAGTGTTGTTGTTGTTTGAACATGTGATGGTAGATTTTATTTAACAAACCGGACAGTGTCAGACAGGAAGTTTGCAGCTGAAATGTCCTTACTCTACCGATCATGAGGAATTTCTGCAAATGGGAAGTGTATGTTTGCTTGCTTGCAGATAACAGATGCCTGTAAATACCTTACAGTGTACAGTTTAGGGTGTATGTGTACATACGCACATAAGCACCACTCATTCAGGCACACACACACACACACACACACACACACACACACACACACACACACACACACACACACACACATTTTCTTTCTATCCATCGCACTTGCTGTATGTGTCATACGTAATCCAAATACCCAGGGGAGAAAGAAGACACTGGCTGAAAACAGATTGTGGTTGTTCAGCTGGGGAAAAAAACAGCAGCCTGTTTTGTTGGACATTGTAGAAAGTGAGAGTAACATGGGTGTTCTGTGTACACAACAACGTTAACCAAGGTATGGCTCAAGTTTGTTATGCTGCTTTTGGTACAAGGTTGGAAACCCCTTCTTTTCACCAAGACCATATCCAGGGCGTGTTGACTACAACTGTGTGTAAAGTGTTTGACTTTTGGATGGGAGAGTCTTACTTTTCCCAGTTTGTGGAAGAGTTGTTGAGGGAAAAGTCGTTCTGCCAAAAGCTATTTGTCTTATTAAGTCTCTTTCTTATGTTCTTGGTCAGTTGTGTCCATTTTCAGTCTGTCTCAATACTTCAGATTGCTTGCTCAAGTTGCTGTGACCAATGATGAAAACGCCATAGGCTCCGAGAAGTGACATCATGTGGAAAGGACACCGAGTCGCCGAGAGGACCCTGGAATTGTGAAAATGTGCTCAGTCTTTTGTGAAATGATGTACAGTAGGTTCAAATTATTTACATGTACTGAGAGAAACCTGGCTCAATCTGTAGTGAGGCAAAGCTCACACCAGGTCCAGTTGTTTAGTTATTTTGCTTCAAGTCTCATGTAGTGAGAGACTTCCCTGTTTCCGTGTGCTTGGCTTGTGCTTACAACTGTGTTGGTACACGAGTGTGGTATTTTTTTCAAAATTTTGTTGTAGGTTACCGAAATCAAGTGTTGTAGCCTATTGCTATATATCAACCAAAAGGGCGTACAACGAATGTTGCACTCAGTATACTTTCAGATATCTTGTAGTGGAAGCAACAGGACTGAAACATACAAGCAGAATGTCTTGTTTACGTCTGCTTGGTTAGTATGAGGACATTAGAACAGGAGAAAAGGGGGAAATGTATTATCTTGAATAGATGTAGAAAATGTGTGAAAGTGAACCACTTAAATTCTTTCTCTTGTACTTTTGCCAGCCTGACATGTTGTTAAGTCAGGAAATTTCACAAGTGACTCATCGGGGAAAATACAGTGACAGACAGGGCTGACCTTTTCTATGACAAGAAATCTCTTTCTATTAGCATGGAATCTACACTAAGTATTCATTGTGTTTCCCCCCCTACAGACAGTAGGCAGAAAATCAGGACAATTTTTCATTAATTGACATTGACATGCGTCAGGATTGTCCGCAGGTAATTGCAAGTTAAGTGGCTTTAAGTGGCCACTTCATCATTCCGGACCTATTCAGGTCGCCGCCACTATGAGCCATTCATCAGCAAAACATGAACTTGTGCTGGCAGGAGCCGTGCTCAATGTTCTCAGCAGGGTCAGACCTCATATCTGAAGAATGTTTGGCTGATGTGTGGATGAGGGTAGCTTTCTTGGTCCAGGATAGGAACATTTTAAAAACTGTTTTCCCTGGTCAAAACATGGCCGGCACTTCATAAAGCAGAAGTTCACAAAAAGCACATGGTGCCACATTGACAGTAAGCTAGATTTTAGAAAATGATCATGGAATGCCTGTTGTTGACAAGTGAAAGATGTGAAAAATGGGTCAGACCTTTTATTGTTTGACCTGTGTTTCGCTTCTTATGCACAGCTGCTATCTATCAGCAGCTGAGTTGTGTACTGAGGTGTGTGACTCTGACATTGAAAGGGTTAACTGCTGCATCAGTGAGGTGTATGACTCTGACAATGAAAGGGTTAAGTGCTACATCATTTTGTTTCATGTTGACGTGAACTGCAATGTTTCTGTCTTTGATTAAACATTTTTCTGCATGCTTCTGGGGATCGGGTTTTGGTTACTTAAACGTTTCCTGTCAGTGCGCCACTTAGGAGTTGTCACATAAGTTACTCTAGAGACAGACAGTAGCTGGGAAAGAAAAATGAAATGGTTCATTGCATTTAATTACAAATGGCTTTGCAGTAGATTTCATCGTTTCTTTAGTTTTACTAGAAACTGGACAAAAAGAAAGAACATTACTTCTATGATAGGCTGAGAAAAAAAAAACGATGATTGTTCTGTTGTAGGTTATGATATAACTTGTTACAAAATAGTGTGTTTACAGTCTTTTCGCTATATTGGTAAGTAGTTTAATTATAAATATATGACTATGAAAAGGGTGAGTTTAGATGTGCTGTTTGTCATTCCAGATCCCTCTGTCGTAAGCATGCTTCAACTGACTCCACCATACACATTGCATGCATATCATTGTTTGTCACAACAGCTCCAGTCTGACAGGATCTCTCCTGATGTGGAGTCTGGTCCTTGCCAGAATCAGTTCTTCTTACAAACATGCATTTGAAAGCTGTGTGGTTGAGCACCTGCAGTACACCCAGTCAGATGGAAAAAGGGGGGATTTTCTGTGGGGTGATGTCACTGTAACAATATTAGATTTGACTCGTGCATTGATCAGCATGAAATGGGGTTGGGGTCGAGTTCTGTTTTCTTTATTCCATTAAAATTTTTTTTTTTTTTGGAAACAAATACTTCTCAGAAGGTTTTGGAAGTATACTTGACAAATATGGCATGTGGATAGGTATCCACCAATTTCCCCAAAATTCAAAGAATTGATAATTTGGGTTATCAGGTTAATGGGGTTTTAGATGTTGAAGTGTAGGAGGATGCGTTAGAGAGAGCTTTTTGGAAGAAAATGAAAGCAGGCGTATGTGTGAATATCATTTGTATGCATTTTACAGTAATTTTTTTTTCATTTTCTAATTAAATTGTTTTAGCTCAAGATGACAAATGATCTCTGCTGAAGTCATAAATGATTGTAATATCCAAATCTGCATGTTATAGACTGGGACTCCAGTCTAGATTTTTTTGTCATCTGTAATAGCAGTTCTTTAAGAATTTTCAAGTCTCTGTATGTGCAACTGGTGTCTGACATTTTTACCAGACCTCTGTAGCTGCAGTATTATTCCAAATATCTGGTATAACAGTATAGTATGTTACAGTTGTGTGTGTGTGAGTGTGTGTGTGTGTGGTGTGTGTGTGTGTGTGTGTGTGTGTGTGGTGTGTGAAAATTCATAATGAATATTGAACTTAGAAAGGGACCAGTTGCATGATAATTTTTCTCACCTTGCTTCCTATTGAAATACCTATGGCATATATCTAAGAAGTTGTTTGTATTGCAGATGGGTTAGTCATATTTCATGTAGCATGTGCAGCGTCTGAACTCTGCCACTGAGAAATGTAAGGCAGGCTCTTAACCAGTGAGATTTCTAAGTAAGTGGCAGGTGGACAGAAACGTGCATTGCTAAATCATGTTGTGCTATCTCTGTCCCTTACATATGTGAACAGCATGGTTAGAAAATGAATGTTAAACCTCCATTTTTATGGTAAAGCGAGTGCATGCATATATGTTACTGGTAACTGTTGATCCCCTGACAAACAAACAAACAAGCAAACAACCCAAGGAGCCCAGAACACCTTCCTGCTGATTAACCTAACAATGTGCTGTCTTGAGTATATAGAGATCACCAGTGTTTCTGACAGTCTGTCTTCACCGTGTCATAATTAGCTTGACCTTGTCACCAGGTAAGGTAAATGATGGAGCAGTTGGACATTCATGTTTTGTGTATGCATTGAAAGTGTAATTCCACACTTCATATTGGAACATACAGACACAGACAGACACAGACACAACACACACACACACACACACACACACACACACACACACACACAAAGTTGTTGTTGTGTTGTTGCCGACCGCTCACCCATTGACAGACATGATAATGTCAATCACTTAGTGTAGCTTGTGTCTTTGACCGCCATGATGGTATTTGGTCACTTAGTATCGCTTGTGTCTTTGACCGCCATGATGGTATCGGTCACTTAGTATTCTTGTGTAGATAGGCTGTTGCTGGTGGTGCTATTCCTGCAGTGTAGTAGACCACTGACCACAACCTGTCGCTGTGTCCTGTCCTGACCTGCATCTTTTGCTGGACAGTACAAACTGCATGTAGATTAGAGGAGCATATCATTTACCTGGTGTGGTTATCCGGGATAGCCAAATGTGCGTTGACTCCATAATTTTTCAGAAAGGAAAAAAAAATGTACAAAATGTTCATAAAAGAGGATATTATATTGAATTGCTGTTTTAAAAGGTCAGAAAGAAAACAACCTTAACTTGGATACTTCTTCGGAAAGGGTGTCTTGATCAAATTTTTAGAATTAAAGTCATAAAATCAAGATGGCTATAAATGCACATTTGACACAGAATGCTATGTTTGTTTAGCTGAGGATGTCTTCATTGGGGAAAAGATTATGTTGACCATGTCTTTGAATCCTTCCTTCCTTTTTTTTTTCTTTCTTTTTCTTTCTTTCTTTTTTGTTGTTGTTTTTTTTGTACATGTTAATATATTATTTTGTTGATCTGTTGTTTTTGTTCATCAGTTGTATGATGCTGTGATAAGTTTTGTTGCATTTTTTGTATTTGTTCGTTCATTTGATTATTTGTTATTGTTTATCTTTTTTTTTTTTTGCATTGATTTCTCAAAAATAACCTAAGAAATTTCGTTATGACCGGAGAAAAGGAGAAAAGAGTAAAGGAAAAAGCTACACATGCAGAATAGTAAAAAAGGTGGCAGAAATAGGACATAAACCTCAGAAATTAGGAATGGTGCTTACTGTTTTCATGATTGCTGTATTATTTGGTTTAATAACCAGCAGAAAATTTTGTTATGAATGAGTTGGGAAAATAATGCTGATATATTTGGTTTTGTTACATTGCATTATTAAACAAACTGGAAAGTGTACGCATCTTTGTATGTGTATGTAGGTGTGTTGGATATATATGTATATATTTCATGATTAAATATTTTAATGGGAATACATGATACAGGATTTTTCTCTTTGTGTGTGCGTGTGTGCATGTGCAATAAAATTTGTTACCTAAGAAATGTTTGTGTGTGTGTGATGTTCAGATTTAGCATCTTTCCCCTTCATTATTATATTATGATATGTATTATCTTTCATTTCAGTTGGAATTCATCAGGATAGTCATACTTGATTAAAAATGTGAAGCAGACTTTAAAAAGATGTAGACCTCTTTTCCAAAACAAATTCATGTTCTTTTGAATTCTGAACTGTTGATCTTCATGAAATATCGTAAGTCATGGCAATTTGTAGTGATGATCATGAGGAAAAGACTGTAGCTGTATGCTGGATGTTAATATTAAAACATGATGTAGATCACCAGTATTAAATCTTGTGTTTTTTCTGTCTTTCTTTGCATTTTGTTTGTTGGTTTTTGAAAAGTAGTTTTCGGCTCTAGAGGATTTTTCTTGTGCTTATTATTTTTCAGACAAATATGGACTTCGTTTCTTTGTTGGCTGTGATTTGATTTCTTAGATATACTGCTTTATAAGTTTATTTGAGTTTGAGTCCATGCTAGTTTTATATGCTTTGATTAAGAATATAGCTGTCCATCATCCCCATATTTTCGGTCTCAAACTCCCTGTCCCACTTTTTTTTATGTCTGCCTTCCCATTGCTCTGATGACCCTACTGTCACATCTTGTGTTCCTTTCTGTACTTCTTCCCATTGTCTTGTGACCCTACTGTCACATCTTCTGTGCCCTTATGTCGCGCTTCCATTGCTTGTTTGACCCTACTGTCACATATCTGCTGTCCTTTATGGTCTGCCATTCCCATTGCTCTGATGACCCTACTGTCAATCTCTCTGTCCCACTTCTGTACTGCCTTCCCATTGCTCTGATGACCCTACTGTCACATCTCTGCTGTCCCCTTATGTCTGCCTTCCCATTGCTCTGATGACCCTACTGTCACATCTCTGCTGTCCCCTTCTGTACTGCCTTCTGTTGTGGTCATTGCGTCTTGTATGATTTCTGTGTATGTGTGTGTGTGTGTGTGTGTGTGTGTGTGTGTGTGTGTGTGTGTGTGTGAAAGTGTGAAAGTGTGTGTGTGTGTGTGTGTCCACGGGCGTGTGTGTGTGTGTGTGTGTGTGTGTGTGTGAAAGTGTGTGTGTGTGTGTGCACCAATACATTATACTGTGCGTTGTTTTCAGTCCTGCCTTTTCCATCCAGAAGTTGACGGTGTTAATTGTTGGTTTGTTGTTTTTTTTGTTGTTTGTTTTTTGTTAAGAAGGAAGAACAAGAATATTTACATGGGGTGGTCAGAGCATCCATTGGTTGTTATTTCTTGACGCTCTTGTTGTCTCTCATCTGATCCTTGAAAAAAATTTTTTTTTTCATGTTTTTGTGTTTTTTAGTCACGTGTTGGTTGTTTTCCTTTTATGTGTGCATTGCAAATAAGGTACCACAGACTGATCTGTCTGAGTTGAAATTAATAAACATTTCATTGAAACTAATCAATATCACAATGAAAAAGATTCGCGATGCTGCAGACTTTTAGTCTTAGCCATGTTTACATTCCTGTATTTACTTTGGGTTTGTGGCACAATATTTCTTTTTTTTTCTTTTTTTTTTGTTGAATATGTGACATTACAAGATCTGGCTGAAGTGTGCATCAGATTAAATCCATCAACCTCAAAATATATAAATATGCAAAGCAAAGTGATATAATGGCATGAAGTACACTGTCACAGACAAAGTTGTTTTTGATTTTTTAAGTTCCTAGTGACCTTTTGTGAACGTTCTGTCATAAGCATTTGGATTGTTATACCTCTGTGTGTGTGTGTGTGTGTGTGTGTGTGTGTGTTTGTGTGTGTGTGTGTGTGTGTGTGTGTGTGTGTGTGTGTGTGTGTGTGTGTGTGTGTGTGTGTGTGTGTGTGTGTGTGTGTGTGTGTGTGTGTGCACTATAAATTTTGTTTGTTGAAATGAACAGCGTCAGTTTAAGCTGAAAGACTATGTGATTTTAAAGTCAAATTGAACCATCCTATGATCGATAAGACAGCATTCAGAAGAGACTATTTGTGGTATCTGTGTACTTTGTAAGTGCGACAAAAGAATTGAAGCAGAATAGTGAGACACTGTATTACATGTGTGATGTCCACAGCAGCAAGGTAAACAGTTCTAGAGTATCAAGTCTGTCACTTGGTAAAGATGTTTGAAGAGGGAGTTAACATGAAATCCATACACTGTCTTGGGTCATTCATCGTCATGAGAAGAGTACTGCTTTGATGAAGCATCATAGAATAATTGTGATTCAATCCCTTTTTTTTTCAATCTATTCGGAGTTGCAAGTTAGAGTTTGCAACAAGAAGAGAATGCTAGGAATGGTTTTTTTTTTTTTTTAAGTTTATTTTTCTCCTTGCAAAAACAGAACATTTTGCATAGATTTATTGTATTTCACTTCACATCAGCATACGATTCACACCACTTATATTTTAACAGCCAAACATTTTAACCAGGTAACATCAAAAGTTTCTGTACCATGTGTTAACATATTTGCAAGGCAGGAGTTTTCAAAAATTGATTAAATACGCAAAAAAAACAGCCAAAAACAAAACAATACAGAAACAACAGAGAGAGAGAGGGGATAGGACACCAAACAAAGCCACCAAGGGATCCAAACGTACATGCATATCAAGTGACACAGAGACAGACTAGTCCCTCAACATGTACATCAAGTCCAAAAATTACACTTCTATTAAAGATTGGTATAACTGCCATTTTTCACACAGTTTTTGACTAGACTTTTCGCTTTTCGCAGTTTGCTGTTCAAAATTACATCTTGTCTTAAAATAATGTAGAAAGCTTATTACAATTGGAAGTCTTTTCTCACATTTTTGTATTTATAGATAAAACATTTTGCTTGAAGTGCTGAGAATGTTTGTTTTGGTTTAGTTTGGATTAATTGTTTCAATACCCCCCCCCCCCCCCCCCTCAAATATACTGATTGTTTCTGTTTTGTTAATTTTTTTTATGATTATATACTTGTAAAGATTTTGCCTTGTTATGACTTTAAACTTCCATTGTTAGTGTTTAACCCTCATGTCATTGTTGAAATCCCTTTGCTTTGGAGAAGACGATGTCAGGTTGTCTGATTTCTAATGAATTGTTGCTTCCGTTTAGTTGTCAGCCATGGTCTGTTGAACTTCCACTTTAATCTCTTTCTCTTTCCCTCCCAAATTGTACAGCACACAAGACACCATTGTCAAATGATCACCAAGTTTATGCCTTCTTTCAAATTCAACTTTGCCAACATTTTGACATTTTAATTACTTTTGCCCTAATCTATCAAAGTAAAAAAACATGACTGCTTTGTTCATTTTTTAGTCTGATTTGAAGTGGCTGAACAGATACCAGGATGGAGGTGATACGTGATGAATGTTTTTACAGCAAGCCCTGTTCTTTCTTTCAGTTTGTATATGACGTGGTGGAAAAGTACAGTTTATAAATCTGTTACTTTGCGCTATCTGTATGAGCAAGCTGATGGAAAATGATAAGCGTCATGGTCTTGGCTTGAAGTGTGCATTGGTCTGTTTTTAAGTACCACAGTTACTCTCCAGAAGACTATCAGACTTTTTTTTCATTTTTTGAAGGCTCAGAAAACTTTTCATTTTTTAAAAGAAAAAGAAAATACTGGCCCTCAGTATTTGTAGAGATTGTATTGGCCTCTAGCTTTCTGTGTGATGGAAAGTTTGTCAGGTGGTATTTGTAGAGATTGTATTGGCCTCTAGCTTTCTGTGTGATGGAAAGTTTGTCAGGTGGAAGGAAGTCTTAAAGGAGGCAGGTAATAGCGAGCAGTAAATAAGGAACAAGTAAGGTAACTCTTGCTCCCATGAGGAAATAATGGCTCGCCTGTAACTCCAAACAAATGTTGCTTATGACAACAAATTGTTTTCTATGTGTGCTCCGTATTGGCGTTTCTGCTAGGTGATTTGGTGCCGCAAGCAGCATTCGTTTGGATTTATGGGTTTGTGATTATTTCATGGTGGGAGAAGAGTTGCCCTACTTGTATGTTATGTTTGTCAGGGGAGGTTTTTTGTTGGACTGGTTCTGTTGTCATTTAAAACTGTCACATGGCAGTGCAATATGTCTCTCAGGTGACAGGTACTCCCATCACGTGATTCCCAGATCAGTAGTTCTGTCATGTGGGGAACCAGTTTCATGGAACATTCTACATGTTGAAGGTCTGAAGATGACTGTGAAAGCCGAGTGACCAGTAAAATGTCTATGGATTCTGCAAAGTCACATTTCTGTTCCAGATGCGCAGACTTCAACAATCCAGAATCAGTTCATATTCTCAAATTTCCTTTGTTCATAATAGATGAGTGTTGTTTTGAACACTTAATTTTTGAAGCTGGGAAGAGGGGGGGTTGAGGGAGGAGGGTGGGGGAGGGAGAGGCCACTAGAGGAGGGCATTTTGCAGTGGACAGGATGTAGTATGTGGTACAAGGAGCTTAGCATCAGAGGCTGTCGTGTCATGTTTGTTAGCATAGAAACCAGTGCAGCTATATATCTCCTGTTGGTGTTGAATGACCGAGCTTTTATCCGTGTTTACCCCCATCAGTCATTGTGTGCCTTGTGAAGCCTGTACAGTCACACACCTGCTTGTTGGATGTGTGTAGTGATCGCCCCGTTTTGCTCCTGTTTGTTGAGTCGTGTAATGAAAGCGTTCATGGACTCTTTGTTTGTTCCCATGTCCGTGCATGGTACTGAACAAAATGTTGATTAAAGGAAACTGAACAGGTAGTGTAACCAATGTGAATTATCATAGGTGTTCAAATTTGCGTGCTTTTTCTTTTCAGTTGGGTTTGAAGAGCATCTGTTTGTGGTCAGCATGAAAATTGACTGGAAAAAAATATTAGATAAATGCAAAGCAACTATGTGTGTGTGCACTGATATGAAACTGTCTTCGGGAGAAATGCCACAATTATATAAGTGTTTATGTGCTTAAAAGCTTCAATCTGTATCACTATGTCAGTAGCAGTGTAAAGTGTTCTTGTTTCATAGGGAGGGGGGGGGGGGGAGGGGAGTGGCAGGAGGTGGGGTTAGAAATGTCCATGTAGAACAAGACATCTTCATAATAATGTGAATGATTTTCACAGCTTCACATACACACATATATTTAAGCAATGGCATGTGTGAGTGTGGTGTGTGTGTGTGTGTGTGTGTGTGTGTGTGTGTGTGTGTGTGTGTGTATGAGTTGGTTTGGTGGGAGCGGTATTGTGAGCATGTGTATGTATATGTTTAGAAGCATGTACAAAGACTATTGAAATGTTTTTACTATAACTTACAGACATGTTAAAACTATGTGTATAATTCAGATGAAAGATATATTGCCCTGCTCTGCTTGTCTTAGAATGATCAATTTTTTTTTTATTGCATTGGACTGCCAGAGATCTAATTGCATGTCAGAACTGCTTGCAGTAGACATTTTCATTCTTTGAAATTGTACCACCCCTGTTCTTCTTGATATTGACATGGATGAATTGATTGTTGGTAGTAGTGAACTGGCTCATTCAAAATTCAGATGGGACTAAAAACATGATCAAATATTGTGTATATATTTGTTGCTGCTTCAATGAAGGCCATTCACATTAAGTGTGTAGACTGTTCTTACTTCAGTGGGTCTGTTGGAGACTTCACTGTTAAGTGAAAGTCATGTTAAAGTTTGTTGTGGATAACATATCTTGGGAAGATGTTGGTTTTCCAGGCTAGTGTGTATAGTCTGAACTAGCCTTGAAGGTCAGTTTGATTGTCGCTGGTTTGAATGAAAATATTTCTTTTTTTCTGTCTTTATCAGTTGATGGATTGATTCTTATGAATTTGTGTGTGTGTGTGTGTGTGTGTTGTGTGTGTGTGTGTGTGTGTGTGCACATACAAGTGTGCGGACGCAGGCAATATAGTAATTTAATTGTAAAATAATAAACCTGTAATTTGTGCATACTGTATTTATGTATGTACATGCGTTATATACATTCATTGTTAGTGTGTGTGTGTGTGTGTGTGTGTGTGCGTGTGGGTGTTATGAATTATTATATGCACTTGATGGGAGAGTGTGATACTTGTGTAAATTTATGATGATTTTCGCAGAGAAGGGAATGAAGAAAAACAATATGTGCCATCCCTGTTGTCTGTGTCTTGCACTTCCGTCAGCTGGCAGTTTCATGATGAAGTGTGTTAGGGAGAGGACTAGGGGACATTTTTTGTTCTGGATGGAACGTCACCAGGTTGGACCAGTGTTTATCAGCTAGTGTATCAGTGTGTTTGTGGCATTATTCGTGCATGCTGATTATGTGTACTTGCATGTTTTCAGTTTCTTTGCATTTTGGCTTTGTGTGTGTGTGTGTGTGTGTGTGTGTGTGTGTGTGTATGTGTGTGTGTGGTGCTTTTGTGTGTGTGTGTGTGTGTGTGCGTGTGTGTGTGTAGAAAGGAAAGATGGAGGTCAAATATGTTATACAGATCTGTTCCCATTATGTACACTGAGTGTGCCTCATAATTTGAAATCCCTATGATTCTTATGAGAATTAATCAAAATAGGATGTGAACATAAAAATGTTGTCTTATATTTAGAGAAAGCAGAACATTTGTTTCATTTTTTTTTATAATAGTAGTTTGTGGGCTTTCCATGTACTGATATTCAATGTATTTATTTGAATTTGTGTGGTTTTAAATTAAATTTTGTTTTGTATTTTACACATTCACATACATTCAGAGAACTTTGATATGTCTGTCTTGATATATGTGTGCGCAGTGTGTTTTCATTGTGGCAGTCTGCATGTTGCTGTCCCTAAGAAGGAAAAGGTAGAGGCTTATCTATAATACATGTTTGTATGTTTTGCAAGGACAGTGTTGCAGGCAAATTGTTATGTATTGTTATAATGTGTTAGTATTTTCTTTTAAGGAGCTTTTAATTTATGTATGATTTTTTTTCTAGCTTTGGTTATAGGCACTCCAAACTAAAAATAGAATGGATAATCTGAACTAACCTAGCACATGAAGTTTAACAGATTTAGTTGTTTTCAGTACACATGTGTAATTCATCCACGCTATATGACAATGGTGTTCGCCTATGTGTATGCAATATCTTTCACTCGCATACACAAATACTTGCTGCCCTCTTACGCATGTATCAGTGGACGCTGACATTTCCTTTCAGTTGTTTTAAGAAATGACCTGAGCACTTATCACTACAGTTACAGTCCCAAGAATCTACTGTGTGACAAGATCCACAAAATTTATCAGTTTCGAGGAATTTGGATGACATGTACATACGCTGGCAACACATGTTTTCAAACAAGCACGAGAAGTGTTTACTGGAAAACAAATAATTATTGTTTTCAGTTTTGAAAGGGTCGATATGATTTAAAATCTTAATTGTTTATGTTTTTGTATGATTGAAGATGTTCAAAACGGATGTTCCATTCTTGGAATTGACTTGTTTGTACACGTCATGAGTGCATATGTACATACATGTGTGAATGTGCATGTGCACGTGCGCCTATGTTTGTGCACTCACTTGTGTGTGTGTGCACACATTTGCATTAGTTTGTTTTAAAAGGAAAATACGGCATTATCCATTGCTTTTGTAAAAAGGCACATGAATTATGTTTATTTTGCTGCTGTGTCACCATTCTGTTATGCTTATTTTCATGTGATTATGAACTGGACTGACCAGTAGAATTTTTTTTTCTTTTTAATTTGCTTTTTAGTCTGCTACTGACACCTTGTGACCAATAAAGTGTCCAATTAATAATGATTTCACATGGTAATGTTCTTCTTAGTTTGAAAATGTTTTGAGTGTGTGTTCATGAGTGTGTGTTTACATTTGAGTATAGGAGAGGTAGGTAGATGCAGATTTGCAGTATATAGTTTTCTGTTTTGAATATCATTCATCGTACTGTAGTTTCCTTATACATAAACACATACACGTGCACACACACACACACACACACACACACACATACATGCACGTGAACACTGGGATATATATATATATATATATTTGTTAAAAATATTTTTTTTTAATGAAGTATAAAAATCTACAAGCTTGTTTCAAGCCTTGCTATCATCAAGCTTGAAACAAGCTTGTAGATTTTTATACTTCATTTTAAAAAAATATTCTTAACAGATGTTGCTCCCCAAGGGGTTGAGCATTTTCAGATTTTTTAAGGACATTTTTATATTGTTCATGATATATAATATATATATATGTATATATATATGTGTGTGTGTGTGTGTGTGTGAGTGTGTGTGTGTGTGTGTGTCTGTGAATGTCTGTGTGTGTGTACGTGTATGTGAGAGGAAGACAGCTTTTACAGCAAGTCTTCCGAGAAACTCCCATCTTAGATTAATGTATCGACCTTGAACTCCTTTAAAGGGGCCGGGTTGCACCCAGATCTTGACTTCTAGATGCCCTTCAGCTGTCAGAATTTTTTTTTTGCGCTGCGGGGATTTGAACCTCCACCTCCTGGTTGGTGGGGCGTATTAAGGCATTACCATTGTTCTTCTTCTTCTTTCTTTTTTTTTTGTAACGGGTGGCTTAACCACGTAGCTAGTTACCGGAAACCTGTTGTGAGCTGGGCAATGTGAGTCTTATGAAGTTCACAATTGTTCCTTCTCGACCAGGTTCAGCTGGAACTCATTTCAGCCGCCCAATCAGTTCCTTCAGGGTCCTGGTCCTCTTCTAACCATAAACCGAGAGCTGTTTCATGAGATCCAGGCTGATGAGCTCACAAACACCCTTGCTCCAATCTTTGTGGAGAGGATCTCAGTTTGGAAACCAGATTCCGTTCCCACAAGCTGCTGGCTTGACTGGTATACTTTTATAAGAAACAAAAGTATTGACAGGTTGATTGTCATGCTGCATCCTGATTGTGGTAAAAAAAAAATGTATATAGTAACTAATAGTATTGGTAGGTGCTTGCTTTCGGTCGTGGATGTGTTATATTGGTCGTCTCTTATCTGTTGTCTCGTTAGTCCGCTGGGCGTTGTTGAGGCACCGCTGGTGGATTCCAGACTATAGCTCTCCATCTATTGTGGCTCTAAGCGGTCCCTAAGGGCTGGCAAAGGACAGGCTGCCTATCCCTGATGACGTCTTGTCACCTCTTCTGGCTGGCGGTCTCCCTCTGGCTGGCGCTTAGCCCGCACGGATGGTTTATGCCAGACCAAAATGTTCCTGAAACGTTCTTAGTATTGCTGTGCGTTCACAACAAACAGTTGACTTTTGAGCGGTGCATATATCACAAACAGCTCTCAGACTGATCATGTTTCACCACATGGGTATCAAGTTCAATCCTTGTCATAAATCATAGTTGTAGGCTCCTCTCAGTGTCTCAGAGTCAAGTCAGAGTCTGACAAGAGTTAGAATGATACTATTCTTTATTTGTTCCTAAGGAGAATGTACGGTTGATCACAATAAATGATACACAACGACAATTACAAAATATCAACAACAACAAAAAACCAAATAGACCTACACATGATTCATCTGTTTCCTGAATAGCCTAGCTCTCATTTTTTCCTGTCCACCACGCTCTCTCTCTCTCTCCTCTCTCTCTCTCTCTCTCTCTCTCTCTCTCTCTCTCTTAGATTGCACGGTACACAAATTTGCCCTAAGTAAGCCCTTTTTCATGTATTGTCTTCAGATACATATAGAGTATATCAGGAGGGGGGGGGGGGGGGGGGGGGGGGGGGATTGAGATATGACATTCCCGAAAGCAACAAAATCAGCCAATTTACCTACCAAGTTTATTCCGTTGGTCAAATCACGAAATCCTAACTCCAGTCCTGTTCTTGCCCACCATGGAAATTTCAGACAGCTCCTTTTGGTATCAGCCATTCGTCTTTTTGATCCCCTATGTATTGCTTTAAGCTCAAAATTTATAGGCTTGCAGTTATAGACCCTTTTGGAGAATGACGCCTGCAGATTTTGACCCTTTTGGAGGATGACGCCTGCAGATATTGTCCCTTTTGGAGGATCACGCCTGCAGATTTTGACCCTTTTGGAGGATGACGCCTGCAGATATTGACCCTTTTGGAGAATGACGCCTGCAGATTTTGACCCTTTTGGAGGATGACGCCTGCAGATATTGTCCCTTTTGGAGGATCACGCCTGCAGATATTGTCCCTTTTGGAGGATCACGCCTGCAGATATTGACCGTTTTGGAGGATGACGCCTGCAGATACTGACCCTTCTGGAGGATGACGCCTGCAGATATTGTCCCTTTTGGAGGATGACGCCTGCAGATATTGACCCTTTTGGAGGATGACGCCTGTAGATATTGACCCTTCTGGAGGATGACGCCTGCAGATATTGACCGTTTTGGAGGATGACGCCTGCAGATATTGACCCTTCTGGAGGATGACGCCTGCAGATATTGACCCTTCTGGAGGATGACGCCTGCAGATAGTGTCCCTTTTGGAGGATGACGCCTGCAGATATTGACCCTTTTGGAGGATGACGCCTGCAGATAGTGACCCTTCTGGAGGATGACGCCAGCAGATATGGACCCTTTTGGAGGATCACGCCAGCTATTGACCCTTCTGGAGGATGACGCCAGCAGATATTGACCCTTCTGGAGGATCACGCCTGCGGATATTGACCCTTCTGGAGGATGACGCCTGCAGATAGTGTCCCTTTTGGAGGATGACGCCTGCAGATAGTGTCCCTTTTGGAGGATGACGCCTGCAGATATTGACCCTTCTGGAGGATCACGCCTGCAGATATTGACCCTTCTGGAGGATGACGCCTGCAGATATTGACCCTTCTGGAGGATGACGCCTGCAGATAGTGTCCCTTTTGGAGGATGACGCCTGCGTTTATTGACCCTTTTGGAGGATGACGCCTGCAGATATTGTCCCTTTTGGATGATGACGCCTGCAGATATTGACCCTTCTGGAGGACGACGCCTGCAGATATTGACCCTTTTGGATGATGACGCCTGCAGATATTGACCCTTCTGGAGGATGACGAACAACCAGATGCGACACATGTTGATCCGTTTTTGTTTTGTTTTGTTTTTTAATGGAAAAAATCGTGTTTAATTGAGAAGGACATTGCCCACATCTAGTTTTACTGCCCAGCTAGCAGCTGGCTCTGCATGATTTTCATTACTCTTCCCCCTCCCCCTCCCCCCCACACACACTTCAGTTGTTCTTTTGTGATGATTACAAATAAGATTTTTTACACCAGTCTCAGAACAAAATCAGAACTGATTCATGAAATTCTGATTCTGAATGTGGATCAGGACGCTGCAGGAACCAGTCTTTTGGCTATGGAAGCAACGGTCAGAACATGGAGAACGTAACGCAAGAAAGAGTGTTTTGTTGCCGTTTGGCACCCCTTCCTCGTCTCTCCCCACCCTCGTGCTGCTTCCCATACACTTTGATTAATGAGCTTCCAGGGTATCAAAGTTACGTCAGTGTAGCAGTTCTGGCGCTCTCTGGGTCTTAGCCCTGATCGGCACTGCCCCTATCCATTACCTCCCGTTACTGTAGACCAGGTAAGGTGATGTTGTTTATAGCCCAGCCGACCGCAAAGGGTCATACCGGGGCCGTCATCACGTTGAGGTCAACTCACAAGTAATTGTAGACCAGGACCTAGTCTAAAATGAATAAATGAGTAAGTACATGAATACGTTGATAAATAGGCCCAACCTTTTTTTTCTATCTTACTGTGAAGCTTCAAATTTGTCTACCGCGGATGTAAATTCTTGTCTGAAAGGGTGCTTTGTTTCTCCAGGTATCGAAAAAGTGACGGAAAATAAAATTAAGCTCCATTGCTTTACGAGCCCCAGACGTTAAAGAAAAAAGCAGGTCTATAGTTTTCATCCTTATTTTTATTGCCCCTCTTGAATAGGATCCACATGCGGTGTTTGCCTTTAGCCGGTCAGAGGGGAGACAGTCTGTTAGCAAAGAAAAGATACGGTTTGGAAGATAGAAAGATGTTTTGGAGTAGACTGTTGGCAGTTTGCCGGAAATACTATCTGACCCACAGACTGTGTAGAGGTAAAGGGTATTCCCCCCCCTCCCCCCACTCCCTCCCCCCAGTGGTTTTGCAACGCAATTCGTGTTGATGATGCGAAATACAAATAGACACACAATTCAGGCGTAAAGTAATACGGGTTTAATGTACATTATGAAACGGACAAAGGCATTTTCAACAAGCATGTCTTCTTGAAATGTTATACACAACAGACAAAAAAACAGCAAACAAACAACAACAACAACAACAACAAAAAGCACAAATAATAGGCCTACTTTTCTGATAGCAGGCAATATGAGAACCTCCACTTCCAGTAACGCTACAACCTGTTTCATTTCCCATTCATGTCAATGACGAAGTCGTCAAAACCAGGAAAAATGGGATCTTCAATATGGATAGAATGGAGGCACAGGTGGGTGGTACGGGTGGGGCTGGGGCTTGGGGGGGGGGGGGGGGGGGAGGGAGGAGGACCGACTTGTTGAAGACCGTCTTGAACTGGCTGGGGTGGATCTTACACTTGAGTGTATAGATTGAGGCCGCCGCAGAATGCTGCATCTTACAGATCTGGCGTGTTGACTTAATGTGGGCTTGGTGTTGTTCCCTCCCATACCGACTTCCATAGTGCTGCTGACGATTTGTCCGTTTTCTTAGATGCTCTTCTGCATTCTTTGATAAAGAGCTTATAGGTGGTCTATTTCTTTGTTTTCTTTGTCTTTCTGTACAGCCTCTTCTTCTTTTTTCATAGGGCTGGCGGTGCTTCTATCAATCCATGACAGATGTACCTGTTTTGCCCAAATGCTGATGGAACGTGTTTCTCTATGGCTAATGTGACGTCTGCCTTAAAGTCTTCCCCAAATAGTGATGACGTCAGCTCTTTCTTTATTCATGTGGCCAGTCTCTTTGTGAGTAGTTTTAGGACTTGCCGATGTCATTCCACTTTGCCTTTGGGAAAACGTTCAGTTTCACTGTTTTTTTTTTTTTTTTTTTTTTTCCTTTCGTTTTGTCGAGGAGGATATCAAGGTCAGCCACAACCACTTTAAGATCAGAGAAGCCCGGAATGTTTGTGAGGTGCCTTGCCGATGTTTTTTTTTTTTTTTTCTTTTGTCTTGAACGGGTACGGGACTTTCTCTCTATTACATTCCTTCTCATTTTGGCATTGTTTTTGATGAGAAGGTTTGACTGAGGAGCGAAACAAGAAGCAAGGAATGTCAACATGTCAGACTGTAAATATTGTATTTCCGTAAGTTATATAGACTGCAACCAAATGTAAGCTTATTATGAAAACATTTGTAACTTCGACTGCCTGGTTATTCAATAAACTGTTTCATTTATAGCAGCTATGAAATATTTGTATTCATGACAGCTTTGAATCGCTGTACTTTAGGATTATATCCCTGTTGTTAGAGTCCAGCTAAATATTTTAGAATTGAGTTTAACGAAAGAGCATTGCTCATACATTTCCTATGTATTTTGTTAAAACCTTGTTCATTTGTTTCTTTTGCCAGTGAAATCTGATAATGCAATACAGCAGATTTTAGCAATGATTGTCACTTAAAGGCAAAGAGCAATTTTGCCGGGTCATTGTCCCAAAATTTCCTCCTTGTCAGTAAGAGTTATTCCATTTATAGCGGCAATTTCATGTCAACACGGATTGTTAGATGGATATTGTCTTTTTTGTAATTATTTCCATTACTGTTTTAATGTTATTGTTGTTATTTATACATGAACAATATTCTGTAGCTACGGGTAAAATGTGGATGTACGTTAAACTGAAGATCTACACTTTCTTTCTGTCTGTCACACACACACACACACACACACACACACACACACACACACACACACACACACACACACATTTCTAATATCACGAATTGTGGATAGACGTTAAATGAAGGACACACACACACACACACACACACACACACACACACACAACACACACACACACACACCGTACGCATTTGCGTTTTTCACATCTCTCTGATTTTCCCTTCTTTTTCTTAATCCATTCATATTGCCTATCACTTTCTCTACTGGTAGAGGCAGTATACACCAGGGCCTATAAAGACGACGACGACAACAACAACAGCAACAACAACAACAACAACAACAACAAAACCATCCAACCTACAAACAAGTTAATCTCACAAAAAGAAAGAGCCATCGTTACAAACACAAAGCGCTAAGGGCACATACATAGAGTCACAATGAAAATGTACATAACAGTCAGTTTGTGCGTAACAGACTTTGTAACAGACTATCTTTGATGCACCAGTATCACCACGAAAAAAAAATCCATGAAAGAGTAACCTGTTCTTACACCAATCCATGCTTTGTATACATCTTTTTTTCTTTTCTTTTCTTTTCTTTTTTTTTTTTTCTTTTTTTTTTTACACGATCTCTGGCTGTTGGAGGAAGTGCTGTTTACGGTACAGGCAGCTCCAGCTGCTAAACCAGCAGTATAACATTCAAGTGCTAGCAAGTTGTGTGTGCAAGGGCAGCTGCAGCAGTACATTGTTTCCTTCACACGAAGGTGTCCCAGTGCACGTCATTTCTAGAAAAAATGGTCATTCTGAGGAAAACACAAATTGATACGAAATCAGCTTAATGATTTCAAAGTGAGATTAACAGAACTAAGTTAATGGCATGAATACGCAAGGGGGAAAAAAGAGTATGACGTACGTTACTAATGATTAACATTCATCCGGTTACGTTTGTTATCAATTTTTTCTGCTCGACTGAAATTGATAACGACCAAAGAAAAGTGTAACACAAACCAGAGAATATACAACGGATGTCCACCATTTCATTCGTCAAAGGTTAAATATTGCAGTTTGTCGTTTGGGGCGAGCTCTGCAAAATTCATATTGATTTCATCATTACCATTGCGCTGTTCATAATTTTTGTTTCAACAGAATCGATTGAGAAACTGCGTTCTTCTGACCTAAATTAACATGAATCACTCTGACGAAATTTGAAAAAGAATTGTTATCGAGTCCGCCAAATAACCGGGACAAAAAAATTACAAGACAAAACACGACGCGTTTCGACCTCTTAGGTCTTCTTCAGGCAAGATAAACAACGTTGAAACTCAACGCCCATCTTAC
This sequence comes from Conus canariensis, assembly GCA_033310375.1. Taxonomy (NCBI): domain Eukaryota; kingdom Metazoa; phylum Mollusca; class Gastropoda; order Neogastropoda; family Conidae; genus Conus; species Conus canariensis. Next base: position 135,054,092 of record CM065714.1, on the reverse strand, counting down.
GCCGAATATGAGACGATAAGCGATTGCTCATTCTTTATTTTCACTGTCCTGAATGTTGTTTATCTTGCCTGAAAAAGACCTAAGAGTCGAAACGCGTCGTATTTTGTCATGTAATTTCTTTGTCCCTGTTGTTTGGCGGACTCAGTAACAATTCCTTTTTAAGATTTGTTTGAATCTTCGCCTGCAGTCACGGCACTTTGAAACTCACTCTGAGGAATTAATCAGACTAGCTTCAGGGTCACGTGGCATGATGGTGGAGTCGGGCGTGTGGTCACGATGGTGTTGATGAGAGTTGTCGTTCTCATAGCGCACAGAGGGCCCGGGGTCCCCGGAGTTGTCTGCAACCCTCACTGGACGCAAGCAAGGGAAGTGCTGGTTCAGGAAATGATGTATGCGGCTGCGCAGAGATTTGCGCAGAAAGCCGTAGAGGAAAGGGTTGAGAAGGGCTGATATGTGGGACATTCGCCAGCAGAAATACTGAATGGAGAACTGCGGGAACACGTGACTCAGACGCAGCATGACACACATCTGAAACAAATCAGTGTGAAACCGTGTTAGTTTGTTCATTTGTTGTCAGCAGTTCATCATGTCGTTACCAATTCTTAAGAAATACTTATGCTAGGAAAAGATAAGCAAAACGGTACTGAAAGATGTTGAACCCTCTGGTATAGGCTTCTCAAATATCAAGGTTTTGGAGCGCTGCATCTGTCCAAACAAGCGACAGCCAGGGCTGTGTTATTATTGGTATATCAAAGAAAATAAGAGGGATCAACTTTCAGACACCACAAACACTCTCAAAACGATCTAATGTTTGTCCCTAAATAGCCAACGGGGCATAAGCAAGGCCCTGGCATATTAATTTTTGATGTCCAAACAGTACATCCTGCTCCCTAAAATAAATATTTCCATCATATAAAACAAAAGCAAAACAACACAAAGCAAAATATAGCACAACTGAATTTAAAGGAGTTCTCATGTGGTGGATGAAAAATGACACTGACTTTACAAGAAAGCAAGGAAACTCATTTTAGGTTCAGTTGCTCTGTCCCTGTAAACACACATGGCGTCCGTGTTCACTTGCTCAGCGTCTCAGCAGAACGTCCTCCTTTTTCAAGGCTGGCAGCTGTAATAAGATGTCAATTACAAACGTCTAACCTGTTTGTTTTCGAGGCTTTTCACGGCAATATTTGGTTGACGCACATCACGATATGCTTTACTTCAGACCTACCTTCTTTGCCGCGTGTTGTCTTGGACAGGGTGTCAAGCGGAATACTTTCAAGCTCATAGCAGGTGAGCTTTTAGTGTCTGATAACTGAGTGAGGAGAGGTTCATGTCGGCATATGAGAAGAGGTTCATGTCGGTGCATGTACCGACTTGCTGCCTGAGACTCATTGTGAGGAGAGGGTCATGTCGGTATATGTACCGACATGCTGCCTGAGACTCATTGTGAGGAGAGGGTCATGTCGGCATATGAGGAGAGGTTCATGTCGGTGTATGTACCGACTTGCTGCCTGAGACTCATTGTGAGGAGAGGGTCATGTCGGTATATGTACTGACTTGCTGCCTGAGACTCGTTGTGAGGAGAGGGTCATGTCGGTATATGTACCGACTTGCTGCCTGACAGTCATTGTGATACTTGCCCCACAGCTGGCTCGGTGACAGAGCATCGAGCTCACAGTCTCAAGTCGCGAGTTTGACTTCTGGCCTGTGATCAGCAATGACACAGACACAGACAGACAGACAGACAGACACACACACACACCCACACCCACGCACGCACGCACGCACGCACGCACGCACGCACGCACGCACGCACGCACGCACCACACACAACACACACACACACACACACACACACACACACACACACACACACTGGCATTTTCGCAACCTCTCTGGACCTGTTTTTGTTCTGGTGGTGTATTCGTGATGCTTAATCAATCCTTGAAATCCCCCCCCCCCCCCCTCTCCCGGGATGGTCATCCTCATATGCCATATACACCACCATTGATGGACATCGAACCTGAAAATGTGCACTTAAAAAGAAAAAGAAAAAAAAGAAAGAAAAGAAAAGAAAGAAAGGAAAAAGGACAGAAAGACAAGCTTTCTTTTCGATTACATATAGTTCCCGTTTGTAATATGTTGCAATACAAATCGTTTGAACCTCTTTGACTGGCTCCCAGCTTGGGACTTGAAAAATTTATCCGCACTAGCTGCCTTTGAAAAGTTCAATATCACACTATTGAACCTAGACAGAAAGTCCAAAGGCGGATATCAGCTTTGTGAAATTGTTGTCTTTCTTTCTTTCTTTCTTCTCTTTTTCTTTCTTCCTTTCTTTCTTTCTTTCTTGTCTTTTTTCTTTCTTTCTTTCTCTCTTTCTTGTCTTTTTTCTTTCTTTCTTTTCTTTTAACATATTATTATGACCAGTAATCCTCAATTTATCAAGATCTCGAGAAGCCGTTCTGTGCTGTGTCTGCACATTGTAGGAAAAAACAACAACAAAATACAATGAATATGATTGCTCTTTGTTCATATTCCATACTTGTCTTTCCCATTTAGTTGATTCGTGAAGAGGACGCGCAGGATAACAGTGCGGTGCGTCAGGGTATATCGACCATTAGAAAGACAGAATCAGAACGACACCAAAGAAATCAGCCTCAATGATGTCCTGCAGTGAATGCCACTAGTGCTGATGGCTCTTGAGGGAGCTTGTCACCGTCGATCTCTTAGCGCTCACCACCAACCTCGTTAGGGTGGCAGGTACAGTGTATTAGCGTATGGATCATTGGATTTTAAAAAAAAAAAGAAAAAAAGCTATCCACGGCGGAAATTAGCCTGAGTGATGTCGCATAGTGGATGTCACCTCAGCTGTGATGGCTGTGAAGAGACGATGACCACAGCCGACCTCAGAGCGCCAGCCTCGTTAGTGATATGCAACGCCGCAGCGGAACGGGTTTATGAGGGAGCGTCGTCACATTTTCGTAAAAATAATTGTCACGACTCGCGTTCGAACTCCTCGTTTCTACTTCTTCTTCTTCTTCGTCTTTCTTTCTTTCTTTCTCCTCCTTCTTCTTCTTCTTCTTTCTTTTTCTTTCTTTCTTCTTTTTCTTCTTCTCTCTATCTCCACCTCATTCCCTCAGTCCCTCCCTCCACATTCTTGGGGTTTGAGCTTTGGAGCTTTCCATTATCACCCCTTTTTGCCCAAAGTGATACATCGGACATTGACCACCACAACAATAGACAGGAACAATAGAACACAATGGAGAGTCTGGACTCGGCTTGAAGATCCCCACTTCGCTGATGACATGCCGCTCTTCTGGCGCAGCTGCCACCAGACACAGTACAAGACCACCACCTCCACCCCCACCCCCTCCCCGCCACTGCCACGCATCCAAACTACGCCAACGTCAAATCGAGTCGTTCCTGTGTCCGGGAGTCTAGTACGGAGACCGAGACCAAAGCCACGCAACAGAAGATACAGAAGACACAAACACCTGTGTAAGGCGTATTTTTCAACATCTGGTGGCTGGACAAACTCAGCAACGAGGAGGCAAAGGAGACTGGAGAAAAGCCAGTCACCGCACAGCTCCTGAAGAGTGAAGGGGCGGCTGGTTCTACATAGAACATATTCTCAGGAAGCCAGCATCTAACACCACCCATCAGACCCTGCCTTGGAACCTGCAGGGGAGAAGGGAGAGGGGACGCTCACAAACATGGGGGTGAAGAGACGCCGGGGCAGAGTGAAGAGGGAAGACACCAACTGATCAAAGGCAGAAAGGGCAGCCCACTGTCCATCCACTGGACAGCTGTTGTCTATGATCTCTGGTTCTTTGGGGGCGAAGGGCCTGTCGTGAAGGTACATTGGATCTCTGCAATAGTCGTGATATCTGGCAGTTCTCTTTGCTACAACCCCAGTACAGAGAAAGGGAAAGGGGTGGGGGGAGGGGAAGGGGACGAAGAGGTCTACGACAAGTGGTGACACTGAAAAGGTATAAGGAACTGGGAGAAATGCGGGAGGAAGAGGAGGAGGGAGGGGGCAAATAGTTAATCTGTTTCTGATCAGCAGGCAACATTGACAATGGGGTATTGGGGAGTGAAGGGAAGCAGCGCGGAGTGGAGAGGTGGGGGAGGGGGGGGGGGGGACTTCAAGACGACCAACACTGTAGACAAAAAAAAGGACAAGTGAAAGAAACGTGGTAAGATTGGGATAGGTATGTTACATTGAACTACATTTTTAATTAAAGAAAGCAAATCTGTAATGAAGATGGGAACAGTTAACAGCAAATAACGAACAAGTAGGGTAACTCTTGCTCCATAGAATATTTTCAAGCTTGCCCATACACCCCGTCATTGACACGTCTACACAGCAACAGCAACTGGAGAAATGCACAAACACAAATTAACATTTATTCCAGACTGGCAGAGCCTTCTTAACTTTGAAATAGTCAAACAAACACACTGACGAACAGTAATCAGCACAAGTAACCTCGATTTGATTTTTATTAAATCAAATCTTACTTGCGGCAGCGAACGGTAAACAGTAGATCACGAACAAGTAGGGTAACTCTTGCTCCCAAGAGGAAATAAATGCACCCCATAACTCCATACAAATGCTGCTCACGACACCGAACCGTCAAGCTGAAATGACAACACAGAACAAACAAAAATAACATTTGTTAAAGACTGGTACAGCCACTTCGATTTCGAATATGGTCAAATGTGAGTTTGAGTGTGTTCATTTTTTATCCAGTTGTTGGTGTGCAGATGTGTCTGCTTCGGGGAATATGGGCAAGCTGATGTCTCCATGTTTGTTCTGTGTGCTCTGTGCTGTCATTTCTGCTAGGTGATTTGGTGTCGTAAACAGCATTCTTGTGGAGTTATGGGCGTGTATTTATTCCATCGAAGCAACGAAAAGAACACGCTATGATTAAGGCAACATTTGTTTTACTTTCAACGTCTTGGCAGCCATCTGGGTTCAACTCAACTGCTAATAATAAAAACTTCCGGTTCACACAACAGGACAGTCTAAAATCTATATACTGAAATGTAACGAAAACATAACCACATGACCATACAAAGCATGAGATGTTATGATATAGTAACTGCGACGCTACACCATCATGGGAGCAAGAGTTAGGCTACATTGTTTGTTCATTATTTACCTTTTTTTTTTCGATGGCTACTTTGGAAGAGGTCTTGAAGAACGATATGTTCTAAATGCTACACTCCTGCCGTGTGTAATGCAGTGGGCTTGCAGCGTTTGACAGATTTTTCGAGCCGCATCGTTAAGTTTTGGTGGAAATAATTATTGCAGATTATAGACCATCTCTCTCTCTCTCTCTCTCCTCTCTCTCTCTCTCTCTCTCTCTCTCTCTCTCTCTCTCAGCCTGTCACGGGTAAAACATCCAGGTGTCCCTATGAATCTGGAACGAGCGTGGCCCACGGATCTCGTGTTGGTCTTATTTCTTCCATGACAAATCTGTTCTGCTCCTAAGGCAGAGTTTTCTTTCCCTCATGTGTTCAGTGGGACCAGTGAGCGAGTCTCACAGGGAATGAACAACAGGCCGCACCTTGCAGACACAGCAGTGCCCAAAACGGGAGCTACG
>CM065714.1:135033486-135043486 GCA_033310375.1 Conus canariensis | reverse complement strand
CCCCCGGCTTTCTCCTTCTTGTTAGGAGAGATCATACAATGTAATTTGATAACGTTTTGGACTGCATCCCTCGTACTCGTAGACGTATTTTGATTCTCCTTCAATGGCAAGAGATACCTGTCCTTCACCACGTTGTTGTGGGGGTTTTTTGTGTTAGAATTCACTATGAGATGCACTGGCTTACTTGCGGCTTGATTCTTCTGGCTATATACCAAATATTGTTTTTTCTTGCATTTGTTTGTTTTTGCTTATTGTTAGTTTTCTTTCTCTGCCCATTTCTGTCTGTCTTTCTGTCTCTTTGTCTTTCTGTCTCTGTTCATGTCTGTCTCTCTTTGTCTCTCTATGTCTCCGTCTGTCTGTCTGTCTGACTCTGTCTATCTGCCTCTCTCTCTGACTCTGTCTATCTGCCTCTCTCTCTCTCTGTCTCCTCCTCCTCCTTCTTCTCTTCTCCTTCTCTTCCTCATTCACCTCCTCTTCTTCTTACTCCTCCTTCTTACCTCTACGTGGGTGTGAATGATTGTGTTGGATTTTAATGTAACAGAATTGTGTGGTGTACTGTTGTCATTGTGCATTTTATACCTCAACTTATGAAATATAGACAGTGGTATTTTTGTTGTTTGTTTTCCCCTTTGTTGTCAGGGCCTCAATAGTTCCCAGAAAAAGCGGAATATTTTTCATTGGCTAAGAATAGAAATATTCCATTTACTTTTTGCAGGATACGCATTTTGAGAAAAATATGGAAAAACGTGTGTTTGCTGATTGGGGATATCAGGGGCATTTTTCGAGCTTTACATCAAATGCAAGAGAAGTCGTATCGTGTTTAATAATAATCTTGAATTTAAAGTAAAAAGAGTAATGAAGGATACGTTGGGAAATTATATTATGGTACTAGCTAAGGTCCGAAAGAACAGTTAGTTAACATATACGGACCAATGGAGATAATCCGGAGCTTTATAATAACCTATAACAAAAGACTAATGAGATTAATGTTGAACATGTTGTGATAGCTGGAGCTTTCTATTTAATTCTTTAGACTGAAAAGAATTACCATAATTATAACACGTTAATAATCTCAAAGCAAAAGCAGTTGAGGAATGACTTGGATCTGAGCGATTCTGTATCCCAGATGCTGTTTTTCCCGAATGAAAATAAGACCAAAAACAATTTATGTACGACAACGAAAAAGCAAAACACAACAGAAGAAAAACATAAAGAAAAGGAAATCGGAAAATTAGATAGGATTGAAAATGAAGACACAAGAGTGATAAAAATGAAAAAATAACAAAACAATAACAGGAAAAGCGTATGGATGGGGTAGTATTAAGGTCGAGAGCTAATTTAAAGCTGAAGAGAAGAAACTGAGTGTCTGCTTCTGCAATTCAGAGAAACATTATTATATGAGCGAAAATATGGCACGATTAATAGATCAGCTGGACAATACTCTAGCAAATCTGAAAGACATCTTACAAGAAGTGCAACGGTTTTATAAATCGCTATACACAGAAACTGAAGTACAGCTTGTGAAATTACAGATTTGGTGGATAATATCACATGTTTAAAGGAAGAACTAGCAAGAGAATAAGAGGACGAAAAACGCTAAAAGATACCACATGTGTTTCAAAGAACATTAAAAAAAAAAAAGGAAAGTCCCGACACCAACGGTATTGATACAGAGCTTTTTTAAATTTTCAATTTTATTTTTTAATTTTTCTTTATAAATATTTCGGAAAAAGATAGGCATCTTTGTTGCTAGAGTAGTGAATGCCAGTTTCAGATGGAGTTGTATACAAAAGGAATAAGTTTTTATATGCATTCCTAAAAATGATAGACAAAGGCAATTTAAAAAAAAAACTGGAAGCCTGTTTCGCTGTTAAATGTGATTCATATGTACTGAAATACTAGCTAAAATGGTAAGAGAAACTCCAGACTTTCAAAGAATCACAGTGAATAATGTCGAACAGGAGCTCATTCATTACCTTGACAATACAGAATTTTCAGTAGCGGGAGATCGAAAGTCTTTAGAGATTTACGTAGATGTTTTTGATAAGTTGAATTCTGTTTCAGGGCGGCATATAAACAAGGGCAAAACCAGTGTAATTTGGCTAGGGAGCCACAAGAATTCTGCTATTCGTTATACGGAACTTTGGGGTTTGGATTGGAATCCACTAAACTTTCGAGTATTAAGGATTTGGTTTACTTATGATTTGAAAGAATGTCTTGAGATAAATCACTCTAAACCTAAAAGACTGGCAGAGATAAAGTATTTTGTTCAAGATATGGGTGAAACGTTGATTATAGCAGAATTAAAATCTAATGTGTCTTCAAAGTTGATTCACACACACACACACACACACACACACACACACACACACACACACACACACACACACACATATATATATATATATAATATATATATATATATAAGAGAGAGAGAGAGAGAGAGAGAGAGAGAGAGAGGTTTCTTCTTTAAAGATGTCAACAGTTTTGTTACAAATTCATTTGGAACAAGAAACCAGACAAAATGAGCCGGACAATCTCTCATAAAAGTATCAAAACGATGGCATTGGCCTTCCTGATTCTTTCGTCTTAACGCTATAACTGTCAAGGATACGTAATGACGAAAAATTTACGCACAAATAGAAAAGTCTTCTATTGCATACCTTTTCCCAGTTGGAACTTACTGATAAGTATGGACCAGAGTTTGTTTCAACGTTTACTAAATACAGCCAGTTTTGGGCAGAAATCCTCCAAGCATATAAGGTGTTCTGCTACAAATGTCTTCCTAAAAAAAAAATCCGCTAAATTTCCTACCGAGCCTTTATTTTACAACAAGCGCTTTCAAACAGGAAAAAATACACTGTCTCTCAAATATCAAATAATGTAAACATATACTGTGTTGCACATTTCGTTGATGATAGAGGCAGCCTGTCTTACATACGTTTCACAGAAAACCATGAAATGAACATTAACTTTTTTGTCCTTTCGCTGGTAATAAATCTGTAATAACTGCATAAAGATAAATGTTTAGATTCATCTTTGTGTTTTAAACACATATTTGTTGTCAATGAAAGTTGTAGATTATATCATGATATACTGATCACAGTAGAAAGAAACTCGTGGAGAGCGTGGCAGCAGAGAGTCCTCAGAAGAGAAGCCTCCTTCAAGCAAGTGTTTCGGCCCTTATCTCCTGACACTCTAGGGGGGTTGGGCCACACCCAGTTCATGACTCCGGATGTCCCTCTGCTGCCCCTTTTTTTTCCCATCTTGGGACGAGCCATGGCTGGGATTCGAACCCATGACCCTCTGGACATGCTCATTTTCCACTTAATGACTCGCGCTTTAACCACTGAGCCACAGGGACACCTGATATTTGTAGGGAAATTAAGCCTTATGAAGTTCACTTTTGTTCCTCCTTGACCAGATCCAGCTTGAACACCTCTCTGCCGCTTCTGCCATTGCTTTCAGGGCTCTGGTTTTTTCCTTCCCTGCAACTGAGAGCTGTTTCATGAGGCTGTATGCAGACGTTCCTACAAACCCCCTAGCTCCAATTTCTGCAGTGAGGACTTTGACCTGATAGCCTTCTCTCCTCAGGCTGTTTGCCAGATCAGCATACTTTTCAGTCTTGTAGATTTGAGCTGCCTCCATTCTGTTCTCATATGACACCGTGAGCTCGATCATGATCAGCTGCTTGGTTGACTGAGAGTGGACTACTATGTCTGGTCTCATGCCACTCTTGCTGATGATCTCTGGGTGACTCTTCCATTCTGGGAGGTCTGCAGTGCACTCCCAGTCATCTGCCCCGTCCAGCAGACTCTGCCTGCATGTTTCGAGTGGCACTGTTGTTCTTGGCCATGATTTGCTGCCTCCTGCCGTGAAGAATGTTGCGGGTGCTTTTGGAGTCCTGATTTTCCCTTTTGTGGTGTTGGTACTAGCCCAGACTACTTGTACAATCTCTTTGAGCACTTGGTTGTGCCTCCATGTGTACCTTCCTTGAGCCAGGGCTACTTTACATGAGCTTAGGACATGCTCCACTGTTTGTTTTTCATGGCAGAGGGGGCATGCAGGATCGTCTGTTTTCCCCCACTTCACCAGGTTTGCATTTGAGGGCAGAAGGTCATATGCAGATCTGAGAATGAAGCTGATCCTGAGAGGGGCCATGTGCCAAATGTCATTCCAAGTGAGACTTCTTTGGAGTGCATTCTCCCACGTTGTCCATTGCCCTTGCTGGCTCTGCTGGACTGCTTTTTGGAGTCTTTTTTGGTCTTCTTCTTTTCTCATCTCCTGAATCATCATGTCTCTTTTGGCTTTTCCTTTGGCCTTTGACCACCATTCAGTTTTGGTCACCCCCAGTCCTTGTCTGTTGGTCTGTGTGTGTCCTGTTATTTCTCTGATCTTGAGACTTTCTTTTGCAGAATCCATCGCCTCTTGAACTTTCCATTTTCTGCCTGTCTTCAGCTGGGGCTTGATTGCTTCTACCACCTTGTCTCCTGAGTCCTCCAGCATGCTTTGAAGTCTGATCTTCCCTGCTTTGTATTCCTCCAGGATGGATTTCAGTGGTAGTTTCAGCTTTGCTTGGCGACAGTACAGCGCTATGTCAGTCAGACAGGGTGGGACACCAAGCCATTTCCTTGTGAACTTGTTGATTTTGGCTTCTATTGCCTCCACTGTGCTGGTGCAGATGTCGTATATCATCAGAGGCCATAAGAGCTTTGGTATCAGCATGAACTGCAGACACCAGACCTTGTATTTGCCAGGGAGCCCACACTGGTCAATGGTCTCCAAGCCTTCCTCCGCCATCTGCTTGGTTTCTTTTGCTCTTTGTGTGTCTTTCAGCGTATCTTCCAAGGCTCTTGACTGGTTCTTCTGTGACTGTTGGAATGGCCTGGTTGGCAACACTGAAGACCACAGATCCGGCCACTTTTCCTTTCCTCAGTGAGAGACTCCGTGATTTTTTGGCTTGAACTTCATTCTGGATGAGGCAACTATGTCGTCCAGCCTCTCCAGCACATGACGTGTCTCGTCTTCTCTGGATGAAATCACTGTAGTGTCATCCATGAAGGCCTTGAGAGGAGGCATCTTGTATCCATCGCCAAGGTCTGTTTGTCTCGCGTTGTTTGTTGCTGCTTTCAAGATGAGTTCCATTGCCAGCACGAACAGTATTGGGGAAATTGCACAGCCCATTGCAATACCCACTTCCAAGTTGATCCAGTCTGTTGTGTACTCCTTGGTAGAGAACCGCATTGAGAAGCCATTGAAGTACTTCTTGAGCATGTCGCGGATGTTCTTTGGCACATGGTACATCTCAAGAGCCAACTGTATCATCTCATGGGGCACAGATCCATATGCGTTTGCCAGATCAAGCCACACTACGTCCAGGTCTCTCTTTTCTGTTTTTGCTTTTTGGATTGCGTCCCAGATCATTGTGGCGTGTTCTACACAGCCAGCCACGCCTGGGATGCCACCTTTCTGGACTGACCCATCCAAGTACTTGTTTTCCATCAGGTACTTGGTCAGCCTTGCTGCCATGACAGAGAAGAAGATTTTCCCTTCGACGTTCAGTAGTGATATTGGCCTGAACTGGCTGATGTCACTTGAGTTTTGCTCTTTGGGGATGTACACACCATCTGGCGTCATCCAGTGGCCGCTGATCTTCTGGTTTCTCCAAGCCGATCGCAGCAGCCTGTGGAGCCACTCCAGCACCTTGGGACATTTCTTGTAAAGCTGGTAAGGTATTCCGTTTGGCCCTGGTGATGATTTGGCTCTGGCTTTGTCGACCACCTTCTTGATTTCCGCCAACGTTGGAGGCTTGCCATTGAACTGTTCCTCAGGGTTGGTTGGCCACACCAGACCTTGAATGTCGAGTGGTGCTTTGCTCTGTGGGTAAGAGTATGTTTTCCTCAGATGCTGCTCAAGAACTCCTTTGTCCACACTTAGGGTCCCAGATTTTGGCTGCCCAAACAGTGTTCTGGCAAACTGGAAGGGGTCTCTGAAGAAGCGCTCTTGTGTCTTCTTTTTGCTCTTCCTCTTCCTCGCAGATTCCGCTTTGCTGAGGGCGCTGTGTTTTTCTTTCAGGTCTTTCCACAGTTTTTCCAAGCCTTGTTTTTCAGCTGGCAGTGCGGTCTTCATTTGCATCTTGAGGTTTTTCTTTTGGACCCTGATCTTGTCCATCTTTTCTTGGCGTCTGGATTTCTTTGGAGGTGTTTTCTCTTTGGGTAGTTTTGCTCCATAGGCGTCTCTACATGTGGCATACACAATGTCCCCATATGTGGCTAGTTTGTGTTCCAGGGTGCTTTTCCCTATCAGTGCATCGAGTCTTTGGACGATTTTTGCATCCAGTTTCTCCCAATCTTCAGTTTCGTTTGCTCGTGGCAGGTTGAGTTTCAGGCGCCTGGCATCGAGGGCCTGTGCAAATTCCTCATCCGAACCAACAGCGTGGATGTCCTTGGCACTGTGGTTTAAATCCTGGCCTTGGTCTTCCGACGTCTTATCTGCTGATGCAAATCACAAATAATAGAGCACCAAAAAGCTGAGAAAATTGTGACAATGAGCTCTCAACGGTTCATGAATGGATATCTTGCTTTCTGTATACACACAAGATATTCGTTTAAAACAGCAATGATTTCATTTAAAAACAAACAAACAAACATGCAAAACAAACAAACAAACAAAAAGACGCATATGCAGAAATATCATTTTGAAGAAGATCGGTATTGTAAACATTAACAGTTGTAATTTCCGTGAAGAGTATAAGGATAGTATTGATCGCATATCTGGAAATGTCATATGTAAGCCTACAATTATTTTGGAACCCTGAATAACGTAATACATTTTGTTCTTTGTGTAGACACGCGCGCGCGCGCGCGCGCGCGCGCGCGCGCGTGTGTGTGTGTGTGTGTGTGTGTGTGTGTGCACGCGCGCGCGCGCGTGTGTTTCTTTCTGTTATTACTTTTAGGCCATAGAATTACTTTGTCATATGAAAAAAAAATTCTTGGCCTGTGATTGAATAAATTCTCATAGAACCATGTAAAAGCACACTTCTGGCTGCAAGATCAATAGATCCATAAATTTTGTTTTGTTGGTTAAAAAGAATCATCTGTAAAGACCTTTATTGAATGGGTGGACGCCTGTACGGCCCGGCTGGTCAGAGTACCAGTCGAATTCAGAAGTCATCGATTCGAACCCCGGATGCATAACAAATGGCATTTTCGTTGCCCATCTAAACTTCGTTTATTCATAGCAATTTGACCGGTATCGGTTTTCTGCTGTTCTCCTGGGCTGGCTAATCCAATGGGCCATGATAACCTGAGATTAGTGTAGACATTAAATCTGAATGAACCCAATGGAACCTTAATATCTGATGGTATCGCTTCGTGAAGATCTTAGCTGATATTTGAACCCGTGAAGATCTTGGCCGCTAAGCCTGTGGGTTTCGACCTCTCGGGTCTTCTTCAGGCTAAGAGGTCGAAACGCGTCGTGTTTTGTCTTGTGATCTGTTTGTCCATGTTGTCCTGCAGAATCGCTGACAATTCTTTTTACAATTTGTTTCACTTTCCGCTTTCAGTCACCTCACTTTGGGACCAGGTCTTTGGAGTTATTGATTATGTTTAGTGTGTATGATGGCGATGATAGATGCTATATGTATGCATAAAGATCTTTGCTGATAAACAGGTTCATTAATGTTTTTCGTACAGCACATAGATCTTTCTCTATACTGACGAAGGGGTCTATGCGATTTTTTTGTTTGTTTTTGTACTGCAACTGTAAAAATTGGCACAGTTGGTTAATAAGAGATGGGGACGGCCACAAATTTCTCATGTGACCACAGAGAAAAGTTGCTCAACTTGTAACCACATCAGAAAGCAGCAGAGCAGGAGAAGAGGATTACAGGGGCTTGACCTTTTCTTTCGGTTTCCGCGTCACTGAGCGGAAGCCCAGGAGAGCCTTGACATCAGATCAATGTTCACGATGACGTCAGCGATACGCTCAGTCGGCGCTGTCATTGCCTGCTTTTGTCCTTCCTCTTCCTGCTTTGTCCTGCCTCTTCCTGCTTTTGTCCTTCCTCTTCCTGCTTTTGTCCTGCCTCTTCCTGCTTTTCTCCTGCCTCTTCCTGCTTTTGTCCTGCCTCTTCCTGCTTTTGTCCTGCCTCTTCCTGCTGTGCCTCACATTTTCCTGCTTTGTCGTACATTTTCCTGCTTTGTCGTACATACATTTTCCTGCTTTGTCGTACATTTTCCTTCTTTGTCCTAACTCTTCCTGCTTTGCCAAACATTTTCGTGCTTTGTCCTACTTTGTCCTGATGTGTCCCACATTTTCCTGCTGTGTCCTACCTTTTCCTGCTGTGTCCTACCTTTTCCTGCAATGTCCTACCTTTTCCTGCGTTGTCCTACGTTTTCCTGCTGTGTCCTACCTTTTCCATCTTTGTCCTAACTTTTCCTGCTGTGTCCTACCTTTTCCTGCGTTGTCCTACGTTTTCCTGCTGTGTCCTATCTTTTCCTGCTGTGTCCTACCTTTTCCTGCTGTGCCCTACCTTTTCCTGCTTTGTCCTACCTTTTCCTGCTTTGTCCTACCTTTTTCTGCTTTGTCCTACCTTTTCCTACCGTTTCCTACCTTTTTCTGCTTTGTCCTACTTTTTCCTGCTTTGTCTTACCTTTTCCTGCTGTGCCTTTCATTTTCCTGCTGTGCCCTACCTTTTCCTGCTTTGTCCTACCTTGTCCTGCTGTGTCCTACCTTTTCCTGCTTTGTCCTACCTTGTCCTCCTGTGTCCTAACTTTTCCTGCTGTGTCCTACCTTTTCCTGCTGTGTCCCACATTTTCCTGCTTTGTCCTACCTTTTCCTGCTGTGCCCTACCTTTACCTGCTTTGTCCTACCTTTCACTGCAATGCCCTACATTTTCCTGCGATGTCCTACCTTTTCGTGCTTTGTCCTACCTTTTCCTGCTTTGTCCTACCTTGTCCTGCTGTGTCCTACCTTGTCCTGCTTTGTCCTACGTTTTTCTGCTGTGCCCTACCTTTTCCTGCTTTGTCCTACGTTTTCCTGCTGTGCTCTAACTTTTCCTGCTGTGTCCTACCTTTTCCTACCGTGTCCTACCTTTTCCTGCTTTGTCCTACCTTTTCCTGCTTTGTCCTACCTTTTCCTACCGTGTCCTACCTTTTCATGCTTTGTCCTACTTTTTCCTGCTTTGTCCTACTTCCCCCCTGCTTTGTCCTACCTTTCTCTGCTTTGTCCTACCTTGTCCTGCTTTGTCCTACCTTTTCCTGCTGTGCCCTACCTTTTCCTGCTGTGTTCAACCTTTTTCTGCTGTGCCCTACCTTTTCCTGCTGTGCCCTAAATGTTCCTGCGTTGTCCCACATTTTCCTGCTTTGTACTACCTTTTCCTGCTGTGTCCCACATTTTCCTGCTTTGTACTACCTTTTCCTGCTGTGTCCCACATTTTCCTGCTTTGTCCTACCTTTTCCTGCTGTCCCACATTTTCCTGCTTTGTACTACCTTTTCCTGCTGTGTCCCACATTTTCCTGCTTTGTCCTACCTTTTCCTGCTGTCTCCCACATTTTCCTGCTTTGTACTACCTTTTCCTGCTGTGTCCCACATTTTTCTGCTTTGTCCTACCTTTTCCTGCTTTGTCCTACCTTTTCCTGCAATGTCTTACCTTTTCCTGCTATGTCCTACCTTTTCCTGCTGTGCCCTACCTTTTCCTGCTTTGTCCTACCTTTTCCTGCTATGTCCTACCTTTTCCTGCAATGCCGTACAATTTCCTGCTTTGTCCTACCTTTTCCTGCTGTGCCCTACCTTTACCTGCTTTGTCCTACATTTCACTGCAATGTCCTACCTTTTCCTGCTGTGTCCTACCTTTTCCTGCTGTGTCCTACCTTTTCCTGCTGTGTCCTACCTTTTCCTGCTTTGTCCTACCTTTTACTGCAATGCCCTACATTTTCCTGCTGTGTCCTACCTCTTCCTGCTTTGTTCTATATCTCCCCGCTGTGTCCTACCTTTTCCTGCT
>CM065714.1:135008486-135028486 GCA_033310375.1 Conus canariensis | reverse complement strand
TCTGCAGTGATTCCGGCAACGCAACAACACAGAAGGCCGAAGAGGAACTCAGCTGTTTTTGGTGGCAGTCAGGTATTTATCACCACAATGTTTATTTATTAGCAAACCGAAACCGTGTTCCCGTTTAGGAGCGACTGAAACTTCCTCAGCGCACTTGTGAAGGTTTTGTTTAAATAAAAAAAAAAGTATTTGTTGTGTTCTGTTATCCTATGACTTGATAGGGTAACAAAACGAAATGCTGCCGGAAAACATAGATGAAGTGAGTGTTAAAGGAAGTGGTCTTCAGAAAAAAAAAAGATTTTGTTAATTCTGTGACTTAACTAGTTATGAACTTCATGATGAAAAAAGGTGTTTATTCTAATATGCTTTGCGAGAAGAGGGAGAGTTTTGATGCTATGGATAATAAGCTCCCAGAGTGAGCGACAGAGACTTCATATATAATGATTTTGATTTTTGATGTGGATGAGTATTTAACTCGCTCTTGATAACAATATGAATAATTGTGTGTTGGTAAACAAGAGTGTTGTGGAAATCTTTCTCTTGCATATATTGAAGTAGATGAATCTTTTTGAAAAGAAACCTTTTAAAAATCTGGTGATTATATGAAATGAAATGAACATTCTTGTGTTACAAGAAAGGAAATGAACATTTCTTCGTGACGTTTATAGTTTGATGAAAAGTAATCATTAATTGTGTGTAATGAATTGTATTCATGGTTTATTGAAGAGGGTCTAGGTGGAAATCCTTTCCCCAATTTGGAAAACTAAATTCTGAAAGGTTTATATGGAAATCCTTTCCTGTGTAGTGTTTGTGATTCCGGAAAAAGGGAATATTGTAGTGTTATGATTCCGGAAAGGGAATGTTGTAGTGTTATGATTCCGGAAAAAGGGAATATTGTAATGTTGAAGAAAGAATATGCTGATGTTTGTCTCAAGTTCTAGTGAAATATGATGTGGCTAATGAATATGAATGTAGTCGTGATTGTAATGAATAGTAGCCATGATAATCAAGGTAGTTAATCAGTTTCCCCCAGGTAGAAGTGCTCCCTGGACTGAGGGGGACTGGCTGCAATTTACCGAGGGTCGGGGCCGTAGCCACGTGCTGCCCCTTGTTCTCCGCCTTGTGTCGGCGTGGAGAGGTCGGCCTGAGCGCCGATAACCACCCTACCTGCCACTGCGCCCGGGACCGACTACCCGCTGAGCCAGTTGGGCTGGAGACGCCGCTGCTGCCAAGCCAGAGCGCCGCTCCCGAGTTGAACCAGCGACCTGTTGGCCAGGCCGTCGTTGTGTTTGTGTGTGAGCCACAGCTCCTGTGTGACACCGTCACCTCGTCGCCGGCAGAGACGCCGCGAGTGTGGTTAGAGATTTTTGAGCCACAGCTCTGAAGTGATTTAAGTCCTGTGTCGTCGTTTTCATCATCTGCGTCATCTTCGTCGTCTTCGTCCTCCTCGTCTCGTCGCTTTCGTCGTCTCGTCGCTTCCATCGTCTCGCCGTTTTCGTCGTCGTCGTCTTCGTCGACGTTGGAACCAGTAGCACTAATAGTCAGCTATATATTGATGTATTTTGTGTGTACGCCTAATGGTTGGCGTGCCGACCTATTAATGTTATATGTTTGTCTGATGGCTCGGGCAGAAAAAAACAAGAAGTGTTGTTCTGATGCCTGGCTGTCAATGTTCGGGTGAGTGGGTGTGTGTATGTGCTTTAGAAAAGTCGTGCATGCATCCGTAATTTCTGTGTGAGTCGGACAGACACCTGCAGACACACCCATACTATCCGTAACAATTGTATAACGACACCTGAACTACACTCGTGTCAAAAAGCGGTAAGAAGGGTAGCATTGTATAATGACACCCGAACGACGCTTGTATCTAAATGCAGTAATAGTTTAGCATTGCATAATGACACTTGAACGACGCTTGTATCAAAAAGCAGCAACAATGGGGCGTTGGATAATGATTCCTGAACAACTCTTGTATTAAAAAGTAGCAGCAATGGAGCATTGGATAATGATTCCTGAACGACACTTGTATCACAAAGCAGTAACAGTGTAGCATTGTTTAATTGGACAATGATGCCTGAACGACACCTGTATAAAAGAAACATAACAAAAATGTAGAGCTGACTGAACGACACCTAAACGATGCAGATAGTTAAATGCTGTTGAAACACACACATACACGCGCGCGCGCGCGCGCACACCACACATATGTGTGTGTGTGTGTGTATATATATATATATATCTGTGTGGTGTGTGCGAGAGAGAGAGAGAGAGAGAGAGAGAGAGAGAGAGAGAGAGAGAGAGAGAGAGAGAGAAACCTGCCTGGACAATACATGCAAAAAGCCTTTAAAAAGTAGATCCGTAGAAAAAAAACATAGCAAAACAGCCCCACTTGTGCATCACGATACTCCAAACATAAATCCCAACACGCTATTGAGCCACCTTACCGTTATTGCCAAAATGTGCACCAGAAGACAGAGATGGCACCCGCTACAACATGAAAAGGAATTCGACGTCATTCACATGACAAGACAATCAACCTTCATAGACACCCATATCGTTGCACAAAATCATGCTAATCGCACACAGAACATTTAGGCCTAATATATATATATATATATATACACGAGTAAAGCACGCTCTAAATATTGCCACCGGAAAATTTGTGTGAAAGAAGAGAAGAAAGAAATAATCGAGGACATTCTTGTAAACGAGAGAGAGAGAGAGAGAGAGAGAGAGTGGCGTCATGTGTAAAGGGTAAAGAACCATTCGACGGTGACGCGTGACCAAGATGTTGCAGTAATATGTTTAAACTTTCTAACAATACTGCAGCATTTGGAGGGGGTAGGGGCAGAAAAGAAAAAGGATGCTCAGGTGTGTGTGTGTGTGTGTGGAGGCAGGGGCTGGGGGTGGGCAGGGTGGAAGTGGGGACAGAAAGGGACGGAGGAGGAGGTGAGCGACGATGAATAAAATAAATGCAACGGCGACACAACAAGAACAACAACATGAACAACAGAAAAACCTCCGGAGAACGCATCCTGAGCAACGACAGACATGAAAACAATTCATCCTCTGATCCCGCCCATTGCACTTTGTGTGACAAGCCACGCACTCACCAGGTTGGGGCAGGAGGACAGGAGGAAGAGGACGTTGACGGCCATCATGAAGCGGGCGAACTCCCTGCCCGCCCCATGCACCATGCTGAGCTGCTTCATGTACTCGCTCTGGTCCTTCACCCGCATCACCGTCACGGTCCGCTCCATTCGCCGCAGCTCCCGCGTCACGGCCCAGTTACAGACGAGCAGCACGAGCGTGCACAGCAGGCCCTGCACCAGCATGGAGATGTTGTGAGCCAGGGACTGCGAGTCCACGAAGCCCACGTACACCAAGAAGTGGTCGTTGACCTCTGCCAGGTGCACCGCCAGGTAGAATCCCCCGATGCCGCAGGACAGGGCCGTCAGGGCGCCTACCACCGCCAGAAAGGCGTGGCACGTGCACCGTGCAGCGTAGAAGTAAGGAGCGCGCAGGGCCAGCAGGCGTTCAATCCCCATGACCACCACGACCCACTGAGCCAGCGTCCAGAAGGAGGTCAGCAGAAAGAAACACACGGAGTAGGCCACGCCCTGCGTCACCTCACTGTATCCTTCGACATGAAGACCTCTGAGACCTGAAGACATCACGTTCTGTCTGTTCGGCTCCTGTCTGGTGGACGTGGTTGTCATTTCACCGAGCTCTGTACCCGGGTGCGATCTGTTCATAGGGTGTTTTAAATGTTCCAGGGCAGGCGCTGACTCGCTGGCCATGACAAAGAGGATCCACAGAGGCAAGTAGCCCAGCAGGGTGGCCAGTAAATCGGCCAAGGACAGCACCATGACCAGGAGTTTAGGAGGAATGAGTCTCTGGGTCCGCCACACCACTCGCGCCTCATGCAGCAGCAGAGTGATGTTGCTGATAGCTGTAATGGTGACGCTGACGGGTGTCAGGACACGTTCCACGTCATCCACCTCTTCCAGCTCTGCCCAGGCTTCTATTCTTCTCAGGATGTCGTCTGGGACCGATGAGGCGTCCAGGTTCTTCAGGTAAAGCATGGACATCGTGTGTTTGTTTTAACTGACAAGTAGCACAGTTGGGGATGTGAAAATCTCTGCAGATGTTGCAGACTCTGTGGTTGACGTTATCATCGTAAAACACCTGAAGGTGTGAAAATCCCTGCAGATGTTGCAGAATCTGTGACTGACGTTCTCATCTTAGAACAGTTGAGATGTGAAAATCCTGGCAGATGTTGCAGAATCTGTGACTGACGTCTTCATCTTAGAACAGTTGAGATGTGAAAATCCTGGCAGATGCTGCAGAATGTGTGACTGACGTCTTCATCTTAGAACAGTTGAGATGTGAAAATCCCTGCAGATGCTGCAGAATCTGTGACTGGCGTCTTCATCTTAGAACTGTTGAGATGTGAAAATCCCTGTAGATGCTGCAGAATCTGTGACTGACGTCTTCCTCTTAGAACTTTTAAGATGTGAAAATCATGGCAGATTTTGCACCATTCGTGGCTGACGTCTTCACCGTAGAATAACTTGGAATATGAGAATCCCTGCAAACATTGCAGCCTCTGCGATTGATATCATCGCAGAACAGCTGGATATGTGAACATTCCTGCATATATCGCAGAATCTATAATTTACGGCATTATCATAAGTCACTCGACCCCAAGGCAAAGAGTTCATTGTCATTTTGATGGTCACTGAACGTGATTTTGGAATAGGCTACATAGTTGAGAATACTGTATCCCCTCCATCCAGGTATTGGCATCTTGGTCATCTGTCACCAGATTTTTTGTGAAAATGAATTAAATGATTGACACACAGACTGCTGAGGACTAGTTGTTGGTGATGACAGGGTTATGATGAGGGAAGCGATACTGATGGCGATGATGATAACCATGGAGAGGGCAAACAGATGGTGTTGATGAGAATGATCTTGGTGAATGTGACGATGTATATCTATCTATCTATCTATCTATCTATCTATCTATCTATCTATCTATCTATCTATGTGACAAAAAAATCCTGATAAAAAGTTCTGGGCTTCGCAATACCACCCGAAGGCACACTGGATAAAATGAAAAAAAAAAACACACGAGTGAAACAAGTGAAACTTGGAATTAAGAAGTCCAGCCCCAATGTCTCTTCCCTGGCAATACAGAATTTCGGTTTTTATTAAAACTTCATTACGAACCTCTAATGGATGGTCAACTTTTCACAAGAAGTTTCAAAATGGAGTGACTGATGGCGGAGAACGAAGCAAAATTTAGAAAGAGAGGGGGTTAGATACCGCCAAGGACATTGACAAACAAAGCACAGGACAAGACACGATGCATTTCGACCTCTTGGTCGAAAAACTTGACTGATTAAACATTTCAACACTAAGACATCAGAACGTGGTTGATTTCAACCACACTATGTTTTGAAGGTTATTAGTCACACTGATTGGGGTGCAGACAAGCGAACTTTGTTGCGATTGTATCGGGCTTTGGTGAGACCAAAGCTAGATTATGGGTGTGTGGTATATGGTTCTGCACGAAAATCTTACCTCAAAGCTCTTGATCCAATTCATCATCAAGGACTGCGGATTGCTCTGGGAGCATTTCGCACATCTCCAAAAGAGAGTTTGTATGTTGAATCTGGTGAACCCCCTCTGGAGCTAAGGAGGTTGTGTCTTTCCATGAATTACTATCTGAAACTGAGGGCTAATCCAGAAAACCCTGCCTATGATATTGTCATGAACCCGCCTTTTAGAGCCAAATATGATCTAAAGCCAAATGAGATTCCTCCACTGGGTATTCGTATTTTGCCCCACTTCGGGGCAGCTGGCATTGACCTTGATGCTGTTGATGACGGTCCATTACAGACTGATGTACCTCCCTGGAAAGTCGCCAATCCAGAGATTAATTTATATTTAACTCAATTTCGAAAGGAGGTCACCTCGAGTGCTGCATATAAACAACTTTATCTTGGGCAATGTGAACTTTATCAAGATTTTATCAAGATTTTTACAGATGGTTCTAAAAAAGGTGAGAGGGCTGCAGCTGCCATTGTGTGTAACAATTCTCAGAAGCCTACTTTGTTAAGATTGCGGGATTGGTCGTCTGTTTATACTGCTGAACTGAAGGCTTTAAATCTGGCCCTCAGTGCGGTGTCCAGGTCAGATCAGAATGATTTCCTTATTTTATCGGATTCATTGTCGGCATTGTCGGCTCTATCGACAAGAGAAGTTTCACATCCAGTTTTGGCTGATATTCATGATCTTCATACTCGGCTTGTCTCTTCGGGAAAGCATATAGTTTTCTTGTGGGTCCCCAGCCACATGGGAATCTATGGTAACTCAGTGGTGGACAAAGCAGCCAAACAAGCTCTCGGTGCAAGTCTTTCCAGGAGGCCTATGCAGTTTGTTCCTCACTCTGATCTACGTCATAAATCTAGTTTGTATTGTCGTGAACTGTGGCTGAGTGAATGGTGTAATCAAATTCATAATAAATTGTTTAAAATTTGCCCAGATTTAACCAATCCTTTCCCATCGGTGGTATGTAACCGTAAAGAGGAATCGGTTTTGTCACGGTTACATATTGGGCACAGCTATATAACGCACAGTTGGATACTCAGAGGGGAAGACCCCCCATGGTGTGTTGCGTGTGACAGCTTGTTCAGTGTTAATCATTTTTTGACAGAATGTGCTGATTTGATGTGTATCAGAGAGAAGTTCTTTTCCACCAGTGATTTATCAGTTCTTTTTCGTGAGATTTCAGTAGATCTTATTTTTTCTTTTTTGAAAGAGGTAAACTTATTTTATAAAATATAGTGTTTTAATTATGTATACAGGTGTCGTCGGAGTTGAACAGATAATTGTGCTTTTGTCCTCATAAATTTTAAGCGATGTGTTAATACTAGTGTGGGTATTTGTATCTAGAGACTTAGATATGATAGCTGAGGTCCTGATTTGGCTCCTAGTAGTCCGCTGGACCCTATAAACACAAACTAACTAACTAACTAACCACACTATGCCCAAACGCATATGGATACATCCATACCTTACACACACACACACACACACACACACACACACACACACACACACACACACACACACACACACACTCTCTCTCTCTCTCTCTCTCCTTTCAGACAGCAGAAAAAGAATTTTTGGCAGACAACCTATCCCTATCTGATAACGGGTTTCATGCTTTCTGTTGTGTTCATGGTTTGATCATAATTTGGTATTGCTACTGCGATAGTTTTCTTTTTTTTTTTTTCTTAAAAAAATATGTTATCTTATTTTATTTCGTGAATATCTTTTCATCGGCAATTTCTAGATTTACAACTACATCTGATGTATTAACTGCCTTCGATTTGTGACTGGAAGAACTGCGTGTAATGCGCCTTTTTTTGTTGTTGTTGTTGTTAACATGCACAGTTCACTTAAATAGTCATCATGTCATATACTTTAGATACATGGCCTTCAAAGGAGGGACTTCGCATCGGTTATTTAAATATAAACAGTGCCAGAAATTAGACAGATGAAATCGCTGCAATTCTTCACAATAACTATGATAGCTTTTATGTGTTTTGTATGGCAGAGTCTTGGCTAACCGATATGATTCCAGATTCTGATATGTGCATGCCAAATTATGATACAATCCGATGATACCCAAAAGCACCTAGAACAACAGGTTTACTTCTTTACCTTGCCAAATCATTAACCTTCAAAAGAAAAGTGTATCACGAAAAATACAACGCAGAATCCGTCTGGATAGAATTAAATCTTAAACACTGTAAGCCAGTAATGGTAGGATTCCTATACAGAAACCCAGCAGAAACCACTGATTGGTACGACAGGTTTAATTTGATGATGGATGCCGCAATACTGGAATCAAAGGAAATTATTCTTTTGGGTGACTTCAACATAGACTTAACTGTGCCTGGGACAAAATGGAATCATACTTATGCAATGTATGGGTTGGAACAAATAATCGATCGTCCTACTCGAATCACTGAACAAACGGGAACTCATTGATCACATTTACGTCAACACAAAAGGTAACATAGTGGAAATGTGTTCTGTACAGACAGGCTATAGTGACCATTCTTCAGTTTGTCTAACATGGATGAAGAAAGGTGTCAGAATTCCTAAGTCTGGACATAAGGAAATTTTTTATAGACACTTTACACATTTTGATAAAAATGCCCTCCTTAATGATTTGCTTCAGTCTGAATTAGATTACATTTATCAGATTAGGAACCCTGATGATGCTGTGAACTTTTGGATAAGTACATTCAGTTCAGTATAACATGCACCCTTTGCAAGAAAAAGAGTGAAACATGTCATTAAACCCTCATAGTTAACAAAGGAGATAGACAATGAGAGATTCAAAAGAGATCATAATATACTCAAGTCAAAGGATAGAGAGTCGTTCAGAAAACAAAGGAATAAAGTAAATTCCAAGAAGAGAAAAGCAAAGAAACAATATTTCCAAAATTTAGTTTCGTTTTCTCAAAATTCAAACTTGATTTGGAAAGCTATCAAACTCTTGACTAACAATAACTCAAGAATACAAAATCCAATAAAAGAAATATCACCAGAAGACTTCAACTTTCATTTTGCAAATATAACTAAGGATGTAATTGTAAATGATAAAACAAAATATAATGATCTACGTATGTTAGAAAAATACTGTCGTTGTAAAAACATTTCTTCATGTTTTGATATGCCACCATTGTCATTAAATGAAGTATTCGATTACTTAATACACTTAAAACAGTCAGGGACAAGAGACTTAGATGGAATTGATGGTAAGATACTAAAAATCGCTTCATTGACTACTGCTGATACACTCACATTTATTTGTGTATTGATAAAAAAAAAACCACTTTCCCTTATCAATTGAACAAGCGAAAGTTATACCTTTATATAAAAAAGACGATCCCACCAATCTCTCAAACTAAAGGCCTATCTTAATATTATCCCTTTTGTCTAAACCACTCGAAAAATATATTCAAACACACCTATATTCTCAATTTAAGTATTACGATCTGATTCATGAAAATCAATCAGGTTTTCGAGAAAATCACTCTTGTCACACTGCTCTTGTACAACTTATCGATAGATATCTTACGAATATTAACAATAATGACCTTACTGGAATTCTTTTTGTAGATTTTGCAAGAGCGTTTGATGTTATAAACCACTCCCTTCTAATAAAAAAGCCTATATGTTACAAAGTATCGAATACAGCCTTAAAATTCTTTAATTAGTTTCTCACTGATCGTCTATAGCTTGTTGAAATTAACTCCAAAAGGTCAAAGTTACTCCCTTTAAAATTTTGTGTCCCTAAGGGGTCAGTCTTGGGGCCCCTACTCGTTTCTA
This sequence comes from Conus canariensis, assembly GCA_033310375.1. Taxonomy (NCBI): domain Eukaryota; kingdom Metazoa; phylum Mollusca; class Gastropoda; order Neogastropoda; family Conidae; genus Conus; species Conus canariensis. Next base: position 135,019,069 of record CM065714.1, on the reverse strand, counting down.
TTTATATGAATAACTTACCATTGTTTACAGAATATTGCTGTGAAATGTTTGCTGATATCCTCATTACAATCTCATTGTAGTAACCCCACTGAACTAGTAAAGGAACCTGCAGAAAAACATCAACAAGCTAATTACATGGACAGAAATGAATCATTTATTTTGTCCCTCAATGCTGGTAAAACCAAAAGCATGTACGTCACAACACGTCAAAAACGACAGAAAATGAAATCCTCATTCGCGCCATTACATGCCCAATGACAAACGATTGAAGAGGTTACATCGCATAAAGTTTTAGGTGTTATCATTGACGATTTATCCTGGTCTTACCGCATTGCGGATCTTGGAAAACGTATTTCTAAGAGAATATATAAACTTTCAAAAAAAAATTTTTCTCTAAATCTTCATTCCAGAAAGATATTCTTTCATGCGCACATCCTTTCTCTTATCAGTTATGCATCCACGTTACGGGGTAATGCCAGTGAAACTAATCTGAAACTAGAAAATCGTCTGCATAAAAGGCCATTAAATTAATTCAGCTGAAACCTTGACAAAGAGTGATTACAAAACTTTATATATTCTTCCATTTAAAGACAGACTCTACTTCAACAAATGCGTGTGCATGTACAATGTAATGAATGGATCAGCCCCGAAGAAAATCATTGAAAGCTTTGTCCCCAATAGTTACAGACATACACATAAACTGTCTCTTCCCAGACCTCAATAGTAATCTTTATAAATCAAGTTTTCTGTATTCTAGAGGGACCACGTGGAATACTTTGCCTTCCTCCATAAAGTCATATTCCTCAAAACAGACATTTAAAAAAGCACTAAAAATGCATCTGATAGAAACTCTGCACATCAGTTAAAGTCATTTCCATCAATACGATCCCCTTATCCCCATCTCTCTCTTGTGTGTGTGTGTGTGTGTGTGTGTGTGTGTGTGTGTGTGTGTGTGTGTGTGTGTGTGTGCTTGAACTTGATGTTCCAACAACAGTTTCATTCTTGTTTCATATTTCATATGATAGTTATGTGTTTGCGTGATATAAATTGTGTGCTTTTAAAATGCTTTTTGAGCTTATGGTTATATGTTGTATTAGTCTATTTCTTGTTTATGAGGGCAGGATGTAACAAAGCTGGAAAACTTATTCTTTAACCCTCAATAAAGATAATTTTGACTTGACTTGACTTCACACACACACACACACACACACACACACACACACACACACACACACACACACACACACACATACACACACACACACCTTTATATATGTATGTATACACACACACAGAATGAATGAATGAATGAATGAATGAATGAATGAATAATGAATTAATCAATTAATGATTTATTGAGGCAAGCTTACAAAGCCTATTCTCATGGGGAGGACTCGGTGGGATGGGGGTTGATCATAACATAACTTTCAAAGTCAAAACACAAGTAACAAATGTCAGAATACAACATCGCGATGAGGAAATCAGATCGTGGAAGATATTACAAACCGTCACCGTGCATGAATACAATTTTGAATATGACTGTCAGTAAATCAACGTGTCTATATGCAGTCATCACGATTTCCGTCGTTGACAGCTTTGGTGTCACCGGAAGCCAGTTTCACGTCTTTTCCTCTGGCGGTACAGTGAAGGCTGTCCACCATGCTGGGTGTTTCCTGCAGACACGCCAGAGTGTCACTGGTCGTGACGTTATCAGAACGAGCATTCTGGGTCTTGAGGAATGTCTTCTGGACCATCTCTGCACTCTAAATCATGATCGTCCTCAGTTCCCATCTCTTCCTCTCGTTTGTTTCGTGCGATAGTAGCTGGTGGCCCTGTCACGTTCACAGATCATGTCTATGAACATGACAGGCCACCAGAGAGAGAGAGAGAGAGAGAGAGAGAGAGAGAGAGAGAGAGAGAGAGAGAGAGAGAGAGGAGAAGGAGAGAGAGAGAGTAATCCGATTATAGATGTACATTAAATAACTAACGGCAAAAGACAGGGACGGTTGGCGGCGGGATTGCAGAGGTTCTGAACCCACTTGCTGGGCGCTACTAAAGAAAAAACGAAGGTATAGTACATCAGTTCAACTCCGCCTGGTAGTCTCTTTAGACCTAGCAGCCGGTCCCAAGCCCGGATAAAGGAGGAGGGTTGGGCGTGAGGCTAGCAACCTCACCCTGTAAAACAAACGCCTGCTACAGAAACATCAACAATTGCCAAAGATTCGCCACTCTTGGAAGAAGAAGGGCCTGCATCAACAGGACTCATGACGTGTTGTGGTGAAATCCGAAAGGAAGCCTCAGCGCCAACCCACCTTCTGACGACTAGGAAAACCATCACCATCGGTTCGTGGAACATCAGGACCATGTATGAAGCGGGGAAAACTCGACAAGTAGCAGGTGAGATGCGCAACTACAACCTGGCAATACTAGGACTTAGCGAGACGAGATGGCCACAATCCGGACAAGTCAGGTTATCTTCCGGAGAGTTGATCCTCTTGTCAGGCCATGAAGATGAAAACTCTGCACATAGAGAGGGAGTAGCAATCATGCTATCAAAACAAACACAAAAAGCACTCATTGGATGGGAAGCACACGGCCCAAGGATTGTGACTGCAAGTTTTAGAACAAAGAAGAAAGACATCAAACTAAACATTGTACAGTGCTATGCCCCGACCAACGACCATGATGAAGAGGACAAACATAGTTCTACAACAGACTGAAGACCATACTGAACAAGCTGAAGGACAAAGACATCACCATTCTCATGGGAGACATGAATGCCAAGGTAGGAGGAGACAATCGAGGATACAAAGAAGTTATGGGCACTCACGCACTAGGTGACATGAACGAAAACGGCCAACGACTCGCAGACTTCTGCGGGATGAACAACCTAATCATCGGTGGCAGCATATTTCCACACAAAAGGATTCACAAAGCAACATGGGTGTCACCAAATCATGAAACCGAAAATCAAATCGACCACGTCTGCATTTCCAAGAAATTCAGACGGTCGTTGCAGGATGTTAGAGTGAGGAGAGGGGCAGACGTAGCATCAGACCATCACCTTCTGACAGCAAAAATAAAGCTCAAGTTGAAGAAGAACCCAGTGAAACCAACAGGAAAAAGAGAAAAGTTCTATGTAGGGCTACTTAGAGAACAGTACTACAGAGACTCATTCACACTGTCCCTAAAGAATAGAGAAAAGTTCAATGTAGGGCTACTTAGAGAACATTTTTACAGAGACTCATTCACACTGTCCCTAAAGAATAGATTCCAAACCCTACGAGACCTACACACAGAAGATACAGACATAGGCACCCACTGGACAGAAACAAAAGAAGCCTTTTTATCAACATGCAAAGAGGTTCTTGGACCAAAAAAGAAACATCACAAAGACTGGATCACAACAGAAACCCTGGAGAAAATCGACGAACGAAATCAGAAGAAAGAACAAATCAACAGGAGCAGAACAAGAGGAGAGAAAGAAGCAGCCCACGCAGACCACAGCGAAGCCCACAAGGAAGTGAGACGGAGTGTGAAAAGAGACAAGAAAAAATGTATATTGATCAGCTTGCAGAAGAAGCAGAACAGGCTGCCAACAGCAGAAACATGAAAGCACTCTACGATACGACCAAGAAACTCGCAGGAAAGTTTTCCAGGCCAGAGAGACCCATTCAAAACAAACAGGGAGAGACTATTACAGACCAAGAGGGACAACTTAACAGATGGGCGGAGCACTTCGAAGAGTTACTCAACAGACCAGCACCACAAGACACTCCACATATCCAAGCGGCAGAAATCGATCTGCCAATCAATTGTGATCGACCAACCAGAGAAGAAATCGTCAGTGCTATCAAGAAAATGAAGAATGGAAAGGCAGCAGGCTCAGACGCAATTCCAGCAGAAGCACTAAAAGCTGACATCGACACTACAGCAGACATTCTTCAACCACTTTTTGAGAAGATATGGACCTATGAACAGGTCCCTACAGACTGGAAAGATGGACACATCATTAAATTACCAAAGAAGGGAGATCTCAGCAACTGCGGAAACTATAGAGGTATAAACAAGCAGGCTTCCGGAAAGAACGCTCCTGCACAGACCAGATTGCCACCCTAAGGATCATCATGGAACAAACTTTAGAATGGAACACTTCACTCTGCACAAATTTTGTGGACTTTCAGAAAGCCTTTGACAGCTTGCACAGAGACAGCTTGTGGCAACTATTACGGCACTATGGAGTACCAGCAAAGATCACCAATTTGATCCAGAAATCCTATGAAGGGATAGCATGCCGGGTGGTTCACGCAGGACAGACAACACGTCGATTTGAGGTGAAGACAGGAGTCCGTCAGGGTTGCCTCCTCTCACCATTCCTGTTCCTTCTGGCCATAGACTGGGTGATGCAGAGGACGACAGAAGAAAAGAGGAATGGCATACAGTGGACACTCTGGACCCAGCTCGACGACCTGGACTTTGCGGACGATCTGGCACTGCTCTCCCATACCAGACAACAGATGCAGGACAAAACATCAGACCTATCAATCTTTGCAGCAAAGGTCGGTCTTACCATCCACCCGCAGAAAACCCAAACACTAAAAATTAACACAGTCAGTCCAGACCCTGTGATTCTAGATGGAGCCCCACTGGAAGAAGTCAGCAGCTTCACCTATCTGGGCAGCGTAGTCAGCCAGCAAGGGGGAACTGATGCTGATGTGAAAACCAGAATAGGGAAATCAAGAGAAGCCTTCATCACTCTGAAAAACATCTGGAAATCTCGACTAATCACCACCAGGACGAAAATCCGCCTCGTCAATTCAAACGTCAAATCCGTCCTCTTATATGGATCAGAGACCTGGCGCGCCACAAAAACCACCATTCAAAAACTGCAGACGTTCGTTAACAGCTGCCTGCGAAAGATCCTCCAGATCCACTGGCCAGAGACAATCAGCAACAAAGAGCTGTGGGAAAGATGTAACCAACTGCCAGTAGAGCAAGACATCCGCAAAAGAAGATGGCGGTGGATAGGACACACGCTCCGAAAGCCTCCGGATAACACCACCAGAAAAGCCCTGACCTGGAATCCCCAAGGCAAAAGGAAGCGAGGAAGACCAAGATACACTTGGAGACGGGACCTGGAATCGGACACCAGGCAAATGGGTTACAACTGGAGCAAATTTGAAAAGATTGCCCAGGACCGTGGACATTGGCGGGCAGTTGTTGATGGCCTATGCTCTGGCAAGAGCAATGGGCCTGAGTAGTTTGTAAAGTACCTCAGTTCATACGGATAATTTTGACATATACTGAGAGGACTCCGATAATCCAGCTTTCCCTTCCTCCCTCCCATCACTCCGTTAAGATGGGAGGGGAGGAGGGACCTCCCCTCACCGACACCGCTTTCTCCCTCTCCACGACCGTTAACTTTTTTTTTCTTTAGGTTGATAGACTTCTGCTTGGGCAGCAATCTAGACGCCTCAAAAGTTGCTGGGCCTTTCGCCCCTCCCCCATCTACGCTCGCATTGACAGGCAGGAATCAGTGACGCGATAACTTGCAAGAACAGAAAGAGATTTGTCAGAGGAGCTGGCATGCATTTTTGAAGGGGGGAGGGGGGGGGGATCAAGTCCCGTTCCTCTTCCTTCCTCCCCCTTCCTCCCTACCCCCCCCCCCCCCTCCCACACACGCACACACATACACACACAATCTGTTCACGAGTTGCATTTCAGTTTCATCAAGGAGGCGTAACTGCGTGCGGACAAGTCCATATACGCTATACCACATCCGCTATGTTTTGAGACCACACTACGCATGATTTTAAGCTGATGGATAAATGAATTAACAACTAAGGTGAGAGAATTGAAAAAGAAGGTCTCGTGGGTATGACTTAGCAGATGTCTGACCTAAGCATTAGCCCAATGCGCTGGTCAGACCTAACACTGGTTGTCTTTTTAAAAATTTTTTTTTTATTGTGTAACGGAAAGAACAGAAAACGAACGAAAAGACAACAAAGGAAAGAATAAAACAGCCAAATACAGAGACGGTGTATGAATATAGTTGTCCTTTTCGCTATAGCTATTTCATATGATCATCTGTATGCACATCCAGAACACATTGCTAGCAACGAGAAGAGCCTTAGGTTGTAGGATATAGAGTCATTACGTTATAACCCGTTGTTGATTGAGTCACGTTTACGGGGTAGTCACCAAACGAAAAGCTACACCAACGAATCAATCCCCGCGCTGACTGATGACGTGGTTCAAGACACAGAATGAGTGTCGTATCTGGAGAAGATGCCATGAAGAGGCTATGACCACGTCTGTCCAGTGACGTTCTCCATGGATTCACAAACATTGGAGAGTTCAACACAAATTCTCCACAGGCAGGACAACGGACGGGAACATGGAAACCCAGTCAACGGTGCAGCTGGATATGATCGAAGAGACGGAACGCTTACGTGTGTCGTGTCGTGTCGTGTCGTGTCGTGTTGTGTTGTGTTGTGTCATATTGTATTGCATTTAATTGTATTGTATTGGGCATATGATACTGGGGAGGCCAGACTATTCTCTGCCCCTTCCCCTCCCTCTCAACAGTTGAAGCCCCAAGATGTGGACGGCATGTTATGGTTCGTCCCGCCCTTACCCTTCCCCCGCTTTAGAGGACTGTGGGGATGTTTTTGTCAGTTCATGCTGCCGTTTCTCCCCCCCCCCCCCCCCATGTAAACTAGTCTAACAACCCACACCGCTAATATATTGTATTGTACTGTATTGTACTACACTGCATTACATTGCATTGCATTACATTGTACTCTAATATGCTGTACTACATTGCACTACATTGCACTGCGTTGTACTCTGCTGTACTGCACTGCATTGCATTACATTGCATTCCATTGTACTGTACTGTACTGCACTGAATTGCATTGCATTATATTGTATTGTATTGTATTTGTATTGCATCGTATTGTATTGTACTGTTTTACTTTACTAGATGTTTATCCATTGGAAAAAATGCCGGTAACAATGGATGTACTTTTAAAGCCGACCCATTCTACATTAAACGTGAACAAACAGGTGGCTGACTGTAGATGGAACCACGGGACTCCAGCCTCCCCGTTCGTCTCTACAGTCATCTGAAGGACCAGCCAGGCTTCATACAGACTTCCAAACAAAACAATTTCAGGACTTTTATGAACTTTTGAAGGACTTATAAAATTCAAGATTCTAAAGTACATAAAATATGTCTTTCGGCATACTTCGATTGCTTTCTACGGTCACTTCAGCAGGCCCTTGGGAAGTAGGCACTTTCAGCAGATACGGAATAATCTCAGATGTATTATCTATCTATCTATATCTATCTATCTATCTATCTATCTATCTATCTACTATCTATCTATCTATCTATCTATCTATCATCCATCTAAATCGTTACAAATGATAAACATTTATTCCTGTCTATGTAACTGTGTATGAATGTGTGTATGTATGTATGTATGTATGTATGTATCTAACTATGTATATCTGTCTGCATCGTTATAAATAATGTATTTTTTCATCAAAATTTAAACTGCTTCATTAAATTCATTTTCAAACACTTTTGAGCATTCTGTGGGCATTTACAAGCACGAAAGGTTAAATTTCAAGCGCTTTTTAGTTCTTGAAAAGAGGTACTGAACATTCAAGGACTCGTATGAACACGACCAGCACTCAGATGACCCCTCCAGGAGAGAAGTCCCTTCCCCTGCAAGACTGGAACCACCTACCGGGGATTCTGTGGCTGTTCAGCGAGTGTGTGCCCACCACGCCACCTTTACACCTTGACCTTTCCAGAGAATTAAACTAGATGCCAGAAATCAACTAGATTTAGGAGATAGAGGTACCTGTATGTTGAACGGAAGTTTGGAGAAATTGATAAAGTGCGCTGAATTTTGTTTTGAAGTGCATAATTTATGCTTTAATACTGTTAAACAGTTCTAGGATCCGTCTTAAAGTGCCTTATATTTTAGATATTTTAGATAATGGTTTCCACACTGATTACCCCCCCCCCCCCCCCGCCCCTCCTCTCTCTCTCTCTCTCTCTCTCTCTTCTCTCTCTCTCTCTCCGGGGAGAACCGTGATTATCAATAAGATCATTGATTGATTTGTTAACGTTTTTTTTTTTTCATCTCTGAAAACATATTAAATCTGCGCTAATCAACGGATCATTATCAAAATCAGATACACCTCCGAGGCTTGCAGGACTGCTGCTGGTAATTTCATCTTTGTTTCATGTAAAATTCTGGCCAGCAAAGCAGAAAAGGCAGGAAACAGGATCAGAGGTTTACGTGTTGGCAGTGCAGCTGCTGCATAAGTGCTGAGGAAAAACTGTTTACACCGTTATCTATCTATTGGCTGTGTTGAACTGAAGCGCTGCAACTCTGTGGCAGAATTGGACAAGTGTTTTTCATCCGAATCACAGGTTTGAACAACTTCAGACAACACTGTATACTTTGACCCAGGCTGTCAATCACATAGAATCATCGGAAACTCGCCTTGCCTTCAATGTCGGGGAGCATCTTCAACAACTAGATGAGAAGATAAGCACATTAGGGATCCTATTCCACAAACATGACATTCTTCTATGTGACACTAACAAACCTGCAGACAAACGCGATCATTTAGAAACAGAAAATGACTATGTATAATGTGGTATTTGTGATCTGGACAAAAAGTTCTTGGCAGAGAAAAGGAGCAGACACAAGAACTCAGTGTACTGAGGTATTCCTTTGAAGACACAAGAACCATGGAAAGAGTTAAAGGGCTTGTTTTAAATATGATCCACAAAAAGCTCTAAGAATACATGAAAAAATCTTCTCTGAGCATGCCCATCGTTCTGGTAAAACCATTATCATTGCTTTCCAGTCTTTTAAGAAGGAACAAATAGTACTGAATTAAAGTAAACATCTTAAAGGCAGTAATGCACCCATGAAGATTTTCCGTCGCAGGTTCAACATAAACGTCACTGACTATTTACTCTGCAAACGTACGTAAGAAATGATAGCATTAAGGCAAAAATGGCTTTTGTTAAACTTTTTAAGGACCGTGGAACTTATGTAGGCGCAATTACCAAAATACAATCGAGGCAATGGGTTCACAAAAATCAATACACCCCAACCCGACATCCACAATTGAGCATGGTCGGGATATGCGATGATGTATCAATGGCCTGACATCCTCGCCGTTTCCCTGATCGTAACTGCAGTCCTAAGGTGACGTGAATCAACTGCCTGGGGATAGATGTCCTCCCGTTCCCCTGTTCGTGACTTGCATTTCTGAGGTGGAACGATCAACTACCTGGTGGTAGGATGTCCTTCCGTTTCCCTGCCCATTCATCACACAGCTGTGGTAGGAACAGTCGGCTACAACACTCCACTGCCAGACCTTCCATCAACGATCACCGGAGTGCACGGCCTGGGGATGCTCCGATGGACAATTCCCATCTGGACAACACTGGTTCCTTTGCCGTTGAAGTGTGAAGGCAAGGGTGTGAAGACTTCTCTTTCATGCTATGTAATGTGAATGGATGCTACAAAGCACCATATGAGCAAAACAGGAAAGGCTACATAGAGAGTTTAATTTTGTCTCCCCTGTTAATATAAAAACATTCATTTAATTTTGGTATGTCTAATATGTCTCTCAGATCCCCTCTTAAATACTCTGCGTCATACTACATATATAATTGATATCGATCTTGACCAGTCCCTCGTTTCTTGTTCTTTTTGTCACCATAGTTTTTTTTTTTTTTTTTTTTAGACGTGCCAACAGTACGCCGACGCAAATCATGGCAGGCTGAGCAATTAGTGACAAATCTCCATGGTTCCACAAAGTATGCTCAATACTTACAACAACAACAACAACAAATCGATACCTCACAGCTTTGAGACATTACATACAGAAGGGCAAGAGAAAACAAGGATGGCGATCTTAAAAGGCGTTATGATGTTTTAAAGCGCTCCAAAATAGTACTCAAGAAAAACTAGACGTATGATTTTTTTTAAAGTGTAGATTCCCCTGTTGCATTTTGAAAAACGAACAGACAAACTAACAAAAGCATCAAAGGCCTGGAACTAGAAAAAAAATGCAGGTTGTTTTCAATAAGCATTCAGTGGATGATGTGGTAAGAGACATGCACGTGAAGTCGGAAGTTCAGAACACTGAAAAAAAATATGATAATCATTCTTAACAATGAACAAAATTCTATTAGAAATCTTAGAACAAGCAAGGCAGTGAGACCAGTCAAGCTGATCAGCGAAATGCTAAAAACAGCAGAAAACTAAATTCTGCCCTTAATCCTCAAATACTACGACACTATCTTTTATCAAAAGGACTTCTTTTTATTTCAAGAAAGGTAATGCCACCCTAACAATCATCGCGGCGATTCTTTACTCAGTATTGTAAGCAAGATTCAAATACACGTTACTGATACCACATTAAATGATACGATAGAAACCTAAAGGTGTCTAAAAGAAGTCTAAACTGTTCGCTGCGTTCATAAACTTTTACGAAGCATTTGGTTTAGATGATCACACTCTTTTTAAGTCAGTTCTTCT
>CM065714.1:134883486-135005986 GCA_033310375.1 Conus canariensis | reverse complement strand
AAATACAATTTTACCATTGGAATTCCACACAAAATATGGTTGAAAACAAGCTTCAAGTTCTGCTATTCGAAAAAATGTCTACACACTATACTATATAGCTGAAAAGACTGTTTTTGTTTTGTTTTGCTTTGTTTAGAACTCTGCACATAGTATGGTTGAAAATACACTTTTGCTGTTAAAACTCAACATAATATATGATTGAAAATACAGCTGATATTACTTATGCTCATAACATGGTTGGAAATACGGTTTTGCTATGAGAACTATAGGCCTACAACTACCATCAGCATTGTTTCATTTGGAGTCACGTATCTTATCCTGTTGAGGCTTTTATTAGCCTACTCACCATTCTGTCCTATGACAGGAAAGACGCCCACATTTTCACACAAGTGAAAACGCCCAGTGTAACAGCCCGTTCTTACCCCCCTCTGGAACTTACCCCGGGGTAAGTCTGGGCTAGCCTGCTTTTACCCCCGGGGGTCATTCTAGGACTAGCTAGAACTCCCCCCCCCCCCCCCCCCTAGTTGGAACTTACCCCCGCGGGGGTAAGTTTGGGCTAGCCTGGATTTACCCCCCCCCCCCCCCCCCAAAGGGTCAGTCTAGGACTATTTGAATCTTCCTCCACTGGGGTGGGCCCCACCCTTCAAACAAGAGAGGGTTATTCAGGGTTTTCCTCTGCCTTTTCCAAACACGCACACCCGCCTTAAAAAAAAAAAATTAGGTTAGCCTGCATATTTACACCCATCTCCCATTTCCTATAATTATACAGTCAGTTGGGTTTTGACAAAGTGTAGTTCTAGAATCTTCTCAATAGATGGACCTCCTACTTCCCCAACCCCCCTGCCCCCCCCCCCCCCCCCCCCCCTCCACACACACACACCCTGGTTCACTAACAGATACGTATTAACATTTCTCGCGCTAGCTTACATGCGTGGGTCAATATTCGGGTGTGTGAGTACGCCCATGCGTGCGTGGGAAAGAAAGACGGCTACATGCCAATGTGACCAAGTGCCAATGTGACCAAGCGTAGTTGTGACAAAATGTCGTCGTGACCACGTGTCGTTGTGAACAAGTACCGTTGTTGCTTCATCCCGGTTTGCCACTTTTAACTATTTTACAGCTATTTAGAGTCTCTTGAGTACCTGTGTACCTTAGCATGTACAATGCAGATGACTAGTGGTCAGTACCACTGACCACTGGTCATTATGACGTAAATCGGAGATGTTAACTATTTAACAGCTAATTAGTGTTTCCCGAGTGCTTGTGTACCTTGTACAATGTAGATTACTTGTGGTCAGTGCCACTGACTACTGGTCATTATGACGTAAATCGGAGATTTTAACTCTTTCACAGCTAATTATAGTCTCCCGAGTACCTGTGTACCTTGTACAATGCAGACGACTGGTGGTCAGTGCCACTGACCACTGGTCACTATGACGTAAATCAGATATTTCGACTATTTTACAGTTAATCAGTGTCTCATGAGTGTTTGTATACCTTGTGCAATGCAGACAACCAGTGGTCAGTGTCACTGACCATTGGTCGCTTTAATGTATATCAGAGATTTTAACTATTTTTACAGCTAATTAGTGTCTCCTAGGTGCCTGTGTACCTTGTACAATGTAGATGACTGGGGGGTCAGTTCCAACTAGGGGGGTAAGTTCCAGCTAGCCCTGGAATGACCCCGGGGGTAAAAGCAGGCTAGCCCAGACTTACCCCGGGGTAAGTTCCAGAGGTGGGGTAAGAATGGGCTGTTACACCGGCTGGCCTATCGGATCTGTTCTTGAGCTTGAGTGTTCGTCAGTTTTGCTAGGGAAAAAAAAACGCTGCACGATATTTTTGAAACGCACGAATACGGCACCCTCGGTTTCAGTAGGCTATTCTCGCAGCCAAAAGAGCCACCTGCGGCGTTTTGTCACACGAGTCACTTGACGCGTGACATCCACGATTGATCCTTTCCACACGTCGGCAGGCAAAAAGTCAATGGACTTAACGGCTTTTTCTTCTTGTTGTAAGGCCATCCAGTCACTTTCTTTGTCTCGATGACTGGCAAAAAGTCAATGGACTTAACGGCCTTTTCTTCTTGTTGTAAGGCCATCCAGTCACTTTCTTTGTCTCGATGACTGGCAAAAAGTCAATGGACTTAACGGCCTTTTCTTCTTGTTGTAAGGCACTTACAGATCCTTTCCACACGTCGGCAGGCAAAAAGTCAATGGACTTAACGGCTTTTTCTTCTTGTTGTAAGGCCATCCAGTCACTTTCTTTGTCTCAATGACTGGCATAGATCTTGCGAATCACGCGTACGGTTCCTTACCATTTGTCATACATAACACGGTAGCAGAGGAAATGAGTATTGCAAATATATAGATATGAGTGTAAAATGTTGAACAATAGATCCAACGCAAACAAAATTCTGCGTTTCACTTTGTAACTGATCAGTTCACTCTCAGCCTACATAAATCTCTCTCTCTCTCTCTCTCTCTCTCTCTCTCTCCACACACACACACACACACACACACACACACACACACACACACACACACACACACACACACACTTTACATAAGCCAGAGTAGAAATTGCAAACTGGATAACAGTCGATTCTATCAGCAGAAACGCCGATCACATTTTGCAGAGGGACAAACTGGGATCAGAGTTTCTGCTAGTAGGACCCTCAATCTTAGCTGTAGAGATCGGAATCCTGGTTTCTGCCTATTCTACCGAAATGGTCTACGATTTGACCAGCAGTAACTGCGATTCAGTAAAAGGATAATCATTTGTCAGTTGAAAAAAATAACGCAAGTCACTTGACATTTGCACGCAAAATAATCAAACGAGAATGCCATGCATAGCACAGCGTGCGAAAATGCTTCAGATGACAGGGTGTCCTTCACAATCAAGTTCTGGCTGTGATTTCAGTGATTCGGGGTGTCTGTGGGCTAGGCCAGGAATTCCTGTCCTTTCGTACTTGACTGTTGGACCATTTTCCCTCACAGTACAACATACATCTACTCACTCGTCACGGAAACTTGAATGATTGTTGTTTTCTCAACGAGTTCAGTGTAAACAAGCTTGCATAGAAATATCAGTACCCTTTCGTGTATTCTTTAAAAACAAACAAACAAACAACAAAAAAATCCACAGAAACAGAAACTATGCGAGGTGACCGAACATTGCAAATGTTACAGCACTATTTAAAACAGGTACAAGGACAGACCCTGGAATAACAGGCTGGTCAGTCTGACGGCTCTGTTGTAGGAATCATGCAGTCATCTGGGGGTGTGACTGTAGATCGCAGGAAGAAAAATAACCTGTACTCTGACCCTTTGCATGATTTCTGTGAACGCAAATCATGTGTCATCCAGCTTTTTCCTTGTAATGGAGGAAAAGAGAAAATTAGTGGACAGTGGACATAATACCAACGCCCTTCATCTTGACTTTAAAAAGGCTTTTGACTGTGTACCTCATCAAAGCTTTTAGTGAAACTCTCACCTTATAGCGTGACCGGTAAGGTATAGCCTACACATGGATAAAGCTTTTAAAACGAAAGGACAGTAGAGAGTGACACTGAATAACTTCTAACCCAAAATATGCAGAATGTCTACGTGGAATTCCTCAAGACAGCACGCTTTGACCAATCCTTTTCTATTTAAAAAAAAAAAAAAAAAAAAAAAAAAAAAGCGAGAATGTGTGTTAAGCACATGTAAACTGTTCGCAGATGGCACAAAAATGTACCCAAACAAGAATGACGAAATCAAAGAGATATTAATGCACTGCCTTGACAGAACGGTCGAAAACATGAAATGCAAGTTGTACTGTAATGCTAGATATATAGAGTACCAAACATTGGAAAGAAAAATCCTAAATATCAGTACAAAATGAGGAACACACACACACACACACACACACACACACACACACACACACACACACACACACACACACACACACACACACAAACCCGAAGAGTTTGCAGCAGTTTCTGAATGTGGAAACGAAAAGAATTGGCGTGCCACTTTTGATGGCAGTCTCTTGTTCCATAAGCACATTCAAAGTGCAAGAGATAAAGCAAATAGAATGACTGGATTAGTTGACGTGCTTTTTTCCTGAAAGGACAAAGATATATTCAATCCTTTTATGTAAAGCATGTGTTAGGCCCCATTTAATGTGTGGAAATCTTGAGTGGTTTCCCAGACTTCAAAGAAAATCCAGTGTACTGGAAATAATTCAAAGAAGAATAACAAAATCATCACTGACCCTTTTCAAAGGCAAGGAAAATTAGGGGGACTTGATTCAGGTACACAAAATGTTTAATCATCAGATTTTCCGCCTATAAACTTTTTCAACTACTTACTGTAATACAACAAGAAATACTAGGGCCAACTGACAACATTTTTTAAACAAAAATGCTGCTAAAGTACCTTACGAAAATTAATACTTAGGAGCAAGGGAGTGACTCATTTACAGAACACAGTGACAGAACCCACTGAACATGCTCCCAGAACTGACATTTAAAACATGCCTTTTGCTTTGGTGAAGTTTAAGAAGATGTTTACTGTGAACATTATGACCGGTATGCCCATCACATTTTGAGGGTCCAGACCAGACCTTGCATCACAATTTGCTTGGTGTGTGATTAAAAAAAAGGGGTTGTTTATAGTCTTTTTAGGCTATGACTAGGAGCAGTCGCCCCTAGTTACTGAGCCCGAACTTGATTTTAGTATCGATGTAGTTTAGTGAGGGTAAGTGCAGATTTCTCATGTCAGCAACATCTTCTGCCCAGAAATTATTCTTTACTTGTTGTGCCCTAGTGAAGGCTGTATAAAAAAAAAGTGTATTGGCCTTTACACCTGAATAGTTGAAACACTATGCTATTGAAATGACTATGTCAGGATACATGTCTCCCTTCTGCAGTTCAAACGTTTCTTGGAATATGCTGGATGTCTCCTTCATGGTGGCATCAAGTTCATTAATGCGGTCTGAAGCAGACAGTAAACATTCTTCAGGGAGAAAGCGGTGGAGAGGTGTGGGGTGGTGGTGGAGGGGTGGTGGTGGTGGTGGAAGGTCGTGTATCACTGTCCATGTTATCTGAACGGCATCGTTAGCTGAGCGGACGGCTGACAGAATAAACATGACGAATTGTCATGACCAAGTTAATTTGTAACACGTGGAGGTATCATTTAAACCAGACAAATGTAGCTTTCAGCAACAAAATCATCGGATGTACTATGTACTAAATGTTCCACATACGACATAGATCAATGCGTAATCACAACTGTTACAGTTGCATAATCATAACTGTAGTTAAATATGGGTAGGTCGCCCTCTTGTGTCACATTGTTTCAGTTTCATTATAGCCCAGCCGACCTCGCATAGCCCTTTCAGGGCTCTCTTGAGTGGGGTTGTTTCAGCTTCAGTATAGCCCAGCCGACCTCGCATAGCCCTTTCCGGGCTCTCTTTAGTGGGGTTGTTTCAGTTTCAGTATAGCCCAGGCGACCACGTTTTGCCCTTTCAGGGTTTTTGCGTGTGGTTGTTTCAGTTTCAGTATAGCCCAGCCGACCACACATAGCCCTTTCAGGGCCCTCTTGTATGGGGTTGTTTCAGTTTCAGTATAGCCCTTTCAGGGCTCTCTTGTGTGGGGTTGTTTCAGTTTCAGTATAGCCCAGCCGACCACATACAGCCCTTTCAGGGCCCTCTTGTATGGGGTTGTTTCAGTTTCAGTATAGCCCTTTCAGGGCTCTCTTGTGTGGGGTTGTTTCAGTTTCAGTATAGCCCAGCCGACCACATATAGCCCTTTCAGGGCCCTCTTGTGTGGGGTGTTTCAATTTCAGTATAGCCCTTTCAGGGCTCTCTTGTGTGGGGTTGTTTCAGTTTCAGTATAGCCCAGCGACCACATATAGCCTTTTCAGGGCTCTCTTGTGTGAGGTTGTTTCAGTTTCAGTATAGCCCTTTCAGGGCCTCTCTTGTGTGGGTTGTTTCAGTTTCAGATAGCCAGCGACCATAGCCCTTACAGGGCCCTCTTGTATGGGGTTGTTTCAGTTTCAGTATAGCCCAGCCGACCACATATAGCCCTTTCAGGGCTCTCTTGTATGAGGTTGTTTCAGTTTCAGTATAGCCCTTTCAGGGCTCTCTTGTGTGGGGTTGTTTCAGTTTCAGTACAGCCCTTACAGGGCCCTCTTGTATGGGTTTGTTTCAGTTTCAGTATAGCCCTTACAGGGCTCTCTTGTGTGAGGTTGTTTCAGTTTCAGTATAGCCCTTTCAGGGCTCTCTCGTGTGAGGTTGTTTCAGTTTCAGTATAGCCCTTACAGGGCCCTCTTGTGTGAGGTTGTTTCAGTTTCAGTATAGCCCAGCCGACCACATATAGCCCTTACAGGGCCCTCTTGTATGAGGTTGTTTCAGTTTCAGTATAGCCCTTTCAGGGCTCTCTTGTGTGGGGTTGTTTCAGTTTCAGTATAGCCCAGCCGACCACATATAGCCCTTACAGGGCCCTCTTGTGTGAGGTTGTTTCAGTTTCAGTATAGCCCTTTCAGGGCCCTCTTGTGTGGGGTTGTTTCAGTTTCAGTATAGCCCAGCCGACCACATATAGCCCTTTCAGGGCCCTCTTGTGTGGGGTGTTTCAGTTTCAGTATAACCCTTTCAGGGCCCTCTTGTATGGGGTTGTTGCAGTTTCAGTATAGCCCTTTCAGGGCCCTCTTGTGTGGGGTTGTTTCAGTTTCAGTATAGCCCAGCCGACCACATATAGCCCTTTCAGGGCCCTCTTGTGTGGGTGTGTTTCAGTTTCAGTATAGCCCAGCCGACCACATATAGCTCTTCCAGGGCCCTCTTGTGTGGGGTTGTTTCAGTTTCAGTATAGCCCTTTCAGGGCCCTCTTGTATGGGGGTGTTTCAGTTCCAATATAGCCAGCCGACCTCGAGTAATTCTTTCAGGGCCCTCTTGTGTGAGATTGTTTCAGTTTCAGTATAGCCCAACCGACCACATATAACCCTTACTGGGCCCTCTTGTATGGGGTTGTTTCAGTTTCAGTATAGCCCTTTCAGGATCCTCTTCTATGGGGTGTTTCAGTTTCAGCATAACCCAACCGACCATGTATAGCTTTTTCAGGACCTTTTTGTGTGGGGTTGTTTCAGTTTCAGCATAACCCAACCGACCATGTATAGCTTTTTCAGGACCTTTTTGTGTGGGGGTGTTTCAGTTTCATTACAACCCAACCAACCACTTAGGTCCCTTTCACGAGTTGCTTTGTGTAGGATTGTTTCGTTTTCATTTCCATTTCCGGCGTTATGGCCTTTATGACCCCCCCCCCCCCCCTCCCTCCCAACAACCAACCTTTCATTGCTGTCTTGAAGGCAGATCGTGAAATAACACAGTGCAGTTACCTTTATAAGCCATAGTGCCACAGGCGATATGCCAATCAGTCTTGGAGGTTTCTCTGACTACCAGAGAGAGAGAGAGAGAGAGAGAGAGAGAGAGAGAGAGAGAGAGAGTTTCTCTGACTACCAGAGAGAGAGAGAGAGAGAGAGAACATGCGCGTGCGTAAGAGAGAGAGAGAGAGAGAGAGTGAGAGAGCGTGTGCGAGTGCTTGCGTGTATGTGTAGTAGTAGTAGCAGCAGCAGCAGTAGCAGAGCAGCTTTTAAGCATGGATCATAAGATAGAACGCTCAACAGTCTGTTGATTTTGATTCACGCTATACAAGTATGTCCTCCGTCATAGAATAACTCAAAAATAACAGATCTGATTTAAAGAAACTTGTTGGAAGCATGGAATGTGGCCCAGAGGTGAACCCGTAAAATGTTGGTGTGGATGCGGATCCAGACTTTGTCTTGTAGATTAAAAGGACCAGTCGATCCCGCTTTCCCAGTTACCCAATTTGTTTAGCACCGTGTTTCAGTGGCTCAGATTCAGCCCAGTGGCCAGCAGGACTGGACTGGGGGAGAGTGGACAGCAGCATTGAAAGGTTACTGGACGCTTTTTCGTAGACATCCCATCCCCTGTGTGTGTGTGTGTGTGTGTGCGCGCGGGCGCGCGCGCGCGCGCGTGTGTGTGTGTGTGTAACTTTTTTGGTTTGTCTTTCCTAATTCCCACTCTCCCCCTCTTTTTAAACACAATTATTATTATTATTATATGTTGACCTCATTTTCCTCCAGTTTTGTCACGTGACACCGTTTGTCTATGAATTACTCAATTAGCCAATTCTTTGTGTATGTTGACGGTCTTCGAGTGCGCATCTTTAGTTTTGGCCGTTTTCATTGCTGTAGTGCAATACATTTTAATAGTGGCAGGCTAGGAAAGGACGTCCTGTTTTGCTGCTCATGGCTTTGATACTTGTGGGGGCTTACATTCATCTTGTTTTTTTTGTTTGTATGTTTTTGCGAAATGTTATTGCCTCAGTATGATATCAGAGCTGACCACACTGATCCATAAGAATAACAGGTACTAAACCGTGTAAGGACCAGCTAGTAAGACCATAAAATGACATCCCAGGGCGCTGACAGAAAGAACTGGTCATAGAGCTGGGAGAGTAACCGAGTCAAACATTTGATAAATCAGTTACAACAACGAGAAGTACCGATGACATTGGTAAAAAAAATTGACAGGATTTATCCCCTCTAGAAGAAAAAAAAAGTAGTTCTAGTAATGTCAGATCAGGCTGCCTGGCGAACTTCGCTTGCAGAATCTTGGAATTTGTCTTTCTTGATAACTTAATTAAAGTATCAGAAGTGTTGCTGGCCCCACAACATAGCTTTTAAGTCCTGCAAAACATGTGTTTCAGCTCAAAAGCTTTAGATGATGATGAAGACGTGGATGCCATACATGTATGCCTAAACGAACTGACGAGGCCAAAGCACTTGATTTGTGCTGCACAAAACACTGTTAATAAAGATAATGGCGCGTTAGGATGCTGGCGTGGATCCCGGTCTTGATCTGATGGTAGGTATACAGCAGAGAAACTATCTGATACCAATTCCCCAAGGTATTGTGATTTGATCTCAGTGTCATTTTGTGACATGACATAAACAAGCATGGTGTTCCACAAGATATTGTGGTTTCATCTGAATGTCAGTTTGTGATAGGACATTAAAGTAAATCCCACCCATCCATGCTTTGTCGCCCTGTCTTGATCTTTGCATTCATAAAAGAGTTGCCAGAGGTGGTGTCCTGCTCACCAGTGTGTTAACTGCATGTTGATGACATTACAGACATAGATGAATACTTATGAAATTAAAATGTACATGGTGAGACAAACGTGTACAGATGTAGCTACAATTACTGATTATTTCAAGGTTCAGAACAACATAAAAACAAACAAACAAACAAACAAAAAAAGAACAATCTAGTTGACTGGCCACTCAATTGGAAAGTTTGTGTCAAAGTAGGCAAATGCCCAATTGTCCGTATAAGTAAACAAAGGAAATAAGAAAGAACCATAGCAACGACAGGACACAGTTTAAGTAACACTGAAAAAAAGGTTCTTGAAGTACATAAGAACAGCAAGCTAAGGCTTTTTTGGTTCCTGGTTTTATTTTTGTTTCAAGGTACACAAATTCCAATGAAGAGGTGCCAGCATCACTGTGATTTTTAAGGTCTTTTCAACCTGGGTTTCTCTGGATAGAGATGATATTCACAGCCTTTTTTTTAGTTTGTCCCCATCTGGATTTACGCCATGCAGTGTGGTCTCAACACATGGTAGAGAATAAAAAACTGATAGGCGTTATACTTGCAGGAGTGCTGACTAAGACTAGTGTTGTCACCAGCCGCCGTGGCGAAGTGGTTAGCGTCGCGGACTCCCGGCTGGGAGGTCGTGGGTTTGAATCCCATCAGAGTCATGTGGGTTTTTCTGCCCCGACCGGCTCCTACCCAGAGTTGAGTTTGCTGCGGACTCAGTTGGGAAGACTGGGACCACACAGTCGAGTTTCATCCACTTAATGGATGTATTTCTGAGAGTGTTGCTCAAATTTCCAGACCAACATGCAGGTGCCTGTATCTCTCAGGCCTGGTTGACACTGGGATATATTATGAAAGGAAGCGTAGAGTACATCCCTGTCATATAGTCTCAGACCGAAATGGAAATCCATAGCATCATCTTAATCATCCTCATCGATCAGCATTAAAAAAAAAATGTCTGAAGTTCTGTGGCCCTTCATGCCCTGCTCTCATGGTGACCTCAATTTTGATGTCCTCTCCACGTCTGTGGTCTTGGTTTGGTTCCGTCGGGGTCACTGGTATTGGCGAGTCCATGGGGGCTGTCGTTGGACGGACGTGGTGGCGCCCTCCGGAGGGAGAGCTCACTCACGCCGGCTCCGTGACTAAGCAATTATTGTCGTCGGTAGGGGGCTTAGTAGGTGGTGTCCTGCGTATGTTAGATCAGAACAGGCGCCACTGAACACCACCGAAGTGACTCGGCAGCAGTGCAGTGTCTCCTCTGGTGGGTTGCCTCTTGACGACTTGACATTGACTGCTCCCTGTGGACTGCCGGTGCCGGGGCTGTGGCAGGGCCAACTGGGCTGTGGCTGTGGACGGGGTGTCGGAATGAGTGGCGTGGGTGCACTGCCTCTGAGGTGGCACAGAGGTTGGGACAGCAAAGAAAAAAAAAAAAAAAAAGAATAGTGTTGTCAAGAACATTATACTTGAAGGAGTCATGACTAAGATTAGTGTTGTCAAGAACATTATACTTGAAGGAGTCATGACTAAGATTAGTGTTGCCAAGAACATTATACTTGAAGGAGTCATGACTAAGATTAGTGTTGCCAAGAACATTATACTTGAAGGAGTCATGACTAAGATTATTGTTGCCAAGAACCTCTCCAAGTAAACAGCGATTAAAAAAAAAGCAGACTGCTATCTCGACATCCTAGCAGGTAATAAGAATTGTCAAGGAACTGAGAGAAACCATCACTCTCTTTCCACTGGATAAAGACATCTGATGACAGCTAGAAGCACCAGGGACCTGAAGAAACATTGATCTAGTACCATAGAATGGCAGAAGTTATTTAAAGTAATAATGATAATAAAAATACATGCCACTATGGTGCATAAGGATAGTGGTGTGCTTTAGGTGCTTGGTATGATTTGGTGTGGTGTGGTGTGGTGTGTGGAAGCAAGAAGAGTAAGGAGTGCCCTGCATATGCGTTAACGCACATGCGTATGTGCGCATGTGTGTGTATGTGTATGTGTGTGTGTGCGTGTGTGCCTGCGTGCGCACACACCCACTTAGTGCATGTATGTGTGTGTGTGTGTGTGTGTGCATGTGTGTGTGTGTGTGCGTGTGTCTGAGAGAGAGAGAGAGAGAGAGAGAGAGAGAGAGAGTGTGTGTGTGTGTGTGTGTGTGAGTGTGTGTGTGTTTATGCAACATTACTGTCTAGTTTCTTGAGGACACACATTAATAATGTCTTCTGTTCTTGAGATCTCGTCATCTTGGTACAACTATACTTCTGTTATTTTTACCCATGTCTTTACTTTCCATTTTCTTTGTTTAAAAAAAAATCAGAAACAATGTCCTCTACTGCGTAGGTATATACCATTGCATTTTGAGGTCAAGTTTGGTAATGTCTGTCATGATGCGCTGTGGGTCAGTATAGGCTTCTCCCCAAAGGAAAATTCATTAAAAAGTGAATCATCTGTTACTGCACACAAACATACGTCATAATACGCACCTCTATATTTATAAAGTGATACACATTCAAAAACTCTCTCTCTCACATCAGATAAAAGTATAATTTTTACCACCACCACAACTTCTACTTCTACCACATCTCAGTTACTATATCACTGACACAGGTTCTAAAACAGCTTTTATCGATCATATCATACAATGGATTATAAAAAATGAGCTTGCACTCCAGATATCCATTTTGCCAACCAGTTTTATTTAAATCCATAAAACAAAAAAACAAAACAAAACAGTCAAATTCAATCACTTATACAAGAAGCATACATGCATCCATAAGTAGATGACTCCATTTGTTCACAATCTCACTACTCTCAGCCATTGAACATCTCTTCTCTTATACACAACTTCCATGTATAAATATTAATGAAATGGGTGTTGTGGGAAAGTGGGCAGAGGGGGACTGGGAAGCAGGGCAGCACCTCATGTCAATAACCAGTGAACTGAAATACAGTTCAGTCTAAATGCATGAACTTCATGATAAACATGTTGAACTTCGTCTTGAAAATGAAACAGTCATCAACATTACTTCAACAACAGAACACATTTTTTTACGAGGAGTCAGTTTTTAAAGCACATACAGGAGAAATTCTTAAACATAAATATTTAAAATCCAGACTCAGTTTTACTATAAGCTGCAGGGCAAAAAGTTCTATACCGCAATGGTTTTCACCTACAATTGAAAAAAATCAGCTCTGAAGCATGTTTCAGAAGAATCACAACACCATTCTCCAACCCATTCCTTCACTGAGTGAGAAACATGTTTTTAAGGCTGGCCAGAATCACGATCCCTACTCACCACCAATTACAACAATGAAACAGCAGTGGATAATGTAACATTATTGGTCTGACTGACAGACTTCTTAGCCATGCTTCCAAGGTAGCAGACAACACCCAAAATACGATTTCTCTGAACTATTAACAAAAAACATCAAAGGAATTTTTTGCATATTTTATAGTCATTTACTTAATTATGTAACTGTCAACCAATTATTGTTTTCTGAGAGGAAAAAAATGTCTTATTCTTCACTGCTGACTGGCTTTTCCACACCCATACTCCTTAAAGACAAAGCCTCTGTGAAATGAATGGGTTGTGAGACTGAGAGACTCACATCGTCGGCATTGTCTAGACATAGGCGATGCCCTATAGAGCTTAACACCTTCGTCAGATCAGATCTATATTAGTTATCTTCACAGCATTTTTTTTTTTTTATTCAATCCCCATGCATACTCCAGTAAATCTTTATTTCCAGAATTTTTGTCTGTTTATTTCTTTTTTCTTTTCCCCCTCTCCCCACTCACTGAGCTTTATTCACACTGCGTCAGGCTGAACAAGCTTCTGTGTTGGAAATAAAGCCACTGAAAGATGAGGCCTGGACAAGCCGAAACAGTGTTCACAATATTATGATACAAAACACATATGAAGACTCTCTGCCTTCTCAGCTGGCACGCTGTTCCTCTTGTTCTGCACGCGCCTGGTTGCGGATCCTTTCCTTTGTTTTCATGATTGCGTACCGATTCTTGTTCACCGAGTCCCTTGCCATGATGAAACCCGCAAGTCCAACAGCAATGATGGAAACCCTGCACACACAAACTCATTTTCTTTTATGCAACAAGATCTGAGTATGCCAACAAAAAGGTAATCTGTCATGAAATTATCAGCAATTAGTTTGAGCTGAAACTGGTATCTTTGCCCATCTTCCTCTTCGGTTGTGTTCAATTGTCAGGAACAGATTTCAGAAGATTTAATCTGTCTTCATAAATGGATAATATCCTTGCCTTATTCTTTAACTCTCATCATACATGGTCTCAAAACTTAGCGGATATGGTGTAGCGTATATGGACTAGTCTGCATGCGGTGACGCCCCCTTGATGAAACTGAAACTCATCATACAACACAGGTCTCAGAGCAGAGAAAATCAATAATTAACAAATTAAAAGAAATCTGCAACCAGGAAGACAGAGAGAGAGAGAGAGAGAGAGAGAGAGAGGAGAGAGAGAGAGAGAGAGAGAGAGAGAGAGAAGAGAAGAGAGAGAAAGAGAGAGAGAGAGAGAAGTGGTTGGTGGTGGTGAGGTGGGGGGGGGGGGGGGGGGGGGGGGAAGGATGATGATGATAATCTTTATTCTTTTATGATGGTGATAAAATTTATTTCTGACATGACAGACTAGCAAATGTCTGCTTTTTTTTTCATCTGGCCTTTTCACTCATAATGGACAAAGTGTGACTAGCAACTAAGTAAGCATGACTGGTATCTAAAACTTGCAAAACTTTTCACAAACATACCTTCAAAAGTTTAAATAGCCTAGTTGTTTTTCCATCAATGTTAACACAGAGGTAGGTTTAAAGAAAGCAAGAAACACTGAAACAATGAAGTGAGAATAAATGAACTGATAAAAGAAACACAAAGTGATCCTCCTATTATCTGCCTATGTTATCAAGATATTAAGCAGCTTTAAGAGAAGGCAGAGCCCATAATTCAGTCCCTTCCAGAACAGTTTCATTGAAGGCAGTGTCCCAGAATACAGGACACACACTTACTTTTGGCCTCTGTCAAAACCAGGGAACACATTACAGCCAGGAAACTCACAAGAGATCTTGAAAATAGGCAAATCCTCCCTCCCAATCAAGGAGGCAACAGAACAATTAAAAGTACAAATGAAAACAGCCACTTTTGCCTTTGAAGTATATGAAGGATTCTAAGGAAAAGAAGAGATACTGGCAGTAGCAATGGGCCAGAACGATGCATACAACAAAGTCCAGTTTTTGCTTTTCATAAGACTGCTCCCTGGATTGCAGGTGTGCTTCAAGAGTGAACCATCATCCTACGATTTGGACACCAATGTCTTAATCTCATCTCATAAACTGTCTATGAAATTACCTCATGGTTCTCTTCTCTCCCCTGTTCTGTTCAACATTTACATTTAAGTATTTTAAGGTCTTGCTGACCTCAACATAAACAAAACTGCTCAAGTGCTGACACTAACAGATGATGGTCTGATCTACAAAACATCAAAGAATGCTCAAAAAAGAATGACAGCAGTCTAGAAGCAACTGAACAACATTGCTCAGTGGTATCAAGAAACTGAACTACCATCAACCCTGTTAAATTCCAGACATTAGCTAGCACTCTCACGAACAAGAAAATTACCCTCACCAGTTTCTTTCAAAGAAATACAAACTGAATCAAGTAACGACCTACACAACTTCGATATAAACTTTTCCAAAACGCTGACCTACAGAGAATATAATTATTGAGAACAATGTACTCAAATGCTAAAATGGGTCAGTCTGCCATGAAAGCTGTGGCAGCTAGTCACTAAACAATACCATCTCTACAAACTGTATCAGGTAGTTGTACTCAACTGTGATTGACTACAGATTAGGGCTTACCACAGTCCATTGAGATAATCTCAAATTCAAAACCAACACCGCAAAGACGCCTAGAGAATGGTGCAGACTTATACTAGGCCTTTTCAGTAGCTGAAGCAAATGACTGAACACACACTAACTGGTAAGTATTTGGATCCCCTGTTTTATTTACCGTGAATACATGTGTACTGATGAGTGAGCACTGTAATAGATGGTGGGTATCTTAATTCATACATTCAAGTCAGAATAAATCTTAACAAATACATGGACAAACGAGTCACAAGACAAAACACGACGTGTTTTGACCTCATAGGTCTTCTTTAGGCAAGGTACAAACAATTAGGATAACGAAAATGAATGAGCAATCACTTATCTTCAATCACTTCTGCGCAAGGTAGGCGCTCAACCTTGCACTGAAGTGATTGAAGATAAGTGATTGCTCGTTCATTTTCATAGTCCTATTTGTTTGTATCTTGCCTGAAGAAGACCTAAGAGGTTGAAACGCATCATGTTTTGTCTTGTGACTCGTTTGTCCACGTTTTTCTTGGCGGTTCGCTAACATTTATTTAAGATTTGTTTAGATTTCCGCCTGCACTTGTCTAACTTTGCAACTAGATCAAGTCAGAAGGCTTGACACGAAGCTTCGTTAAGGTTATGTATTGTTTCTAGGAAGCAATACCGCCCAAATGGTGATTGGAAGGTTGTTAATAGCTGTGATTCCTGATCAAGTTCAACAGCCCAGGAGCCTGATTTGGCATCAAGCTTGGAGAATACTTTGGCCCCTCTGAACAGGTGAGTCAGTTCTTCTGTTGTAGGAATTTTGTGATGGGGCCTTTTCAGGGCTTTGTTCAGATGTCTTGGATCAAGACAGATGTGTATTTCTCCACTTTTCTTGTGAGAATATGCCAAACTTGAAACCCAATCAGTGGGTTCTGTCACTTTTCTGATAACGCCATCCTGTTCCATTTTGTCTAGCTGGGTCTTGATTGCCTCTTTTAGTGCAATTGGAGTTTGACGTGGAGCGTCGATATGTGGCTGAACATCAGAATATGTGAAGAGTTTGACTTCTCCAGGAAATTTTCCTACCTCGTCAAACTGTCCTGGATATTGTTGCGTCGGATCTTTCACATTATTGGTGTGTTGAGGCTCATCATTTTTGCTGCTTTGAACAGGTACTGTGGCATTGACACTGCAGTGCATTGTCACTACTGCAAGGCTTTCACATGATGGAAGTCCAATGATTGCTGGTCCATCAACATCTACAATATAAAACTTTGTTCCAATCCAGAATTTTTGAATCTGCAGGGTATTGAAGTGACACCACAACATGGTATTCTGGTCCCATTGTAGGTCGTCAGATTCACCTGGCATGCTGATTTTGCAATTGCTTGTACGGGTTTGCCATCCTTTGTGATGCGATCAGGGAACATATTCCAAAATGTTCTCAGTGGTTGGGTATTTAGTGTCTACTTTCAGGACAAGGTTGTGGATGCCAGGGCGAAATGTCAGCCGTACATTGAGCGTGACAAAGGCTTCTTTTCTTGAGTTCATAGAGGATATCTGAATGTTATCAAATGCTAACATATCAAAATTTTCTCCCAGCTCATCATTGTTTTGCATATAGTAAATTCTGTTTTCATGCATTTTTCC
Organism: Conus canariensis; assembly: GCA_033310375.1. Lineage (NCBI taxonomy): Eukaryota > Metazoa > Mollusca > Gastropoda > Neogastropoda > Conidae > Conus > Conus canariensis. The sequence goes on along the minus strand of CM065714.1, from coordinate 134,989,301 downwards.
TTGTCGTCAATATTTGTGCTGTCCATTGTATGCTTCATGTTCAAATGTTCTTGATCTGCATGCTTTTGCCCAGTGGTTTATTTCCCACATTTGCTACATTTTGTGCCAAATGCTGGACATGCTTTCAGTTTGTGTCTACCTCCATAGTTGTTGCATGTGATAGATGGATTTTGTATTCCATCTATTTCTATTGTCTTTGGTTGCATGTCATTTAATTGTCTGACATGGGCTGCTGTGGCTTCATATGTCCTGCCTAATGCAAGAACGTCATTGAGCTTGAAATCTCTCTACTTGGATAGGAGTGTTTATCTAAAATCATCATCAGGCGTTCCAGCTATTATTAGTTCAAGGATGTGCTCATCCTCTTCTCCTCCTCTTTAGTCACATTTCTTTGCTTGTAGTTTTGCTCTGTTAACAAAGTCATCTGGAGATCAATTTCTTGCTTGTCTGAATCCCATGAGTTTCAGTCTACTTACATGGAAGTTTTCCTCTGGCTCACGTTGTTCTTTGAATTTTTGGAAGAATAATTTCTTAATCTTACATTTGTGGCGATGCAAGTGTGCAATGTGGATTGTTCTTTATGAATGGGTGTACGTGACATTGTGTGTGTGTGCGCGCGTGTGTGTGTGGTATGTGTATATTATAACTTTATTCTTTGATGTCCGCTTGAGTTATCTTTCGCACTAATTAATTACAACTTTTTTGCTCTTTCTGATGGTGGTGCTCATTATTTGATCTTGTGAAAGATTTTTTTTTTTTTCCCCGACACATTCCTACAGTGAGTCCTCAGATGAAACTGAAACAGATTTCAGAACTCACCATCCGATGTAAATCTTGGAAACTTTTCCCAGAGCCATCTTAATAATTTCGCTATTTTTGTTGTAAATCCTCTTAAAATTCACTTGTTACGTAAACGTAATAATCAGCCAGTTGATTGTGGAGACTCTACGGAAGCAGAAGAAGAAGCATTGGTGTCAAGGAGTGAAAGTAGACCGGAAGTTCAATGCAAGATTCCGTTTCCTGTGCAAGAGTAAGCAAGACCACGTTGACTTGGCGAGGTGTGAATCAGTGAGTAAAAATTTAGGTTTTTTGTATGAAATCAACTGAAATTTATGTTTGTGTCATGATGTGACCAGATCTGTATTGAAACCTCTGTAAGTTTCCAATGAGACTATAAACGACGTTCAATGTATGAACCCCAAGGCATCTTCACCACCTTTGGAAACCTTAGGCCCCATAGACTGATAGTATGAATGACGCGGCATGACCGTGTGTACTTACCACTGACCGTGGGGCAGGAAAAATTATTCCAACTGGAAGAGAACTCGGAGACAAAAGAAGCGTGTAATCATCCAAGAAAAAGCTGAAATGGGTTCACTTCAAGCCTTACTCCTAGTTAACATGGCCCCATTGTGTCAATATCGTTGTCTGTAACTCACATGCACTGAATGGCTGCTGATCATGAGATTTGGAATCAGTGAGGTGGACACAAAGGAGGGCTTCTGAACTTGGCAATTGCCATCACATTGATATGACCACTGCAATCAATGATAAACATTGAAGAGAAAAAGTTTATCAGTATGATGGACAACTTAACAGCAGCACATAAAGGATAAACATGACACGAGTGTTAAAACTCCTGGGAAGTGTTCAGTGTCCGTGGAGTTGAGCAGTGAGAATTAACTGAGTAAGACAGGCCTAGAAAACAAGGAGAAAGTGGACTAGGGCAGATCAGACTGACTGTGTGTCACCCCAAAAAGAAAGGAACAAAATTATGAAATCACACACCCAATTTTGGTGCCGTTACTGACAGAACAAAAAAAACAAAAAACAAAAAAGAGATCAGGCCCAAAAAGAAAGACCCCCCCCCCTCCACCAGGATATCCCTAATGTGAAAAGAAACGACTGTTCGAAGGTGAGAAGTAAAGGATGGTTATGACTTGGAAGGTGGTTTCAAGCAAGAAAGAAACAAACAGACAAACAAAATCACTTACTCTCAGCCAGAGCAGGGTAAAGTATTCAAGCTAGTTTGACTACATCAGAAGACTGATGGGTGATATTGACAATATAAAAGAACAACTTCACCTGAAGGCTGATGGGTGAGATAGACAATATAAAACAAAGCTCTATCTGTCTGTCTGTCTCTCATTAGAAAAATGACAACAAACGACCCCTCCCCCCCCCCCCACCCCTCACACACACACACACACACACACACACACACACACACACACACACCACATAGACAGAGTAACACACACACAGAGTAACACACACACACACACACACACACACACACACACACACACACACGAGATTAGAAACAGGTGCCAATAAATAAGTAAAAAGTAGGTTAAGCTAAAGAATAAACTTGTCTGCTGCATTGAAAGAAGCACTGTGTGTGTGTGTGTGTGTGTGTGTGTGTGTGTGTGTGTGTGTTGTGTGTGTTCATGTGTGTCACGTGTATTGTGTATGTCTATGTACCTGTGTGTGTGCTTGCATGCGTGTGTGTGTGCGTGCACCGTGTGTGTGTATGTGTGTGTAGGGGTTGTTTTTGTGTAGGCATGTGTGTGTGTATGTTCATAGAATGAGCAGCCACAAAGAATCTTCAGGTAATAAAACACACACACTCACACACATACACACGTGTGCGCGCGCACACACACACACACAAAAACAAATAGTAACAACACTAGAGTGAACCAGTTTTCCGAGTATCAAGCCAGGCAGAAGGCATATTGCTGCCCACTTCAAAATCCAGGGAGACTGTCATTTCCCTCAGTTCAACCCCCAACTCCTAACCCCTTTTACATAGTTAATGAGGCCAATGTGCAGCATAAGAGTTGAATGAATGTTTGAGATGCTTTTTAGATGATTAATTTGGATCAGCTTAGAAGTTGGAAAGAGTACCCATGACATATTCTTATTTCAGTGTCATCTAATAGTCAGCCATACGAAAAGTTAACTTGAACAAAAGTGAGTATTTCAACTATTCATGAAAATTCATAACATATTTTTATTTTCAAAGAGAGACCTCAGGGGCTCAGGAAAAGATAAAGACTGAAAGAGTTAAGAAAACACACAGCCTCTGGCCAGCCATTCTATACCGACAAGGTTTGTTGTCTTGGAGAGCTGTTTCAGTGGTTGTAGCCAAGAACTGTAAACAAAGTGCGAAGAAACCAGAAGAGGAAGATTGCGAAATTGATGTTACTGAAGGGCCAGTAAGAGTTATTTTCTCTTGTCGTTCATTTTCAGAGACTGGAAGTGAAAAGAAGAATTTCATTAGCTTGGAGGTACATGTGTGAGTGAAATTTGATTTTTTTTTTTTTTTTTTCAAATTTCAGGTGTGAAGACAGACTACAAGGTTTGAGATGGCTGAAAATACACAAGAAAATAATAACCATGTGAATGAGGATTCTGTAGAGAATGACATCATAAGGGATGTTGATGTTGAGTTTGAAGGTAAGTCAGCACAATATTGTGATTTTGACAACAGCAGTGTCAGTAATTTCCCCTGTCCTCATACATTCTTGTTTCCATTTTAGACATACATTATACTTTCTGATGGTAATATGTTCAAAAGATAGACCTCTTGTGTTTGACTTTCTCAGGACTTGTTTCCCATGTATCTTGCTAAATGCATCTTTCATTCTTAATGTTTAAAGGTGGCTATCAGATATGACATTGCACTTTTATTCTGTTGATGTCTTTGTTTGTTAGGGCTCCTAAATTGTCAAACCATATTCCAGGTCTGGTTGAACAGAAACTTAGTATAGTTTTGACTTGATGTTAACTGAGCCTACCTTCAGACTGCAGTGAAGAAAGCCAAGGGTCATACTGGATTTCATGATGGTGTTGGAGGAGATGATGAGCATAACACCTAAGACCTTGTGAGATGGCGACACCTAGCTAGTTCATGTTCATTCCTTAAACTTTATTAGATTTCTGGCCGTGAAAATGGTATGTACCAGTTCGTAGATTTCTCTTCCCTGTGAAGTGTATTCACTCTGACGCACAGCACACTATATCTTTTGGACTGAAAATGTGAAAGAAATGACACAGGTAAACATATACTTGCGTCTGCCAAAGCTTTTTTATTCAAGGCAGTTGTAATGAAATGTTCATTTGTAGTCAGTCTGGTAAGTTGACTGATTTGCAGTATTGATGACAATAGAGTAAAGCTTAACTTATTGAATACTGTGTGTGTGTGTCTGTGCATGTAATGACATGTGTGTCATTTCAGATGAAGGAGAGGAGCTGGATGCAGAGGACGAAGTGGAGGGTGCTGCAGGAGAAGAGGATGTTCCAGTGGAGGACAACGCTGTAGTTGTCTTCAGTGGTCACAAAGGTTGGGCTTCTGTGCTTACATGTTGATTGACTGTGCAGTAAATGCATCTTAAAGGTGAATCTGCTTAACAAGAATTTTGGAGGACAAGAGAAATTTGCTTATGTTGATCTTCTTCTTCTTCTGCGTACGCAGGCTGATACTCCTGCGGACACCCCTTGTATAGGGAGTGGAGTTTTGTGGGTTTTTTTTATCCTGCCATTAAGGCAGCCATACTCCAACTTCAGGGAAGGTGCATGCTATGTGTAACATGTCACCCATACCAACGGCCGAACTGGCCTTCTCTTCCGAAAGTTGGTGATGGGATTTTACTTGTATGCAAGATGTTATGCGTGCGTTCACACACAGAACCTCAGTTTATAGTCTCATTCAAAGGACTGTATGGGAAGTGCAGTCAGAACCAATGTTAACTCCGAGGGTAAAATCCCCCTGTACTGAAACGGCCCGCCGGAGATTCGAACCCGCAACCCCAAGATTACGAGTCTGGCGCTCTACCACTGAGCTATTCCGGCCCCCGCTTGTGTTGATCAATAATCATTCTAAAAAAAAAAAAAAAAAGACTCCAGAACTGTGTCAAGAGTAAGAACAAATGAAAAGTGAATGCATGAAAACTGGCAAAGCTAGACTGTCACAGTATGCACTTATCTTATCCATTTTTACAGTAGTGGTAAGAACATGCAGCCAGGTTGAATAGCTCTCATAGATAACAAATTTTGATCTTTATTTCTGTTCACGGCAATACTTAGATTAGACTGGAGTCACTCAACATGTCAGTCACTCAATGACTGACTGACTGAGCGGTCGGTATGAATGTGGAAGTGCTTTACTGTCCATCTGCATGTAATGACTGTAATGATTGTGAATGTCAGTTGACAGTATAGTATGCCAAGTATACCATTAACACTGAGTATTTTCAAAATTTTCAAGTCTTTTCTAGTCATAATTTGCAGTAACTGAGGTTACCATTTGCTTGATGACTGGAGCAACTGATACCCTGTTCTTCAGCAGCCATGAAAGCAGTAATCGAAAGTAACTGTCCGTCACAAAATGCAACACAGCAGCCATTTGGAAAGAAACTGATAAAAAAAGAATTAATAACTCTGTCGTCATATATAGCATCTGATTCTCAGGGGAAAAAAATGTTACTGGCAAAAAATAGAGAAACCTCAGACTGTTTTACATCCCATGTGTTCAACAGATCGATGATACTTTTTTTTTGATAGAACATTTTGTTTGTCTGGGACTAAAAACTACTTGGAAGCAGAAGTTTATATCAAAATGCTTATTAATCAGGAAATTTTAATTGGCTTAAAGAAAGCTTTTCCATTGGGAAAGCAAAATTTGCTTGTATAAACCACTGTGTTATTAAGAATCATGTTAAATGTACTCTACTGTATTTAGTTTCATTTTCAGTCTGTTTCCATGTCAGTTTTGATCAGGTTTATCACTGCATGCAGACTAGCCCTTTTACACTAAATCACATCTATCAAACAATGAATACTTTCAGCAAATACATTTATATTTGACTGCTTTTACTAGAATAATATGTCCCAAGACATTTACTTTCTTTCTTTTCGTTAGAATTTTACCATTTAATTTTTTTTATAATCTGTTATCGTTTTTACTTTATGCTTTGGACTAACAATAGGTTTCTGGCTCTCTTTGGCCATAAGTGTTGTGAGTGACCATTTATGAACAAAAGTTTAGGCAATATTTGACAAACAATTGACATGCAGTGTATTGTCAAAGATTTACTTTCTTTTTGTATTTTTTTGAAGCTGAATCATTTTGTTCTGCTTACCCACATTCAATCAAGATAAGAAATTTTCAGAATTAATCAGATGTGTAAGAAGAAATATATATTTGTTTTAGTGTTGTGTTAGATGCTACTACTTCACATGATCTAGTATCCAAAGTAATGAAAGATAACGAAGTAAGAAAAAAAAGGAATGTATCATTTTCATTAGTTACTTGAAAAATGGGGATGAAAATAAAACCAGGTCACTGCCATCTGTGAATTAGAATATGGAAGAAACTGGTCACAGAAATGACATGTTTGGCGTCATATACTGTACCATGTCAGACCATAGCATTCAACGGCAGTTAGCCAGCTCTGTCAGGCCGAATTTTTCCGTGGCCAATGCAGTCATAAGACAGTCACGTGATGTCACCCCACTTCCGGCCCCGGAAGAAGCCAGTGTCAACTTCCTATACGTCATTCATCTTCGGCCTGCCGTCAAAGCAAGATAAGTCTTGTGCTCTGTCTCGCCTATACTTGCCTTTGTGTTAAGATTGCTGTGTTTTGTTTCTATACTTGATTCAGTTGTGGCTTGCACTAGACCCTGAGTATTTTTGCCGTGTGAGGCACTTGGTGGGAGCGTATTTATTAAAAGATTTGTCTCTTTTACCGGCACTCTCGCGACTTTGTTACTCGCAATCGTCGGCTCCGCTCGCCGGTCGTGTTCCCCCACCATATTGCCGAGCCTCGGGTTCAGCACGCATTTTGTGCTGGTTCCGCTTATTAAGGTTTAGTGCTCAATAACTATCACACCTGTACTCTTTACCCATCACAGGTAGAACGTGTTCGAGTAAGGGTGCGTGACACTGATCTGCTTATTAAGATTTAGTGCCCAAGAACTATCACACCTATACACAGTGATACTCCACGTGTAGAGATTGCTATTAATAGCCATACCAGTCACACGACCGGTGGCGTGTACGGGTAGTTCGAGTTTTCAGTCGATCTCTCGAGCACTTTGCACGACACCACACGGACAATCGAGATTAATTGATTTTCTCGATCGGCCACCTTGTCTCCTCTTTGCAGTCGTGTGTTCCGGGTTTGCTCTATCCACCTGTGCCCAACATGGTGAAGGACACCGCCGGGTCGAGCCACTCCACTGCTCGGAGTTCGCTCAATTTCCCGGAGAACCCGTGGGTCGATTCCATCTCGGAGCAATCCGTTCGCACTGATGAACGTACGGTTCGGGTAGACAGAGACGACTTCTCCGCGGAAGGGACGCGTGATCTTTCCTCGTCTACCAAACCGACGGATGCACGACCGCGGCGTCCCAAGGCTGATAGGCAAGCGGCCACCATTTCAAAATGCCTTTCATTTGATCTGCCTGCAAAGTCTAAGGGCAAAGCTCCCCTCAAGGTGCTGCCCAGAAAGTCTAAGGGCAAGGCTCCCCTCAAGGGGCCCTGCCGAGCAAAGACTAGCCAACGGAATTCGCCCTCCCCCACCCCTTCTCCATCGGCCAGCTTGCCCTCTAGCCTACGGACTCGCGCGGAGACTTCTAACTATCATGCTGAGTCACGCGAATCTCGGCCCCCGGGGCACCTTGCCGAGCTGCGGACCAGCACGGGTGACGGATCTGGGATGGAATCACCATCCGTCACTCGCCTTGATGAGTCACGTATCTCTTTTTCCCCCCAAATTGATACGTGCACTCATAGCGCTCGGCCCCACCGGGCACAGGTGCAGCCAACACCTGAGCTCGAGGAGCGCTTCGACTCCGGAAGCAGCCTTATGGTCACCCCGACGCACGACCTCGGTGGTGTCCATAATCCTGGGCGTGCGGGCACGCCGCGCCATGGGCCCGGCCGTGCCCATGCACAAGGACGGTCGACCTACCCCGATCGAACGTCACCTTCTTCCCTAGGGGTATTGGACGTTGGGGAGCCGACCTTTTCGGATCCCCATTTGGGCAATGTCCGCGGTCCTGCTCCTCCGGGGGGAGGATCTACCAGCGGGACCAAGGGTAACCTGACATATTCCTCCAGGGGGAGGAACACGGGACCGCATCCTGACCAATCCGCACTTTCGCGGGTTGGGGGCTCGACTTCCGCATCCTCCTCCGTACCATTATGGCCCTCCCAGGCCCATTCCAAGGACGTGTATGGTGCAGTGCACGGACCTGGACGGGGACGACAGGCCACGGCCTCTCAAGACCCCCCCAACAGTAATTCAGGTTACCCGGGTCCCCGGGGACTTTCTGCCCACACCCCAGGGCCGCCACAGCCCGTTTACCTCCCCGGGGACCGGTGGCTCTATGCCCCCAAGAGAGACCAGTGGCTTAACGTCAACACCCAGCACGACCAGCTATATGGTCGAATGTGGCACCCGGCCTCACTTGCCTGGGTCGACCTTGGTCTCCCTCCTCGGGAGCTGTCCGATCGGCAGGACGATGTCCCAGCCGCCGATTATAGGGCCACCGGGGACACACTACAGGCACCCCTCGACTTACCTCCTGATGACGGGTGCTATGAACCCTCTCAGGACCAGTACCTCCCTGAGGCGGACGATGAGGAGGAGCTAGCCTCCACCTCATTGTATGATGTCCGCACGATAGAACGGTGGCGACCAGACCTCGTTAGGAGGGAGGCCGCACCCGCTGACGAAGTTCTCTCCCTCCTCCCATTTCGCCGGTCCCCCCCCGGCCCAGAGATCTAGACCAAAGATCGTTGCCCCCCAGTCCCTCTCCTCAATTTGGGAAGGCCCAGCAACTCGCGCCAGGGGTGCGCATGCTGTCCCTCCACCAGGACAGGGACCCCTCTCGGCCCCACATGCAGCCCAGGTCGGTTTCCTCCTCGGGGACCGCAAGAACCCCTCAGTCGCCTCCTTGTTTACGGACAATCCCGTGACCAGGGAGATGGGCATTTCCCAGTCGGACCGTCGGTTGATCCCCCACCTGCCCCCCCCTACTTCCGGCACCATCTCCTTTAAGAACCTAAAGGAATGGGACCGAGTAGCCAGGATGGGCATCCTCCACACCACGGCGGGACACACCTACTTGGGCATGCTCCTTCAGCGAGCGGAGGCTCTATGGCCGGAGGACGATGGTGCCATCCCAGTACCGGGGGACTCGGGCTCTGAGGCGCACCAAGAGCCTGACCCTCGCTTGTTCAGCGATCCTTTCATGCGACACCTAGTTAACAGGATTTCGCATCACCTTTCGGCTGCGGCGGACAGCGCAGCCAGAAGCCACTTCAACTGCTTGTTGGTCGCGAGAGATGCCGTGCTGGCGCGGACCTCTCTCTCCCCGACGCTTAAGGCAGCCCTGCGATGCATCCCGGGCCAGGACCAGTCGCTCTTTGGCGACTACTCGGCTGACGTCATAGCACAAGCAGTTGAGGAACGCAAGCAGGCTGTGTCCTTTGCGCCCAGGCCACCGCCACGCCCTGCTAGACCCCCACTTCGTTCCTTCCCCAGGCACAGACCCTATCCCAGGCAATCGCCTTCCCGCACCGCACGGCCCGCCAAGCGACCTAATCTTCTCCCAAGGCCTAAGCCAAAACCCCATCAGCAAAATTTTCGGTTCGGCCAACAGTCACGCTCCCGGAGCTGACTAGGGAGACAGCCCGAGGGGGACTTAGATCAGGTAGCACCCCCCCTCGCCCTATCCCCCACCCACCAGCCCAGACCCTCGCCCCCCCTGGCGGGCAGCCTCTCCCGGCATGCCCACCAGTGGAGACGTATGGGCCTCAACCCCTGGATAGTGGCGGTGCTACAGGAAGGGTTTCGCCTTCCTTGGGCCCACGAGCGTCCCCCCCTCATGCTATCTCCCCCTCCCTCCCCCAACGAACCCTCCCCCGCCAAAGCAGAAGCTCTTCGCACGGAAGTCCAAGAGCTCCTCAAAAAAGGGGCCATCTCGGAGGTTTCCCACCCAAACCCCGGCTTCTACTCTCACCTCTTTGTGATCCCAAAAGCCTCGGGAGGATGGAGGCCCATTCTAGATCTTTCGCCCTCAACAAGTTCCTCAGGCCCACCAAGTTCAAGATGGAGACCCCCACCCAGATCCGAGACTCCATCCATCATCTCGACTGGGCCACATCCATAGACCTGAAGGACGCCTATTTTCAGATCCTGATTCACCCGGCCCACAGACGATTCCTACGGTTCGTCTGGCAGGGCCGAGTGTTCCAGTTCAGGGCCCTCCCTTTCGGCCTCTCACTGGCACCCTTCCTCTTCACGAAGGTTGTCAAGGAGATGGCCTCCCTAGCCAGGCAGGAGGACATCCGCCTCCTAGTGTATCTGGACGACTGGCTCATCTTGGCCCCCTCCCGGGCCCAGTGCCAAGCCCACACCACCCGCCTCCTGAGTCTGTGCTCCACACTGGGGTTTGTCACAAACCCCAACAAGTGCGAACTCACTCCCAGCCAGAGGTTCTCCTTCCTGGGAATGAGTTGCGACACAATCTCCATGATAGTCTCCCCGACCCCGGAGAGGTCTGCACGCATAGTGGACCTCATCTCCCGCCTGTCACACCTCGGCCAGAACCCTGTCCTCCCTCCTAGGAATGATGGAGTCCCTGTCTCCCCTCATTCCCCTGGGGCGGGTCCCCAAACGCCAACTTCAGAGGGAGTTCCGCCGACGTTGGTCACAGACCTCCGACCGCTGGGACCAGGTCATTCCCCTCGGACACTGGTTCATTTCGGCGACGGATGAGTGGCTCACTCCAGCCACTCTCTCCACCGGGGTCCCCATCTCCCTCCCAACCCAACCACTGGAACTTTATACAGACGCCTCCAACTTGGGCTGGGGGGCCCACGTGGAGGACAGTCACGCCTCGGGGGAGTGGGACTCACAAACTGCACGCCTCCACATCAACATCTTGGAGCTGGAAGCGGTCAGGCTAGCCCTTCTCCAATTCCAGCACAAGGTCGCGCACCGACTTGTTCTCCTCCTCACGGACAATACGTCGGTAGCTTGCTATGTCAACAAAGGGGGAGGGGCCCGCTCCATAGGCCTCTCCCTCAGGACAGAGGCCCTCCTTCGCTGGTGTCACGCGCGGGGAATCACCCTCCGCGCGAGACACATAGCAGGGAAACGCAACATCCTGGCGGATTCCCTCAGCAGGTCGAAGTCTCTCCTCCACACGGAGTGGACCCTCAACAGACATACCCTGTCGGGTGTATGGGAGCATTGGTTTGTGCCCATGATCGACCTGTTTGCCACCAGGTTCAACCATCACCTGCCCCTGTACGTCTCCCCCGTTCCAGATCCCCAGGCGTATGCAGTCGACGCACTATCCCTCCCCTGGACGGGCCTACTGGCGTATGCCTTTCCCCCCTTCCCCATCCTACACAAGGTGATCAGGAAGGCGAGGCTGGAAAGACCCAGGCTGATCCTCGTAACGCCATGGTGGCCGACCCAGTCTTGGTTCCCGGACCTCAAGTCCCTCACCCACGTTCCCCCCCTCCGGCTCAGCCCTCGCTGGGACATGCTGAGACAACCCCGGTCAGGTCTTCCTCACTCCAATCCCAAGATGCTTCGCCTACACGCGTGGCTTCTATGCCAGCCCAACTGCGAACATCTGCATCTACCCCCCACTCGGACAGACCCCAGTCCGTCCTAGACACACTAGCCGGGGCAGGGGCCTCTCAGGGATTACGGGACTTAGCCTCGGCATCTCGCAGAGCCAGCACCAAGTCCCTCTACAACTACCGTTGGGAGAGATGGATAGCCTGGTGCTCAGATAACTCTGTTCCCCATGACTGCCCCTCCAACATCCAAATAGGAAATTTCCTCTCCCACCTATCCTCTTCCCTTAAGCTGTCGGCTAGCTCCATTCGGGGCTACAGATCAGCTATCTGCACCACCATTCGTCAACTGGGGGGCCCTTCTTTTGACAATGACTTTCTGCTCAGAGAGGTGTCTAGAGGAGTTGCTCTACGGGAAGCTCAGTCCCCTAGGCGCATTCCCCTCTGGGACCTTTTTACGGTCCTCGATGCCCTCAGAAAACCCCCTTTTGAACCCATTGCTTCAATTCCTTTTGACCTCCTCTCCTTTAAGACCACCTTTCTCCTCGCCCTGGCCTCGGCCAGAAGACGAAGTGAGATTCACGCCCTCAGCGGTGACCCCAGAGATATCGCCTTCCACAGGGACGGCTCAGTCTCTCTCAAGTTCCTTCCGGAGTTCTTGGCAAAGAATCAGGAACCGGGCACCCCCTCTCCCTTCCTCGTCATCCGTTCCCTGACGGACATCTTGGGAAAGGGAGAAAAAGATGGAGACATGGACCTTTGCCCCTCCAGGTGTCTCAGGTACTACTGGGAACGCACACGCCCCAGGCGCTCCTCCCAGAGACGACTCCTTATCTCCCTCAACCCCAACAATACTAGAGATATCTCGGCGGGAACTATCTCCAGGTGGCTCTCCAAGACGGTGAGATCTACCTACGCTCAGGCATACAAGGATCTCCCTGTCCTATCACCCAGGGCCCACGAGGTCAGAGCACTGGCCACTTCCACAGCGTTCCAGTACTCTGTTCCCGTACGCCACCTGCTGGAGGCAGCCTACTGGCGTTCGGAAAATCCCTTCATTAATTTTTACCTGAGGGATATCCGCATGACCAGAGCTGATGGGTCTAAGGGGATTTCCTTTGTGGCGGCCAATGCAGCCATATCGGTCAACCCCAAGAACCACTAGGGCGCTCGCCCTCCTCCGATTCCTTTAAATTCTGCTATGGTCTGACATGGTACAGTATATGACGCCAAAATGGGGAGTTTGTGTTATACTTCCTGTTTGGCTAATATACTTACCATGTCAGACTCTAATTCCCTCCCTACCTTCCCCTCTGGCGCCAAGGTTCTCGGGGTTACCATACACACAGGCCTCGCTGAATGACGTATAGGAAGTTGACACTGGCTTCTTCCGGGGCCGGAAGTGGGGTGACATCACGTGACTGTCTTATGACTGCATTGGCCACGGAAAAATTCGGCCTGACAGAGCTGGCTAACTGCCGTTGAATGCTATGGTCTGACATGGTAAGTATATTAGCCAAACAGGGAGTATAACACAAACTCCCCATTTCAGTGTGTTTGTAGCTAGCTTACACATTTTGAAGAAAGCTGTGAACATTTGCAGAAAAGCCCCATGCAGCAGATGAGCCGCCGGAGGTGTATGCTGTGCACATCGACCCCTCGACCACCACCAGTGGCCTGGTGATCACAGGGGGCCGAGACGACTCGGCATATGTCTGGGTCATGAACTCTGGCGAGGTGGTGTTTGAGTGCACAGGTATGTAACTAAGAATGATTGTATGTGCCTTCTGTTTTGGATTTCTCTTTCAATTTGGAAATGTTTGTAGATCTTTTATATGAATGTGTGTGCCATCACTGCTTGAGCAGGATAAGCTAAATAATGTATATACTACTTTAGCCTTGTGCCTAAAATTATGTGTACATACATTCACACAAAAACAACGTGCACACACTTGCCTGATTACACTCATGCATGCTTGCAAAATATTGTATATCTAGTCCATACTGTGGAATTTTTTAAGGAGAAAAAAAGTAGTTCAAATTTTCTCTCATTTATGTTGTTATTCATACCAAACCGAAGATTTTGAGGTATGACACGTGTATCCATGAATCTGAAGTGTGTAGGCAGGAAAAATGAAAAACGGACAGGGTTTATAGCGTATTCCAGAAACATAAGGCACATGATGAACAGTATGATTCTGGTTTGACAGGACACAAAAACTCGGTGACCTGCGTGGGGTTCAGTCACGATGGAGCATACGTTGCTTCGGCTGACCTTGATGGCGTGATCAAAGTGTGGAAATGCTCCACGAAGAAAGAAGTGTGGTCCTATGAGTGTGACTCGGACATCATGGTGAGTGGTCTGTCAGTTTGCATGTACTAGTTGAGGATGTAAATTGTTTGCCGCTTTTTCTCTTTTGGGAACTTGATTCCTTTAGTAACACATCTGCATCCAGTTACCCACACATCTGTATCCATTCCCACACACATCTGCATCCAGTCCCCCACACATCTGCATCCAGTCCCCCAAAAGCCCCATCCTGTCTCACAGTAGGGCCTTGTATAGGTTCCCCATGCAGTCGCATCCAGTCCCCATGTACAGTGACATCGATTCTCCCCATACTGCCATGTCCAGTTTTCCCATACAGCCACACTGTCTCCCCACATAGCCATATCCAGTGTCCCCATGAGCTACATCCAGCCTCCTCGTCAGGTCTAGAAATTTCCAGGTAATTGTCAGTTGTCTTGGGGACAGATTGATAAAAAGAAAATTCTTCTTGTTCCCCCTCAAATTTCTACTTGCCCTCCCGAAGTAAAAAGACTGTTAATAAAAGTTACTTTAGGTAGTGCAGTGACAAGTCAGCAAACATAATTTGATAATGGATAACAGGTATTTCGAGCCCTGCCCTACAGCCATATTCAGTCTGTTCATATACCTACATCCTGTCTCCCCATACAGACACATCTTTCTACTCCAGGCAGCCACATCAAGAAACTTTCTGTCATATTTTTGTTATCAGGAATTCACATTAGGAGTTGCAGAAAGGAAGAAGAATATCTGTTTTCTGTGTGATTTGAACTAGGTCCCTTGATCCTGTCACTTCCAAAATGGGTGATTGTTTCACTGGACCATTGGATGGCTAGGTAGGAGAGTGGAAAAGGCTGCAGACCAGGATCCTCTTTAGAGGGCATGTAAGATTGTGTGGTGGAAAGCTTGGTTGTCTAGAGTTGTACTGTTTTCTCCTGTCAGCAAACTGGTGACAAGTGGGGCTACGGCGCAACAGTTGCCTTGGTGGTGGGGTCTTCCACTGATGGGCTCAAACATCGGGACACATCTGTGGAGGTTTTATTATTGTATTGCGTCCATTGACTGTTGCACTAAGGCATCTGCTAGGGAACAGATATCTCTCTTGACGTCTTACTGGAATGCCCTGTGCACACCTGTGTCACCACAGCGCAGGATTCCAAAGGGGGTGCAGGATTCTAATGGGGGCGCAGGATTCCAAAGAGGGTGCAGGATACCAATGGGGGTGCAGGATTCCAATGGAGGTGCAGGATTCCAAAGAGGGTGCAGGATTCCAATGGGGGTGCAGGATTCCAAAGGGGGTGCAGGATTCCAAAGAGGGTGAAGGATTGCTACCAGTTGGGTGGTTGAGGTACTTTCCTGGTCCCATGGCATCTTTGGGTCTATCTTTTTCATGCTGTCCTTCTTACCAACTTAAGGGAATTGCCCAGTGATCTTTAAGAAAGAATCATAGGGAAAGTCCTGTTTACAGTGGGAAAGACTGTAGCCTGGTGTTAAGGCCACATGGTTAAAGGTTGGTTGTGTCTGAAGTTGTACTGTTGTCACCTGTCAGAGAAACAGCAAAAGGAGCTGCAGGGTGCATGTAGCATTTTCACTAGGTGGTAGCATCTTTCAGGTGGGCTCTGCAGTCATGAAATACAGGCTGATACACCCATGGGGATGCTTCCATGGAGGTTGTGGTATGTTGCATCCAGTGGCCATTACACAGTGGCATCTGGCTGGGAGCAGTTATGTCCCTTGAGGCCTTAATGGGATGCTCTTTGCATGCCTGCACCCTGTGTCAGCACAGCGCAAGCTTCCAAGGGTGGTGCAGGGCTTCTCTCTGCTGACTGTTTCAGTGGTTGAGGACAGTACTTCACTGGATTCCACTGGTACCTTTGGGTGTATCTTTTTCTTTCCAGCCTGGGACTACTTGTGGGAGAATTTTATCCATGTATCTTATGGTTAGCTTTGCTGTTTATATCAGACAGTGTCTGATATGTTCGTTTAATTTCATAATCATGTGCATTCAAGAGTGTGTGCTTGCATATATGCACCACAGTGGTTATACAAGTGAAACATTTCTTATTAGGAAATTCCACATAAAATGTGAATTTTTCTTTTTGTGTTTGTTTTTCATGGATAAGTGGCTATTGAGGATAGACTATGATGTGGAACTGCTTCCAAAATTAAGTTCCGTTTGTGCCAGAAAAGATAATGATCCTAGACCTGTGTCCGGATTCTGTTCATCAGTTGTCTGTCTTGTCAGAGGAGATATTAACTCTACAATTTGTTTTCTTTCTTTCTTTTTTCTTTTTTGTCCTCCTCCAATTTTTTCTTTTCTTTTCTTTTTTTTTTTCTTCTTTTTTTGAAAATTGGGACCTCCATCCTGCTATGATTTTCCCCTTGTCATCACTTTTTTTTCAAACTGACTCACACTCACCATATATTGTCTGTGTGTGTGTGTGTGTGTGTGTGTGTGTGTGTGTGTGTGTGTGTGTGTGTGTGTTTAACAGATTAACACTCTATTAACGTGAAATTTATTCTAAAATAGTTTTTGTGGTCCCAAGATTAGATTCTTACTTTTTTTCTTATTTGAAAAGATATAATTACAGTTTTCCATCTTCTTATGAATCTTTGCAAGGGCAGCAAAGACAGGATTGATCAGCTTTGTCCAGACTGAAGCCTGAATGGAAGGACAGTAACGTTTCCTTGAAACAAGATCAGGTTCTGCATGCACTAGTGTATTGCATCTTCCTGTGTGCATGCGAGACATTGACTGTCATAGCAGATCTGGAAAAGGAGAATTCCAAGTGGCCAGATACTAAACATGAGATACCTTTTAAGATATGAAAAACAAGTGCTCCAAATCATCAAGCAGACTCCCAGGTCATGTGAATCAGATGACGTCAGTCAAAAAAAAAAAAAAAAAAAGAAAGAAAGAAAACTACATTTGCATGGCCCTGTAACAAAGTCCAGTGGCCTTTTCAAAACAGTTCCAGAGGGAATTGTTGAGGCAGTTAGACAGAGAGGAAGACAGGAAAAAACAACAATGGATTGACAACATTTCAGAAGGGACAGCAACACCATTTGCAGAGAGAGACCCAGGCTATGACACACAACAGACATAGCTAGAGGAATTCAGTGAATAGTTCTTCAGTGAGGTATTCCAGTGAGCTTTCACAGAGTTAAGAGAGAGAAAGAAAGAGAGAGAAAGAGAAAGAAAGAATGAGAGAGAGAAACAGAGAGATATGATGATGAGGAAAGTGTGTCAATGTGCCATGTGCAGGATGCAGCTGCTGTTGTTGTTGTTGTTGCTGATGGCTGTATATGTTGTCGCAGTGGCTGCAGTGGCACCAGGCGGCCCACGTGTTACTGGCAGGGACGCAGGGTGGGGAGGTGTGGATGTGGCAGGTTCCCAGTCAGGACTGGAGCAAGATGAAGTTGTTCCAGTCCCACGGCTGTCCCTCCCTCTGCGGCAAGATCCTTCCCAATGGTGAGTGTTGCACATTCTGCGTAGCTGCGGAAATATCATATTGACTTGCTGATTGTTGAATGGTTTGGGTTTTGGTTGGCTGGTTTGTTCCTTGTGTACAGATGTCGCTCTGCACGGTTGGGTATTCATTTAAATCCTGTCTTTCTGTGTGTGTTTGCTGCAGGATAAGATTGGAGATTCAGTGTGTGCCTGTCTTAAAAACCACTATCAAAAATGGAAACTTGTCTTCTGTTGCATGGCAGATTTTTATTGTCTTAATAATAACGGTCAAAATGATTTTTTTCCCCATTGCACAGCAGATCGACAGAACAGTGATGAAATAACATTAAAACAGTCAGTAAATTAAGTTCAGAAATGAATATTTAAGTGTTATGGAGAACATGTACAGAAATTACCTCAAACAATAATGAAAACATTAACTAAACATGATATACAAGAGATAAGGAAGAAAGTATTTATCAGTAAGATCAGGACACAATAAATAAAAGTTAAAGATGAAAACAATGCTAATACCTATCAGTGATTACCTGGATGGTAAGCAGCACATACTGAACCTCCCCAGTCAAATTTGGAAACATTTGAATGGATCTTAAAAAATCTTGCAGTTTTACCTGTTTGTTTGTAAGGTCACTATCTTCACACATTTAGATTTGGAGTTCTGTAGGACTTGAAGGAAAGGAATGAAATGTTTAAGTTCATCTTTATATCTGAAGGTTGTATGTTTAGAGTACACATGATTTGAGTTGTGCATTAATCATTATTCTCATTGTATGCATAATTTTTTTTCAGTCCATGTAACAGTAACATTAGCTTCTGTTGATACCAGAGCAATGGTTGATAGTGACTGCACATTGTTTCTGAAACACTGGTGTGAGGAGAAAGATGGGAATAATTGGCAGAGTTTATTTTCAGCTGTAGGGGTTTTAATCTTGACAGCCAGTGGTATATGTCTTGAGATGAATAATGCTGGACAGTTACAACAGTTATCAGATGTGATTCAGTTTGATTCAGTGAGTGCATTGTGTTCAAATCAGTCTTTACTTGAGTATGCGTGTGTATGCCGTGAGGATCAAAAATGTATTTTTGAATTTTTTGTTCTTTATTTTGTTTTATTTATTTATTTATTTTTGTCTGTGCTTCTTCCATGTGTGCCCCAAAAAACGTCTGTGTCACATTCCTCAGAGAGCTTGTATAACTCCTAAATGCTTATCATGTCATGATATTAATGACTGTGCAAGTAGCTGTGTGGTGTGGGCAGGCAAATATGTGTGCGTGGGCTACAGCGATGGAGTGGTGAAGCTGTGGGACATGAAGACAGCCACCACTGTACACGTCTGGCAGCACTCCTCGGCGCCAGGTGAGACATCACACTGACAGCCTCATTATTTACTCACCTAGGGGTATACATTCTGGAGAACATGGCACAGAGCAACAGACAGATGCACCGAAAACACATTCACCATAACTTTGTTTTTCTCCCCATAGCCCCGCCATTCATCTGTGGGAAAATGGTTCTTGCTGGAAACTTGTAAACTGGAGGAAAATGATTTATTTTGGAAAGTGGTAGATAGTTAGAAATTAATCCTTCTGTCTTGTAAGGATATGTAAAAATATGTAGTCATTTTAGTGTATGTGTGTGTATGTGGTGAGTAACTGTGTTTTGGAAGATTGGACTTCCTCACTGCTGAGTAAACTGTACTTTGGAAAATCTGATGTTCATGAAGGAAATGAAATTTGAATGTTTCCAAGCCATGGCACATTTTAGACATATACTGTTTTGAAGAGAAACATATGTGGAAGAAAAGGGAGGCGATTCATGAGATTATCGTCAATCAAGCACAGTTTATTGTTGATCATAGCGCAGATGTTTTGACTGATGTACACAGAGAAAGAAATGGCGGAGGACAGTGAGGAGGAGGGAGAAGAAATGGCAGAGGCTGGGGAGCGCCCAGAGGACCCTGTGGCCATACTGTGTGTGGATTGTTCCGCTGACAACCATCTGGTGATGTCGGGCTGTGCTGACTCCACGGTGAAGATCCACAACGTGGTCACAGGAAAGGTAAGCTATGCTGCTGGCACTGGTGATGTGTTAGCATGGAACACCAAATAAGGAAAACTCCAGCATGGAAAAGCAGATAAGGAAAACTCCAGCATGGAAAAGCAGATAGGGAAAACTCCAGCATGGAAAAGCAGATAAGGTAAAACTCCAGCATGGAAAAGCAAATAAGGAAAACTCCAAAAAGGGTATATCGAATGTAATCAAACGATAAACTAACTTGGGAGAATAGATGGTTGTAAGGTCATGGTCTCCTGGCTTCCCGCCCAGATGTTTCAGTCATCTTTCCGTGACTGAACATGCTGAATTGTCTGTCAGGAAACATTTTCATTGTTTTCACATGAATGTTAGGGTGTCTTCTGGCATCTCTCTGGTAAAGGGAAAAAAGAATTGAGAGACCATTAGAATTTTAGGGGGCTTATGGACTGCTAGACCATCATAGAGCAACCACAGCCAATGAATTCTTGAGGAAACTTACACCATTAAGTGTTTACGCTGATTTTTTTTTGTTTTGTTTATCATTATTATTTATCTTATTTTATTTTATTTCTTGTGTACGCTGATCTTACCATTCAAAATATGGTATTGAACCAATGTGAAGATAATGTTGTTTTTTTTTCTTGAATGAAATAACATTGCATTCTTGTTGTTTCCACCAGTCGTTTGTCTTGGATTTGATCAGAATTTTTTTTTTCTTACAGGCCTTTGAATTGAATTCAGTGTTGCACATTGTATGTGACTGGACATAACAAACTTGTCAAAGCAAACCTATAAAAGTTAGTAAATAATATTTACTGTATGTATGTTTGAACAAGTGCGTGGTTCTTATGTGCCAGCATGTTGTTTCTTGCCTGCACAATGTTCACTCATTCTTCTGTTGATCTTTTCTCAGAACCTTTACAGTGCGAGTCACCCATGACTCATAGAGTTTACATAGGCTTTACTGTGTGTTTTTGCTGTACAGGACTCGTCAGAGTGTCCTCAACAGTTAACAGACAATACTGGTCGCCCACGATCCATACTCAGTGAGCTTCTATGTCTGATTACCACTTTTTGAAGTATGGGTCATCCAAAACCCTCATTTGGGAGGGTACAGTTCAAATGATGCAGCTGATTATCTCCTCTTTTGATGCGCACACACCAAAATGGACCAACAGATTACAATTTGGATTTCTGACGAATATAAAAAATTTCCAAAGAAAATTTGTTCCACAGTTCAAGAGATTCAATGTTTTTATTTTGTGTCTGGGTCATGGGTGACAGGAAATGTGGCAAAGGTAAGGTGATATATAGGGCATTGCTATGGTGTTTGCCGTAAGGGCATGTGAATGACGGTGGTATATATAGGAATGTAATTGGTTATATGCATATGTGTTACCGTCTTGAATATAATGTTAATCATGATATCTAGATATCAAAATGAAATGACGGGAGTAAAAAACATACATTAAAAAAAAAAAAAAAAAAAAAAAACCATTACTATCTGTGGGTGGATAAGAAAACTTAAGTGCACAGAAGAGACGTGTTCATTAAATCTTTGATAATTTCAGAATGCTGTCTCCATGTGTGTGTGTATCTGTTTGTTTTACATACACACACTGCCTGTCTGTCTGTCTGTCTCACTCACACACACACACACACACACACACCCCACACACACACACACACACACACACACGCACTCTCTCTCTCTCTCTCTCTCACGCACACAAAGAGATTAATAGGCATTGTGATGATAAGTCTTGTAATACTTATGATTCTTGTGATGTACGCCCTCTTATGGACTGTTTGTTACTTCTCTCCATGCTGTTTTGCCTTGTGATGTTTCAGTTGGTGTCAGCCTTCAACTGTGCTACGAGTGCCGATGAAGACAATTCGGTGGAGTCTGTGGCCTTCTGTCCTGTGTGAGTGAGGGTCACTTGGCCTCTTCACCCTGCGCAGGGGGCGGTGTTCTCGCTACTGTAGTTTTCGCTGTCTGTGTCCAAGATAACTTATTAGTGACCTTCAGGTTTAATATCCAGTCCCACCAAAGGCAATACTGCAGGCTAGATTAACCGTTGCAGGACACTGGGGATGGGGGACTTCTGACATTACAATGACATCACCAGATCAACAACACGTTAAGAGGGGCAGCAGAAATGGCAGTTCTTATGCTGGGCACCAGCATGATTTGAACTTCCAGCATCACACTGGCAGTTTAGTACTCCTCTTTTTTATTCCTCATATAGAATTACCTACCTGTCAGTGAGATTTTGTAGTTTGTGACTATTCTCAGTATGGTCGATAAAGTATGTGGCATTGTGCCTTCAGGGATGACATTTGAAAGAAAAAGCATTCGAGGTTTGTTTGTTTTTTAGCATGATTCATCCATTCCACTTGCACAAAATATACTTATATAGCCTACACTTCTACTGCGGATGGACTGGATTTTAACGTAGGTGCAATTTTTTTTTTTTTTTTCAGGCACTGAAACACAAGACCTTGTTTTTAAGTCTCATCTGAAGGACTTGGAGGGATTTGTAGTTGGCACAGGTGTTGACCTATAGAGGAACTGTCTTCTAATTTGGTTTTTATATGGGAACTGAACCCAGGAGCCGTGGGTCAAGAGAACAATGCCTTGTCCACAGGGCCAACCTATCCTCATGTGATGACCTCATAAAATTAGCAGGGCGGTTTAAAGGTCTAAACATCACAAGTGATTACACGCTGAGGTATTAAATTTCCAATTCACATAATGCTGAGGGAAAGGCATTCACAAATAGTGAAGAGTGTGGGAAGAAATTTTCAGGTGTGGCCCAAGTTTGCAGTGGTTGCGTTCCTTTTTCTTGCAATTTTTTTCTTTTTCTTTTTCAGTCTGTGCTGTTTTCATGATCTCCCATTGTCTCAAGGTCTGTTTGACTTTTTGATCCCTTTCAGTGATACATAGGGTTGGTATGACAACATAGGGTTGGTGTGACAACAACATAGGGTTGGTGTGACAACATAGGGTTGGTGTGACAACATAGAGTTGACGTGACAACATAGGGTTGGTGTGACGACATAGGGTTGGTGTGACAACATAGGATTGGCGTGACAACATAGGATTGACGTGACAACAGTGGTGAAACTGATTGGATGGGAGTTCTTGGTCTCCCAGTTGTCAGAGCATGGTGCAAAGTGATGCAGCATGGTGGCTGGTTTCACAGGTATCTTCATCAGGACCAAATTTAAAGAGGACAGTCAGTGGTGTATGTGTCACTGCAGAAGTGGATTTGTTGCAGTGATAGCTAGAAGGTCGTCTTTCATTTTCCTTATGCTGAGAAGGTATAACAAAGAAACTGTCAACAAGTGAGTAAAAAGTCCTAGTCTGTCAGTTTCTGTTACGATTAATTAAGCATTTTTTATGAGAATATTGATTTTTACTGGACACTTTTGTTTCATTGTGAATGGGCAGTTTGTGCGCAGTTTGTATGAAAAAATTATTATTCATGCATTTGGATACACATGTATATATTTTTCAGGCTTTGATTTATAAGCAGATTTTGAAAGAGTTGTTAGTGAGTCTGCCAGACGACAGGGCAAACAAATTTAAAGACAAAACACGATGCTTTTTAACCTCTTAGGTCTTCTTCAGGCAAGTTAATTAAACAACATTCAGGACAATGAAAACGAAGAACCAGCAATCACTTAACCTTCTCAAATTTGGTGCAAGATTGCTTGTTCTTCATTTTCATCATCCTGAGTGTTGTTGTCCTTCCTGAAGAAGACTTAAGAGGTCGAAACATGACGTGTTTTGTCTTTTAATTTGTTTGTCCCTGTTGTTTGGCACACTCACTAATAATTCTTTAACAAATTTGTTTTGATTTCCGCCTGTGGTCACCTCACTTTGAAATTAAATAGTGGAGTTTGCATTCATGTATAAAGGTAGAATGTGAATTCAGGTGTGAACAGCAGAGTTTGCATTCATGTATAAAGGTAGAATGTGAATTCAGGTGTGAAAAGACATGTTCTCTGTGTGTGCAGAGCTCCCTATGCGGCCACAGCCACCAACAGCGGGGCAGTGGAGGTTTGGGACCTGCCCACGTCGGTTGTCCGCCACACCCTCCAGCACCCTGTGAGTTCAGTCATCATCCTCTTACTCTACGCATCTCTCTCTTGGTGTTCCCAGTTCACTCACACCCGCTGTGACAGGTCAGCCTGTCACCTCTGGCAGTTCCGTGTCAGAAACTTAATCTTTTCTGTCACTCTCTTTGCTTCTGTGCATTTCCTTTCTTGCATTAGAAATTCCTTTTCTATCATTCTCTTTGTGCTTTATGCATTTCATTTCGTGCATTAGAAATTTCTCCTTTTCTGTCTCCCTCTTTGCTTTGTACATTTCCTATTTTGCATTAGAAATTTCTCTTTTCTAGCACTCTCTGTGCTTTGTGCATTTCCTTTTTGTCGTACCAGCTCATTCACTTTTATAAAATCTTGTTTTTTACTGCCAGCTCTTGTACACTTTGTTTCTGGTTTTAGTAAATGGTCTTATTGATAAAATGAAAATGCATAGGACTCGTCAATAAGTTGGTTGTGTATTGCTGCTGCTTCTTTGTTCCTTGGCTAAAACTCCAAGCTTCATTTCGGTGAGAGTTTTGTGTACATGACTGCCAATGACCCCATCGTTAAGTAGCCAGTCCCTTTCCGGAGATGGTTGTAAGCTCATGTTTATTCATTTGTTGAATACTATTTAGGTTTAATTATGTATTAACTTATTCATTCTTTTTCTTTTTTTCCTTCAGAATGTGGGTGAAATGGTCAGACAGCAGCAGAAACATATTCAGTAAACCTGATATATTTTTGCACCCAATTGTCTTTTTCTTCTGGGTTCTAAATTTGAAGGGGTGTTGTATCATGGCGTTATTTATTCATATTGATCACCCTGGAGTGGCTCTGGGTGGTCCACTGTGCTAGTCTTGATTAAGAATAAAGAGTTTTTTTTTTTTTTACAAATACTTGCATGTTGGTTTCAGCTCAAGAGTGGTGGGTAAAAAGGTGGTTGATGAAGTTGTGACTTAAAATTTTTGACTGTTGTTGAATAATGTCAGCTCACACTGGAAGACTGAAGCCATGGAATTGAGTGTGTGTCTGCCAGTTGCAGAATAGACTACGTGTCTTGTCCATCTTGTAATCAGTATGTTTCGTGAATTGTGATCAGTCTTGATCAACTGCATGACTGCGATCCATCATGGGATGTAATCTGTGAATTAGACATGGAGTGAAATGGCTGTTGTCTGTGTGGATTGTCAGTCACACGTGTAGTGATGTCCACAGTGATGGTAATGGATTGTGCAGTCTGTAATCAGTATGTTTCGTGAAGTCATAAATTGTGATCAGTCTTGATCAACTGCATGACTGTGATCCATCATGGGAGGTAATCTGTGAATTAGACATGGGGTGAAATGGCTGTTGTCTGTGTGGAGTGTCAGTCGCACGTGTAGTGATGTTCACACTGATGGTAGTGGATTGTGCAGTCGAGGTGGCTGTCTTGGTGACTGGAACACTGCCTGTGCAGGAAGGAGTGTCCAGACTGAAGTGGGCCTCCTCCGCCCCTCTGCTCTTCACTGGGTGTTTGGATGGCATCACGCGCCTGTGGGATGCACGCTCTGGCACCACCGTAACTGCTCTCTCAGGACACGCCAGACACAACTGCATACTGGATTTTGATGTTTCAAGGTAAACATTACAGAGAGAGAGAGAGAGGGACATGAGTGCATGTGTGGTCTGAAAGTCTTGTGTGAAAACTGAAAAAAAATGATGGTCAGTGTCCTGACTCACTCAAAACAACAGGACAGTTCGATACTATATGACAAATGCCACCAAAGCCTTGTGCCTGCTTTCTTTGGATTTTATGACGAGTATAAAATCAACATAAACTATTCTTGCAGTTATTTATGATATTTTTGTAAATGTTGTGAGTATAAATGTCATTTTCGGTGAACACATTTCAATTTTGATTACACACGATGTCGAAGAGAGCATCACAAAGTGTAATTTTGTATTTAGCTGTGATTCGAAACAAGAAATAAATGATGATTAATGAACAGAACTTTGTGTAAGTTTTAATCTCTACCAAAAACTGATGACATTCAGTTGATCATTGACTGAATGAGACGGGAGCGGCCAACCCTCTGAAGAAACTTGTGCTGGTAACTAGCACTGTTAATTTAGATTTGTTTCATCTGGTAACAAGCCAACACTGAATCTGTCTTGGATACATATTCTGTGCACATTTCTTTTGTCGAACAATAGAGGTTTCTCAGAGACTGAGCTCTGTCTGTTCCTCCTGCAGTTACAGTTGATAGTAAGTTCAAATCTTGGTCATAGCAATACCCAGTTCTTTTTCCCTAAAACAAAAGTTTCAGATGCCCACAACTTACACATCCTTGATGCATGAAAGCAGTGATATCATGCTATCAGCAGTTTGTGTATGGTCATAGAAAGCATTCAGGAAATTATTGCACACCTGTGTGAGAGGCGTTTGTTCTGATGTTCTGGCATGTGGTACAGAACAGTCCACCTTTGTCGACTACTCGATTTTGAAACAATTCCATCTTTCTTGGAAGTGGTGCACGACAATCCACATGGAGACAGTTTGGTTGTGTGCTGTTTGGAACACAAACGTTACATGAATCGTCAGCTATGGTCCCAGCTGGACTTCTGCTCTTCGTGCAAATCAAGATCACTAAACTTTGCCTGCCTTTGTCAGGCCACAGCTTCTGCCGCAGGTGGCATCAGTTTTCCTCCTCCCACCTGTGTGTTGTGATAAGGAAAATGAAAGAGCAGCCGACTTCTGACTCCTTTCTTTTGCGCATTATTGGAAAAAAACCCGTTAGTTTTGAGCAGGGCTACTATATGTGATCATTTTGTGACTGTTTACCATGCCAACACTAGAATGGGCTGCTCTGTAGTTATTGATCCTGTGTTATTTGATGCTTTGTCCACAAGATGTGGAAATAAAATGGGTCACTTGTCCATCAGTGTTAAATTTTCATTCGGACAACCGACCTAATAGGAGCTAACACTATCAGACATTTTTAGTTTGAATGGAACTGTGTTAGGAGACCGACACCTCAGTGCATTACTGCAACAAAAACAAAACCACAGCCAGGCTTTCTTCCTCCATAAGAAAGGCTTTAGTCCTTCACCAAGAGCAGGAGTCCCTGGAGACCCACGACGTACTGCAAGGCTTTAGTCCTTCACCAAGAGCAGGAGTCCCTGGTGACCCATGACGTACTGCAAGGCTTTAGTCCTTCACCAAGAGCAGGAGTCCCTGGTGACCCACGACGTACTGCAAGGCTTTAGTCCTTCACCAAGAGCAGGAGTCCCTGGTGACCCACGACGTACTGCAAGGCTTTAGTCCTTCACCAAGAGCAGGAGTCCCTGGTGACCCACGACGTACTGCAAGACTTTAGTCCTTCACCAAGAGCAGGAGTCCCTGGTGACCCACGATGTACTGCAAGGCTTTAGTCCTTCACCAAGAGCAGGAGCTCCTGGAGACCCTTGAGGTATGGCAAGGCCTTCTCTTCATTGAAAAGAAACTTGGGTCCCTGGAAACCCACCATGTTTTGCACGCAAAATTGTAAGCTATTTACGGTGAAGTTTGAGAATTTTGGCTTTTCAAGTATCATTTGTAGGCTTGTACACTTTAGCCCAAGTCTAGCACTACCAGTACGAACCGCTATGACCATCTCCTTGACAGAGAACATGACTTTCACAGCAAATTCTCTCCGCACACCTGATATTGGCATATAAGTAAAAACATTTTTCTTTAGGGGACAGCTACAAAACTTAAGAGGTTCAGATTTAACATTTCGTATACAATTCCTCAGATTCATCTTCCACAGCAAAGTTGGCACACAAATCAGAATTGCTGTGATATGTGCAATAATGCTCATGCCATGCGGCAAAGCAGGGAGGTGCTTACTGAAGGCGTACATTGATTGCCAAACTATAAGCTGCTACTTTTTTCCCCTAAACTGTCTCCTGAGGATACCACACTGGCAGTGGCCTATTGCATGGATTACCCCCACCCCCAGCTCACCATCAGGTTATATTGCAATTTGCAGTGGACAGGTGAAACTGAGAACCAATGTTTGCACAAATCTTCTTCGACCACTTTTCACAGAAAGAGTGATTCAGGTAGGAATGATAAGCCGACGATCGCGAGTAACAAAGTCGCGGGAGTGCCGGTAAAAGAGACAAATCTTTTAATAAATACGCTCCCGAGAGTGCCGGTAAAAGAGACAAATCTTTTGATAAATACGCTCCCACCAAGAGCCTCACATTTGCAAGCCACAACTGAATCAAGTATAGAACAAAACACAGCAAAGTTATAACACAAAGGCAAGTATAGGCGAGACAGAGCACAAGACTTATCTTGCTTTGACGGCAGGCCGAAGATGAATGTCTTATAGGAAGTTGACACTGGCTTCTTCCGGGGCCGGAAGTGGGGTGACATCACGTGACTGTCTTATGACTGCATTGGCCACGGAAAAAATTCGGCCTGACAGAGCTGGCTAACTGCCGTTGAATGCTATGGTCTGACATGGTAAAGTATATGACGCCAAAAGGAATGATAAGCCAAATGAACATCGTTAATAATGACAGATAAAAAAAAAGTTTTGCTTGATTGCTCGTCAGCACCATGTGAGCAAGCAAACATGCTGAAATTGAGAAGTCAAGCCTATGATGCATATTTGAAATTGAAGGCTTTTACTGCTCCAGCCATGGTCTATTCAGCATGGCAAGTTTTCCCGATGCAAGAAAATTGAAACAGTCCATGATTATCAACGCTTTAAAAAGATTAGGCACAGTCTCAACAGCACATGACATAGAAGCCACACCAAGCACATGTGCGAAGACGTCCACAGACATTGTGGCCAACATCAATGAAGAGTTCTGGACACTTTTCAAGTCTGACATCGAGTGTGTCCTGGGGTTTTACTGCCACAGAAAACAGCGATGGAAAAAAGACTGAATGGCTGTTCTATTTTTCCCCTTAATTGTATGTATTGTCCTTTCCTGTTTGTGAGTACATGAGTCATATCTTAGAATGTGTGCTTTGCTTTGCCATTTTCGTAATTGGTTTTCACAATCATTAGCTTATGTGTTGTCTCTTTTTTTTAAAAAGATATTTGGCAGGTGTGGTTTATAACCTTGGAATCATGGCAGTCATGAAATGTGTTGAAAAAGTTGATGAACTCTAGAAGCTAAGTCAACATATTCTTATATAGGAATTATGATGGAACCTTAGGTATTATCTAGAAAGAAAAATAACAACAAACCCAACAGCATTGTAATGATGCAAGCAGTGTTTGCACATCAAGATTGTCTTGAACATCATTAATTGGAAACAGATTCTGGACAAGCTGAGAAGAGGGTGAAAGACATATAATACATTCATTTTCCGACCAGAGAATTTGTTAGTTAACACAGATATGTGTGAAAATGTTTGTCATATAAACTTGAAAGTGCATCGGATGGTATCAGAAGTGCGATTGACAGAACAGATGGGGTGCGTATCAAGTGGATCTTTTCTTGTTTCCTTGTCCCTAACTTTATTCACCATTATGTTGTGTCTTTTTTTCAGGGACGGGACGTGCTTGGTGTCTGCATCTGAAGATGGAACAGCCCGTGTGTTTGATTTGAGGTTCACCCAGTCCTAGCACCAGATCCTCAGTCCATGGAATAGACTCACACAGTTCACATCCACCCTGTTTTCTTTCTGCAGAAGTTGAAATGCTATCCCACTATTGCAATTTGCTTAGCGAGTCAAGCTGTAAAAAGACTGCCCAAGAATCAGTGAATTTGAAAAAGGATCTTTTCACCTGGAATGTCTTCAAAGGCACTGGTATTGACCATGAAAAGAAACATGAAAAAAAGGTCCATTTATGAAAAGATTTCCCGCGGTGGTCCATGTTCAAAATCAGTGGAGCTTAAGAATTACACCATGCTGATTTATGTTTAAAATGAGGGATATGTTGTCCATACATCAGCTGTATTGTGTATTAGGATAATTTGAAAAGGTGTAAATGTGTAAAATATCCACAGAAGTATTCAGTGTAAAACGCATGTAAATAAATACGGTTATTTCCATTCATGTGATGGCGTTTTGCGACCATTTTCCATCATGTTTGCATGTGATGGGCGTTTTACGACCATTTTCCATTGGGAGCTTCACACTACAGCTAAACCAACCACACAGGGTCCTTTCAAGACTGTCCCTGTGTTGAAAGAGAGGTTAAAAAACAACAAAAACACTATCATCCGCTCACACTCACACATCACATACGACAAATGTTGTAGTGGTAAATGTATTGCAGCATAATCAAAAGATACCATACCACACATGCACATCTAGAAATCAAAGACCCTGGGAGTAGGAGATAAAAATTTTATTTACAAATCCAAGAACTTGAAGAGGTGGTGAAAATAACCAAGGATTCAGATCAAGGCGGAGCAACTGCCGCAACAATAAATATACAGGTATCAGATGATGCAGAATTATTGAACAGGGTCAGTGTCAAACCAGAGAATATGCTCACTCTTTTTCTCTCCCCCCTCCCCTTCCCCAACCCTCCCCTCCCCCAAGTTTTCTTTCCTCTTCTTAAGAACGTAGGCAGCATGTAAACACTAGCAACATGCGAACAGTGGTGAACAGGAAACACAGACGAGTACAAGGCAACCCATTTTGTCAACAAATGGAGGGAGGAGGGGAAACGGTATCATTCGTACACCAGATTATATCCTATTGCTACCTGAAGTTAGACCTAGTCTCCCAACAAACAAAAATGCACTATTCACTCGTAGCTTTCGACAGCTATCCAGCCATCTTTTTCAGCGATGCTGTTGCTGACTGAGTGAACTCGATTCAGATCACGCAACCATAGGACATACTCAGGTCACGTGACCGAATCAATGAAGAGTACACCGGGGGCAAGGTGTACCGGCCCCGGTCCCTGTTGAGCCGGGGGGTGGGGTGGGGACGGGGGGTGGGAGGTGTTGGTGGCTGCGATGTAGATGGCCTCCTTGACCCCTCGCTGGAACCACTTGTTTTCTCTGTCCAGGATGTTGACGTTGTCCGTGCCAACTGGTGTTGCTTGGAGTGCAGGTGTGCTCCGACAGGTGAAGAGTCCCTCTTGTGTTCTGTGAGTCTCTTTTGGAGGGGACGTTCTGTTTCTCCGACATAGTGTTGGTTGCAGTCATGGCAGTCTGTTCTGTAGATGACGCCGGATTTGTCGAGTTTGTTGGTTTTGTCCTTGGGGGCGACGAGTTGGCTGCGGATGGTGTTAGTGGGCTTAAGATGGACCGCGACCCCTAGTTTCCAGGTCAGAGCTTCACTTACACCTCCAACATAGAGAATGGTTATATGTCCCTTGTGCTCTTGTTGTTCTCTCGCTTATGGTTGGGGTGAGTGGTAGATCTCTTGCTTCCTGGGCTGTTCCAGGCCCACTTCTGGTAGCCCGAGATGGTGAGCACTTCTTTCAGGTGGTCTTTCTCCTTCTGCTGTGCCTCTTGAGTTGAGCAGATGGTATTGGCTCTGTGGGTGAGAGTTCGAATCACCCCAAGTTTGTGTTCCAGAGGTTGGTGGCTGTCAAATTGCAAGTATTGGTCTGTGTGGGTCGGTTTGCCGTAGACCGCAAAGGAGAGCACGCCCTCTGTTCTGGTGATGAGTGTGTCCAGCATTGCAATGGAGTCATTCTGCTCTACTTCCCTCGCGAATTTGATGGCTGGATGTTGGTTGTTCAGATGTTCACTGAACTGTTCCACCAGGCGTTGGGGTAGGATGGTCATGGTGTCGTCTACGTAGCAGCCCCAGTAGCATCGAGAGTGGAACGAGGCCAGTGCTTTCTCTTCAAAGTCCTCCATGAAGAGGTTGGCTGCTATAGGGCTCACTGGTGAACCCATGGCCGCTCCTTCTTTCTGCTGATAGAACTTGCCTTGGAAGGTGAAGTAGGTGGTAGTGAGACAGCAAGCTAAGATGTCGCCGATGCCATCCACTGTCAGAGATGTGCGTTGGTGGAGAGTTTGGTCGTTCTGTAACCTGCGTCTAATGATTTCCACGCTCTCTTTCACTGGTACACTGGTGAAAAGTGCCGAGACGTTGTATGATACAAGGAGTTCATCCTGGGAAAGAGTGTAGTTACTCAGTTTCTCCAATAGGTCGGCGCTGTTGTGGATGTGGTGTTCTGTGTGTACTACCAGAGGGGCCAGAATGTCCACCACGAATCTCGCCGTCTCATACATGAGGGAACCTCTGGATGCAACTATGGGACGGAGGGGGACGTCATTCTTGTGCACCTCAGGTAGACCATAGAACTTGGGTACATCTGTCATGGTGGGGTACAGTTTCCTGTACTGTTCCAACGTTAGTTGGCCCGTGTCCTTGAGGCGTTTGAGTATCTCTTTCAGTTTGTTGGAGAACTTGGTTGTGGGGTCTTTCTTGAGAAGTTCATAGGTTGCTGTGTCTTCCAGGAGTTTGTTTGCCTTCTTGTAGTACATGGATTTGGACATGATGACTGTTGCACGCCCCTTGTCTGCTGGCAGAATCATTATGGAATCTTCTTTCTTCAAGTCTGCCAGAGCACGTCTTTGATCAGCCGTGAGGTTGGATTTATATATCCAGATTATATCCATTTGGGAATTCAGAGACAGTTCTTCAATGAAAGCGGTGTTCCTGTTCTTAATGCTGGAGGGAAGATCTGACCAGGCACGTGGCCAAATTGTCAGCTTTTGTTCCCAGCAATTGTTTGAGTTTGAAGCATAAGCGCTTAAGTATTTCAGTTAATTCAATTGGGTCCTTTTTCTCAAACGAAATATTTCATTGTTACACCCTACTAAGTTTATATTCCAATGCTTTGAAGAATAAAAAATGTGTGAAAGGTGACATGACATTGCAAAAGTGCAAGAAATACTGTGGCTAAACCTTCAATTAAAAAAAAAAGAAAAGAAAGAAAAGAAAACGAGCAAACCCACACACCATAAAATGCAATGTAACTTACAAAAACAGATAACAGAAATCAAATGAACAGATCAGTAAAATAAATGAATTCAAAAGACTGCAGTTGAGTGACAAGGTAGTAATCAGTGATAAGCACCTCCCATGGAAGCCAAAGATTTAGGATTTATGTGGGGTCATCTTCCTTTAGTTTACATTATGCACTTCCTAAGATCTGAATCCATAAAAACAAACAAAAAATCAAAACAAAACACCACTTGCCTTCATTCATTTTCAAAAGTTTCACAATAAACACAGTTGTAATGAAAACAACCTTTCTCCAAAGATTTTAATGCACATTGCCCCAAAAGTTCTTAACTTAATAATGTGTGGTGTCAAAGATTTTTGCCAATATGAACATATTGCACAATACCCATAAATAGTTTTATAAAAGATGAAATAGTGATCACATGATATAATTCACGCTAAAAGGAAAACCTTCCATGCAGCAGGTGCGAGACATATTACATGCAAACAACAAACATATTCTCATGCACATTTTTTCTGCCAATCATTTAGCTCAGTATCTTTTACCACTGAATATGACTCCAGAGATGTTTATATTAATCATACCATTAAGGTTAACTGATCCCTTATTGCTCAGTGTGGTACACTGAAAGCTTGCAATAACAGGATTGACTACCTTCACCTCCCCTCCACCCCCCCCCCCCCCCCCCCAAAAAAAAAATTCATCCTCTCTATTAAAAGTGCCTAAATTCTCATGTCAATTATCGGTTAGGTCTTTTCTTCCTGAAATCCTTTGCATCCACGGAAAACCTTTTGTCTGATGGACTTCAAATCTTGTAAACTCCAAATTCAGCTCCGCACATTCACCGTGGCTTTAGTCTCCTATAATTATCATGTCACTTAAATGAAGGATCATGAAGTTGGAAGCAAATAATGAATAAGTCAAACAGTGTTCAAGTCTGTCCACCCCAATCACCTTCCTTGAAAAACAAAACAAAATAAACACACACACACACACACACACACACACACACACAAGAAAACTCTATAAAACCTGGCAAAGCATGAAAAAATGACTGTGGAAGTAGAAAAATATCGAATACAAGAAAAAGAATACAAACACAGTGAGTAAGAAATAGGACCTCTAACCAAAGCTAAGAGCATATCCTGAAATATGATCCATCCATATTCATTACTTAATCCAACCATCTGGTACAACTGATTTTGATTTGCAATATTGTAACAGCTCTTTACTCCATCAAAATACTTCATCAGTGCAATGACTGCACATAAAATCATTCTACAGTTCCACTAATTTGTTTAGTTTTGCTTCTGATTTTTTCCCCACACCAATTCCATAAACTGACTTGAATGCAGTTCTACAGCTTCAAAAAGCAACACACCCTCTTCAAGAGATTGCTACTACATACTGGTTGGACATAATCTCTGAATATAGTAAAAATATATTTTGGGTGCATATAATATAATAACGATAATAGTAATAATAATATACCTGCATATTTTAGGTGGATGAGATATATAAATGGTGGACAATTTCTATACATATGATCTGATCTATGATTTTCATTCCACATAACCTATATTTCAGCTTCATGAAATACCATCTGGAGGTTACAACTTACACTGAAAGAAAAGCAAAAAGATCCTTGTGAACATGTCACCATATCAAAAAAAAAAAAAAAAACCAGTAGCAGCAGCACACCAAATGTACAGGATCAAATTTGGCAAGAATGTTCTGCAGACATTTCCAGTAAAAAAAAGAATTCTCTCTTTTTTTTCTTTTTTTTTTTACTGAATAGGTCTAGTTTTACATGTTAGCTATCACTGAACAAGGAAAAAATCATCAGAGTTGGTATCTATCAAGCAGCCGTAGACCCTTTATTCCAGTATGAATACTTGTAAGCAGAAAACATTACAGAAAGGTTATAGTTGACAGGCCTGCATTTATGATACTTTTCCAACTGATCAGTGACTTGTCAAGAGTTCATTTTCATGTCAAGAATACGAGTAAAGAAAAAGATAATCCCATCCTCAACAGAGCATGATCCATTCCTCTCCAAAGTAAGTAAAACTACAAACAAAAGGAAAGGGGGAGGGTGTGTGTGTGTGTTTACAATCTTTTCCATGACAACTAATCTGAATTGGCTCTGTATAGCCATGCCTCAAGTTCACACATCTTAGGACTGAGCAACTTACAGCAACTGGCAAAAGAAATGTGATCACGAGGCCTAATCTGGATGATTAAAATTCAAACTAGAACATAAATTGTCATTCATGCTCAAAACCTTTAATCAATGACTGTCAGTTTCATGTGTGCCAGATGACAAATTTCCAGAGTTCCAGCTTGGTATATATGTTTCTGACAGGAGGATGTTGTTTGTAGCCCCGTCAACCTACTTGGAGGGGGTGTAAGTGTGTGCACAGATAATATGTCATTACAATAAATTGATTAACCAACAAAGTCTAATCTGATTAACAGCATTTCTATTCCCTAAAAAGCTGAATGCACATTCTACCTTGCAAGACTTCATACTTTACAGAAATTAATAATTTTGATCACGAGTTTATGAAGACGTGTACATTATCAAACAAGAAAGTCTACAATAAGAGCCAATCACAAGAGTCAAACTAAAATTGTACTAAAACACAGCAATCAAAATGTTGGTAATCCTGATGATGATGACGGTTTGATTACAAAATCTCTTAACGAGAGAATGTAAAAAATTGACAGAATGTAATACCAGACTTGAGATCTGAAACTCAAGGGACTGAAATGTTCTCCTTGGGTAATCCAAATTTTCAGTTTGATAAATAATGCTGTTGGAAGCAATAAATCCATTTGTGTTAACCTATTTACTTTCAGTTAAAATGTAATTAACAGTACAAAGGTGTGGCCAAGCATGCACACAGACACTAACGTGTATGCAAATGAAATGTGAATACACTATACCAAGTCAGAAGAAGAAAATCTGTTTCAAAATAACGGGGGGGGGGGGGGGGGGGGGGGGGGGGGAGATTGCACAACTATACAACCCTTCCACATATGAAACCTGACATGTACAAAAAAAAGTGTAGTTTTGTGACATGGCAAGAGTTCATTTCCATTAGAGGCCACCTGAAAGGATACGGGCGAAGAGGGCAGGGAAAGCCATGCAGTATTGTCAGCTGCTATGGCACTTGTGGCATTTCAAAGAATAAGCCAAACATAACCACATTCTTTCTGCAGTGTAAACTGCCCTTGCCATATTGAACCTTTCTTCTTAAAACTATCCAGAAAGTACATACATGTCCCTTTCTTTTTCCTCTCTTGAAATTTACATCCATTTTTTTTCCCCTTTGCAATACATCTACATCAATTTTGGAAGTGTTTTAATCTCACTTAACCAACTGACCGACAAATACCCCAATTAAGGTATATTAGGGTTATTAGACTTGAGATTCCCTTCTCTCTGCTCTCCACCCCTTTTTCTATGGATGGTGTTTCTCTGGGTCACTCTGCCATTTTCCTACTGCTGCTCTATACATGAAACAAGTCCCACTTCTTTCTTTTGTTTTAGAGCATTAAAACGGATCAAATCAATGAACTGACATGTGCCTATGGTACCTCCATCTAAAATCTCAGTGAGGTAACTGACAAATACTTCAGTCAATAATTTTGATTTATCTACATGTCCACAGAGACTTCCTGATCTAAAAGAGAGAGAGAGAGAGAAGGAGAAAAGCCCAACACCTTTTTTTCCTGCTAATCTGTTGTCTTTCCTGACTGTCAACAATCAGGATCTAAGCTCAAAATTTTATGTATGCACAGTTATAATTAACAGAGTGTCGACTTGAAAAAAAAAAACCTGACCATATAATGTATGAGTTTTTTGGGTCAAGAATATTTCAATTTCAACTGTCTTTTAAATATGTTTCCCATACTTCTTTTTCTAAAGAAAAAATCTACTCACAATAATGGCTTGAGTAGGCCTCAAACATGCATAAAAATAAAAAGGCAACACCAAATCAGATCATAAGCTGGCCCTAAAAAAGAAAATAAGCTATCATGTTCCTGTCCTTGAAGCATTTCTAATTTTCTTCCAGGTCAAGGTACAAATCAAGGGGCCACTGCAGTGTGCATGCATAGTACAAACAGGCAAGCACCCGATAATGTGTGTGCGCGTTCTTACGTACACATTATCAATATCTTTGCCTTTTTGAGTACAGACCTGATGCTAAGGGGGAGAGAGTCAGGGCCACATAAACAACCTCTCAGACTCTTAATAGAGACATATTGATAACATGTCAAACAAATCTCTCTGACTCTTATCGAGAGACATATTGATAATATGTCAAACAATCTCTTTCTCAACTTGTCACACACACACACAAGCATGCACACTGGCAATCATACTGATGCAAATACATAAAAATGTATATAATTTACAGAAGGGGAAACGTGTTGGCCAACGAGCCCTGTGTGCAATTTGCGCATGACTTTATGAATGCATGTTTAAGTTTTCTACATATCACAGAATCGTGTGTATATCCCCTCCACCTTTCACTCTCTCTCTCTCTCTCCAGCCTTGCACATTCTCTAAGCGCGTTTGTAAATAAGGATACCTGCTTCTCGCAAGCACACGTATGCACACGCATACGCATACACATAAACATTCATGCACCATTCACATTAAAAAATGTTAAAAAACCTACATGATCTGTGCAAAAACAATACAAGCAGACAATGTCAAATGATCTAGGAAATGCATTCTCACTTTGTAAACCCCCCTCCCCCACTCCCTCCCTCCCTTCACCTTTCATTGATGAAATAGTGCTTTATCGGCTTCATTTCAAATTTTCATCATTACTTTTCACTTGAATCTTAAATCCTATCACATCTACCAAATTTTGTTGAATAAATTTACTCCTTACAAATCAACACTGACAAGCCTGTAGTTGCATTAAGTTCCAATTTTGCCTCCTGGCTTCACATTCTATGGTAGCTTGTCTCCACAAATAAATAATTTTGTATTTATGAGACTTCGTCACTTCAACCGAGCCAACAATTTTGTTTAATATCACTGTTAATATCATATTGGTTATACACACATCAACAATAGTCATTCAAAATTCATACAGCTGTCTGTATGTCAACTACATGACTTACATAGCTGTGTGCATTGTAAGCTGGTTTAAATCATCATCATCATCTTGTTTTCCATCAGAAAGCAGGGAAGAAAATGGAGAGAAGTGGGTATCTGTCACAGGATTGGTGAGGCAATGGTGAAAGAAGTGTGTGGTTATTGACCAAAGTTGAAAGACATGGTACAAACAATCCTTCCACTTTACACTCATCAACATGGGGGGTCAGGGAGAGGGGTGGTGGGGGCATGGGGGGAATTATTCTTAAGAGAGGCATCCAGACAGCCAATTTCCATGCAGGAGAAAAAAAAGAAAGCTATACTCAAAACAGATGTTGTGAGGGGAAAAAAAAAAGTGGTTACTGAAATCTTCAGATTCATGCATAAACAGGTGGGAAGTGAGAGCACTGTCAGCTCCCAGGTCAGCATGCAAACACTCACAACGTTAACAGTAGCAAAGTGCCATTCAAAATCCACTCTCTTTTGGTATAATACTTGGAACACATTGGAGCCAAAGAATTCACATGGTCAATAGGCATAAGTAGTGGAACAACACTAGTAGGCAACAAAAGTCATGCACAAATACCTTCCACACATCGTCCATATTTTTGAATGGAAAATACACACCCGTTATGGAGATTTTTTTTTCTTCTTTCATGTTCGACATGGTAACAAGAAATGGTTCACTGCACATGAATCCAGGTGTCAAAACTCTGCACAGCCTTGATGTCTGCGCATCATTTGACCGTTGTCATGAATTGTCAATACCGGGGGGGCCAGAGTTCACAACCATCTTCAAAAGAACTGAAGCAGACCTTCCTTTCAAGCAACACAAAGTTTTTGCTAGAATAGAGGATATCAACAAAGCTGTCCAGCACATCACTCTCAGAACTGGCCACAGCACACCATTTTAACACTTTCCTTGGCAAGCAAAACGCAATGAACTCTCTCACACACACACCTAAAATACTATTTACATATCACTACTGTCTTGCACATTCCTTGAATGAAAAAAATGGTTTTCATCGCCCGAAATTCATCATCTGCAATGTTGTAATAAATACGGGAGGGGGGATAAACAGAGAAGCTTCTTTTTAATAAAATATTTTAAGCAATGAAAGCAAGACAAAAATGTGCTTTTTCCAGCTTGTAAATACAGAAACTGCAAAGCAATATTACATCACACTGCAAACAGAAAATAGATTTTGCACAGACTGAAACTCAAACAAACCTGACGTGCCAGTGTTGTGCAATGGTGTCTTGTGTATCCTTGGATGCTGATTATGTTCTGGTAGTATCGGGCATGAGCTGCTGTCTACTGTCAATCCCTGAATTTTCCATAAATCTTAGACTGCTCACTTTGGGTATTTTCTGTCTTGGAACGTTCTTTTCTCCGCCTCCAGGACTGTGCTCACTAGGTTCACTTGCCAAGCACCCAAGTTCTGTCACATGACTTTCAACTGCTTTACTGGTACTGATTCTTCAGCAGTACTGATTCTTCAGTGGTACTGTCTCCAACTGCGCTCCACTCACTGCCATTATTCTCTCCAAATTTTGCATCATAATCCAGAAGTGAATTCTGCTTTCGGTAACTAGTGACAGTTCTGTTTGTGAGAACAATACAAAAGGCCAGCAAGAAACTGCAGTCAGATGTAAACAAAGATAACAAAACCCAGAGGGCCCCCTAAAATAAGCTGGTTAATTCTACTGTATATCATCCTATTTACCCATAAAGACAAATCATAACAACTAGGCGAGGCAAAAACTGAAGAAGGCAAAAAATTATAATCCAGACTGGTTCCAAGCAAGGACGTAACTAAAATTTCTATGTGAGCCCTTGGCTGATAGCAGACTTTTATTGTCAGAGCCACAACAACCTGGTTGGCGGACAAGCATTTATTTGATTTACCTTTCAGTTATGTTTTTCCACTCTATCATTTTCATCGTTATCAAATTTACTTCAGACAGCACTGAATGAAATTAAGAAACTGGGGTCCTTTTTAATAACTCCCCCCCCCCCCCCCCCTCCCCCCGACTGTTTTCATTCCAAATTGTATCAAATGTAAATACTTCCCACATAGTCCATATACAAACAAAATGCTGGGTCATCCATGACAGGCAGACTGGAAGTTAACTGATGATAGCTATAAAGCAATCATGAAAGCTGAGCTGATCACCGACTTTTTTGTCTAATTATATACACTACACTTCACTGTGTATTTCTTTTTCTTTTTTTAAATCAGTTTTTCACACATCCATGGGTCATGTCAAGATATGGGTTAAAAGTAACAATCAGTGCGTTTCTTGCTCTTAGATTCACATTTGGATATCTTTCAAAAGCAGCACTGGATCATTCGAATGATGTCCAAGACTCCAGTTTTGTTCAACGATCTTGAAATCATTCTTCAGAGCTGAATTCACTCCTGGACTCTTCTCTCACTGTGAGAGCCCTATTCCTTCTGTCTTATAAACTTGGGCCCTGCTTGCTATCACCAGTTCCTTTGGAATTGCTTCTTGATCCAGGACTTAAGTTCTGTAAGATGACCCCAGACTCTGTTCCCCATTACTTCTGCATTTCATAATAAGATCCTTGTTCTGGTTACCATAACTATCTTTATACTTTGTTTCATAATCCCGGACTGATTGTTACTCTCTCCATGTGAATCATGATCCTGAACTCAGTTTCTGTTATCCTGTTTGTCTCATGATCCTGTCACTGAACTATTTCAATTATTCCCTCTGTATTTTGTATAATCATTCCGGACTCATTCTGAACCTGAATTCTGCTATGTTATCCCTGCTGTATTTTGTATCATAATCCTGGACTTGGTTTCCATTACTTTCTCCTCCTTTTGCATCCTGATCTTGACTCCCTCTTAAATTGTATCATAATGCTGTCACCACTACTTCCTCTGCATTTTGTGTCATGATCTTACCATCACTTCCCTGTGTACTGTGATCCTGTTACCATTAGTCCCTATTCTGTATTATGCACCAGTTACATTACAAAAATGTTGGATTCTATTCTCTATTACATTACTTCCTCTGCATTTTAATCTATGATCATGTTACATTAATCCCCTCTGTACTCTGCATTATGAGATTCTTATCAATACGTTCTCTGAAATCTACATCATTATCTGGAATCTCGTTAGTACTTTCTCAGTACTTTGTATGATGGTCTGCTGACCTCAGTACTCCCTCGGTACCTTGTTTCATCATCCTGAATTCTGTTATCATCATTCCCCCAATGTATTTTGATCATGCTCCTAACACCATTACTCCCCTGAGTATCTTCTATCATGATCCTGGGATCTGTTACCATCACTCCCTCTGCAGTTTGTGTCATACTCTATTACCATCCGTACTTCAGTATCTTGTATTGGGATCTGTTACCATCACTCCCTCTGCAGTTTGTGTCATACTCTATTACCATCCGTACTTCAGTATCTTGTATTGGGATCTGTTACCATCACTCCCTCTGCAGTTTGTGTCATACTCTATTACCATCCGCACTTCAGTATCTTGTATTGGGATCTGTTACCATCACTCCCTCTGCAGTTTGTGTCATACTCTATTACCATCCGTACTTCAGTATCTTGTATTGGGATCTGTTACCATTACTCCCTCTGCAGTTTGTGTCATACTCTATTACCATCCGCACTTCAGTATCTTGTATTGGGATCTGTTACCATCACTCCCTCTGCAGTT
The DNA here is from genome assembly GCA_033310375.1 of Conus canariensis. Taxonomy (NCBI): domain Eukaryota; kingdom Metazoa; phylum Mollusca; class Gastropoda; order Neogastropoda; family Conidae; genus Conus; species Conus canariensis. The sequence continues at coordinate 134,948,023 of CM065714.1, read as the reverse complement.
TGTGTCATACTCTATTACCATCCGCACTTCAGTATCTTGTATTGGGATCTGTTACCATCACTCCCTCTGCAGTTTGTGTCATACTCTATTACCATCCGCACTTCAGTATCTTGTATTGGGATCTGTTACCATCACTCCCTCTGCAGTTTGTGTCATACTCTATTACCATCCGTACTTCAGTATCTTGAATTCGGATCTGTTACCATTACTCCATGTGTATGTTGTATCATGATCCTATATATTACCATTAGTCCTTCTGTACCTCGCATGATGATCCTGAGATCTGTTACTATAACAACCTCTGTATGTTGTATTATCATGATCTTCCTACCATTAGTCCCTCATTATCTTGTATCAGGATCCCGACATCTGTCAACATTACTTCTTCAGCATATTGTATTCTATTACCATGACAACCTCAGTATCTTGTATCATGATCTCAGGTTCCGTTATCCTTACCCCCCTATGTAATTTCTGTCATGTCAAAATCTCCCTCCATCACTACCTATGTATTTCACGTTATGATCTTGGACTTCACCCTTGACATTATTGTAGGTTGTTTGGTGATGTGATGGTTGGTCAGCGATCTCCCCAGCACTCTGACCTCAAAATACAGCAGAAGCGCTGAGCAGTCAAGTCTTTGCTATCCTTACTCTCTCTAAATTTTGCATTAGGATCTTGACATGTGCTCGGTGTTTTGTATTAAGATCTTGACATGTGCTCACCACTGCCATTCCTTCCTCTCAAGGGCTGCTCAATGTTTCAATCCACATGAAGTGACATTTTCCATCTCTGGTACTCTGATCACTATTATGAGCACCTCTCTGTGCCTTTTATCTGTCATTCTTTGTCTCTGCTCACAACTATGCAGATCTATGCCAATTCCTAGGCATTCTGTATCTTTTGAGCTCTGTACACTGCCATCAAGACAAATGTATTCTTTGTCTCTTGAACTTTACAACCATTAAACTGTCTGTATTCTTAGTGCTTGTACTCTTTAACAATCACGGTCTGAATTCTTTATCTCCAGGCTACTATCAGTACCAGCAAAACTGTCTGTGTTCTTCATCTCTGGGCCTCTGTCCACTTGCACCAAAACATCTGTGTTCAAAAGAAGAAAAAAGTAAAAGAAAAAAAAAGGTTTTTGATTCTGCTGTAATCTCTTTCTGATTAAGAAAAGGTACTCATACTGAAAATCCAAGCATACCTTCTTTTTGTCTCTCATAATATCACTTGAAAATTCCTTGTGCTTCAAGTGGTACTTTTCAAGGAATGCTCACATTCATTTAGTTTTGATTGCTAATTTGTATAAATGTACACAAACCCATGACCCAAGCAATACTGAATTAAGAAACTGTGCGTAATTGAACCTTTTGATCATCTTCAATGTACAAAAACTCAACTGATATATCACATACACAGCAAAATGAACGCCAAGGGTCTAGGTATGACACTGGCAAAAATAACCAAGCATTACCCCTGTCCCTGTTCTTCGCTTTTAGAGTAATGTACACAACTGCCCAAACAATTTGCGTTTTAAGTTATTCCACCAAAAATTGACCAGGAGGCAGATGGTCCGATTCACATTTTTTCGGGGCAATATGAGAAGAAATAATCTTGTTTCACAATCAAAATTTCAAAATCAACCTGACATACATGCAATGTAATTTTGATAACACACAAGAAGTGTCTATGTCAACTGTGATCATGCCACTATGAAGAAAAAAAAAAGAAAGAAATGCAACACTGTGATTTTAGGTTCAAAATCCAAGATGTCCTTCAGCCACAAACCTTGATTAATGGTCAAAGTGTCAACTGAACCAATCATCTTACATACTTTAATGTTGTATTTAGTATGCCTTGAACATAATATATTACATGAAAGGCTAGTACATAGCTTCTATTCATGATTAAAAAAAAAATCTTTGTACAACACCTATAATGGCAATAATACTTAGTATTCAGACTTAAAAAAAAGGCCATACAGAAAACAAAAAAAAACAAACAACTAGACTCATGTTTACCAAAAAAAGGCCATACAGAAAACAAAAAACAAACAACTAGACTCATGTTTACCAAAAAAAGGCCATACAGAAAACAAAAAACAAACAACTAGACTCATGTTTACCAAAAAAAGGCCATACAGAAAACAAAAAACAAACAACTAGACTCATGTTTACCAAAAAAAGGCCATACAGAAAACAAAAAACAAACAACTAGACTCATGTTTACCAAAAAAAGGCCATACAGAAAACAAAAAACAAACAACTAGACTCATGTTTACCAAAAAAAGGCCATACAGAAAAAACAACAATAGACTCATGTTTACAAAAAAAGCATACAGAAAACAAAAAAACAACTAGATTCATGTTTACCAGCCACATAAATCCTGTGTAAAAAATGCTGAAAATGAGCAACTGAAACCTGAAAACAGGAAGCAAACACACTGAGGCATGATCCTCAACTTAAAAGTGACGACTACTCTAACAATGAGGAACTTGTCACATCTGGAATCTCTTCAACTGAACCGTGCTGGGTTTGTTTCTTTTGATCACGCTGACAAAAAGCTCCATGAGATTAAGCTGAAAACAGGTCAGTTTGTCCAGCAACTTCAACGAAAAACATCATGGGTACAAAGGTTGGAAAATGAACACATCAAAAGGGTTCCAGCGATCATTTACTCCTGGCAGGCTACAATGACTATGCCACTGTTGAGAGACATGGATGGCACTACATGTAAGACACTGAAGAGAAACTGGGTTTGGGAAAGCATTTTGTAATCCTCTCTTATGGCCCCAAAGTAAAAAAAACAAAACAGAATACTTAAAAACTCATTCAAAGTGTCTAAACGCATTTTCTTAAACAGAAAATAAATGCATGACAAAAAAAAAAACCCACTGATACATGCACAAGGGAGAGTAAATGTGTGAATACATCAGAGAGAGAGAGAGAGAGAGAGAGAGAGAGAGAGAGAGAGAGAGAGAGAGAGAGAGAGAGATATTTTAAAACAGGGTTCCTACAGTCTCCCAAGAACAAAATTTAAGGAGTTTTCAAGAATTTTTTTTTTTCAAGACTACAATACATGCATAAAAATGGACAAAGTTACAAATGATCTCCCTTGGTTAAATAGCAGACGACAATCTGGGATCGCAACAATGTTGTAAGAATTTGTTTTTAAATAATTTTCAATCAACCTGAACACAGAAAAATCAAACTGCCATTTCTTTTTTCCACATCAAAAATTTTTGGAGCCGATGGCTTGATTTTCAAAGGTCTTCTAGGAGGTCTGGTCAACAGAACCACATCTTATTGATTTTCACGGGTTTTCAAGGCCTTGAAATTTGCTCTCAGAATTCAAGGAGTTTCAAGGAGCGTACGAACCCTGTAAAATCAGTACTTCAGATGGCGACTGACAAGAATAAAACTTGAACCCTGAAGGTCATAATTCCAACAATGAAGTGGAAAAGCGTAAAAAAAAAAAAGAAAAAAGAAAATGTACACACTCATTCTTTTTCTTCAGTGTGAAAGCCACCCGACGCCTCTCATGCCAGTCTGTTTTCTTACATTTAATTAGTCAAACATAACTGATTATGGTGCTTGCCTTTAGACTTTTCCCCCGCAGTCAAAATCATTTCCCTTTCACCTTTGAATTTACATACCTAGAAAGCATCCCCAAATGAACTTCCATTTTTTGAAAAACTTCAGAAAACAGATTTTCAACCAGGAATGGTAAGAGTTGCACCCATGAAATATTGATAATCACTCTGTACAACAACAAACTTCATATAAACAAAACAAAAAAAAAGCAAATTTTCCTAACTGATTTTAAACAAACTGAACAATTCACATGATTAAAAAACAATCATGCGCTGCCAAGCCATGTTTCACAAGAAAGAAGGAAGATCAAACTCTGAAGGAAATCCGTAGCCCAATGCCTGCAAGAGAGTAATAAGCGTTTTATAGAAAAAACAGGTGTGTGCTAAATGCTGGGGCACTGATGCAAAGCGGCTCACACAAAAAAGATGTGCAGCAATCATGGCAATGAAGAGAAAAGTGGACCGTCTGTTTGCTGCAAACATCTCCCAATTACTCAACACATCTCAAGCTCTCTGCAGACAAGTCACACTCATACATACACACTCACACACATTTGCATGCGTTCATGCCAACAGCACACACTGGATTGTCCTCTCCCACGCTCCCCTCCACTCCTGCGCTCTGCAAAATGAACACAACTCAGCATGAAAGGGACAAGGGTTGAATGCCTGACACACCTCACCTTGGCTTGTCCAGCATCGACAGCAAGTCATCTGCTGCTGTGCTCCTATGTTCATTTTGCTTTCACATGTGTCACTGTAGTCACAGGCCAGCCAGCTTCTGTAGAAACAAGGCCCAAAAACACAGAATTGTGTGTTTAGTTTCAAGCAGCAGATGTTATGAATCACAGCACTTTAGACCCCCCAACAGCCCAGGTTGTCTTGTCTGCATCCCATTCTGACCTGCCTCACCGTCTTGGCAATACTGATGGATGATCCCACTGTTCCCAGCTGCTGACACTGGACTGGTGGAATTGTTTTTTTCTCATCTCATTCTGTTCTCCTGCAATGTCATCTTTCCTGTCTTTCTGAAGGCATTTCCAGAATATTGAGCAAAACAGTAGACACTGGGTGGAGGTTATCAACGCAACATAGGAACACCCGCATGTACATATTTCCTATGAAACAGGAGGAAACAAAGTGGAAAGATGTATCCCTAGCTGTGTGGCACCTGAAGATAACTCTGTGTGAACAGCCCCTTCTGTTGGCACCCAGCATTCAGGTCAGCAACCTTGTCCAAGGCTATACTGTTCCACAGGCGCTGCTTCCCTCCCCGGCACTGCCACAGCCTCATCCTTAGGTGACTTGGTGCATCCTAACGGAAGGGCTGCAGAACTGGGGTTCACCTCTATTCCACTGGGCTAACCTGGCTCCCCAGCAGTTCACCAGAGAGGGAACTGCCCTCCCTTCTCTGCCAGAACTGTATGCACTGGAGCATTCCCAAGGCCCACTGGAACGAGGAGGGTAGTGATGAAGGTGGTGGTGGTGGTGGTAAAAAGCTTAGGGTGTTAACAGAACACCAAACTGATTTGGAAGTGCAGACATTCTTCATCTCTGTCCACTTATTAGATGACTATACTGCCTTGCTTGGAACTCCTGGGAGAACTACGTTTGTCTGTATGTTCATGACGATCATGAGAACGTCCTTCATGCCCCTCATGTTCAGGAGAGTACGAGTCAGGATCACCAGCGCCTGCACCATGGTATGTGCTGCGATGCCGTGCGTCTCTATCAAAGTCTGATCCATTTGGATTGTGATGGTCTGGAGGGGAGTGCGATGTGCGAGGATGGCGCTCAAAGCTGTGGGAACGTGAGTGGGAAACATGGGGAGGCATGGTGTTGTGACGGGAGAGGGGACTTGTTGGAGAACCCAGGCTGCGATCCACGGAGTGGGGAGAGGGTTGCGTCATGGACGGGGGATGGGCTGCACGCCAGTAGGCTTCCAGAAACTCTGCCAAGTGTTCACAGGCATCGTCCAGCTGATTCTCGTCAAGGATCACATCAAACATCTCCTGCAACATCACCCCCTGGAGTAAAAACATAATGGCACAACTGATCACTCTTTCTAGATCCTGTGAGTCCTTTATACATCTTTGGGACCTAAGGAAGTTATAGTTCAAAACTCCACAATTTACCATATTAATCATCTAACAGCTGCAAAACAGAATGGCTGGAGTTTGAAATGCCAGGAAAAATGTTACAACAATACTGTTTTAATGTCATTAATAATTCAGATTTACACATTTTTGTGCCAAGTGCATGATTACACTTGTGTCTTATGTTTGAATTTAAAAACAGGAGAAGGCTTACACCCAAATTTGATGACCTATTCACTGATACTGCTGGCAATTAGCTCACACTAACACAGGGATAGTAATCCATAATATCTTACATGGGGATCTCTATTCAAATGAGAACCTGTTATGTACATGTCCCAAATGTATCTTATACAACTACAGCACTGAAAAAAGCAATGATTCAGCAGGAATTCTTTTTTTAAGCTGCCCCAATTAACAGCAGAAATAAATGTTATTGAAGATTTTTGCAATGCTGTATTCATCAATAAGATTTTGCCTAAACTAACACACTGTAGCAAAACACCTTTTAGCTTTAAAAATTGAACTAAAATCTGAAAATTGAGATACGTCATCCCCCCCCCCCCCCCCAATTCTCAAAATGGCAATTTGCTAGGCTCATCTGGGAAAAGGAATGGTTAGATTAGCAAAGTATTCAATCAAACATGGATTAAGAAATATGAAAGGTAAAAAAAAAAGTTATAACTGATTCTGAAGCAAAGTGTGTTCGTATATTCTTTAGTGGTTGAATTATGAAACAATTTTCATGCTTTAACCCGTAGAGTGCCTTTAAGCCGTCAGCTGACGCCGCATTAAAAATGCTTTCCCAGTGCCTATGGGCCGTCCACTGACGTCATGCATTTTTCTTGAATTTTCATTCGTTACTATTTCTATCAACGGACTTAAACAGAGTGTGCGTAGTAAGCCTTATATGTCTGTAGTATTAAAATGATATGTAAATGACCACACGTGAGGGGAAAGCCCATTTATTCTCATCACTGACTGGATGACCAGCCAGCACTTCATCTCGCTTGCAAAGATGGCGGTGCAACCTTCGACAAGCGCAGCGACCAAATCAACGTATTTACACAGCTGAGCAGGCTCTGCTAATGATTTTTGACAAAGACAATAATCTTTTATTCAACGACTCACTCGAGCATGAAGGTGAGATGATGATAGTGATGGAATTGCCAACCGTATTCGTCAGTTATTGTGTCGGGCTGTGTGACCTCAATGTGTGTTCAGCTGACTGGTTTGCCAGCGTCGAACGAGCTCGCCTAGTGTGTACTCTGCACTGCGTGCCAGTGGTCAGTGACGTGGTAGTCAGCGTGAGAGGGGAGCGCGGCCTGCTCGCGGCGCGGCACAGGGCAGAGGGAAAGGTAGGGGAAGAGGAGCAGTGAAAGAGAGGGTTGAAGTCCAGCAAGGGGGCGTGGTGGGGAGAGGGGGGCGTGGTCGTGGACTGACCTGTCTGCATAGAGTGTGAGCGTCTTGATAGACTTCTAAACTGTTTTACTTTCATTTACAGGTGTAGTGTGACAATACAAACTTTATTTTCAACTTTTTTGCTTTGTGTTCTTGTTTGGATGTGAAGATGTAGTGGTAAATACATATGCTTTTGATCATGCAAAAAAATATATCCAAATCTAATTGTCTAAATACTTTTTTATTATCAAAATTAAAACAAAAGAAGCCCAGATTCAAAATCTTCATTCAATTTCCTTCAAAAATCATATATATTTCATTGTTATATCTTTTGTAGTTTCTGAGCTAGAATTTTTTGTTAATTATTACCCCCAAATCATTAGATTTCCCTGGCACTGGGAAAGCCTTTGTTTGTAACATTTTCAAGCAGCTTCAAGCAGCGAACGGGTTAAAGACTAACAAGAATCTGAAATTCAGGAATATACGACTTTTAGATTCACATTCACAAACACAAACACACACACACACACATTTATCAATGCATACCTTTCCACAGAACATGAACAAGACAACTTACAGGTGCACATTGTGACAGCTTGTCTGCAGCCACCAACTGGACATTCATGTTTCGACTTTGTGATTTGCCTCTGGATTTAATTAGTCTCTGCAACACCTGTAAAACCACAAGGTATGGTCACAAATGATATGGTACAGTAACACTTTTTTCCATAGAAACTGAAAAAAAAAAGAAAACTGCACAGGAAAAAGAAAAAACAAATATAACAACAGGCTATCTCAAGCCCCTCAACACCAAAACATTGGGATAATCTCACACCATTTGGGATCATTATCTTTAAACAGTTAATATGCAATTAATAAAATAAAAGCAACCTATAAAAAACGATTTGCTAATCATGGTTTTGTCTCCAAAATAAATAAAAAATTGAAATAAAAGTTTCTACTGCTTTTAAACATGTCCCTTTTAAAATCAAGATCTGTTCTAGGAAGTCAATACATACACAAGGCAAGAATTTCTCTTTAAAGCGATCAGATACTCTAAGGTTGCCTGGTACAGGCATGTCACCACTGTTTCATATAAAAATTCATCCTACAGGATATCATGGCACCTAGTTCTGAACAAGTAACATGTAGGACTAGTCTGGTTAGAACAAACACCCTGTAGGGCAAGACTTGGAACAGGGGGCTTTGGCGATCCCTGATGGACCAAATGTCTGCCACGGGACTGTCATGATCATCCGCATATGATGGCAATGAGGAAAGTAAAAAGTTCAAAGAAACATGGGAAGCAGGCAGTAATGCCAAAATATACAATATTTTGTGACAGTTAATCCATGTTTTGTGTGTGTGTTTTTTTTTTTTTTTTTTTTTTTTTACCGCTGGTGTTTAAATTCTAACCCAGCCAAATGCTTTCATTCTTCTGGTGACCATTACACCCTACTCTGCCTATCGATTACCCGCTAACAGCCATTCTGGACTACTCTGCCCATTGAGGGAGACCCTCCATTTCGTTCCCGTGCAAGTAATTTAGGAAGTGAAAAGTTTAAAGCCACTGTCTGAGGACAAGTGCTGTTGCAGAAGTGGCCACCACTGACAATGTGGTCTGATTCATTCCCAGGAAAGTTTTTCAAAATCATATTTCAGCTGGTGTCCTATGAGACTATGAGTGACTCTGAGAGGGGTCTGTCCATTAAAAATGGTGGGCTATTTATTGGCCTAAGGGCCAGTGAACTGATGGGAGCTCAGAAGGCTCTGTTGACTGTGTTGGGGCATTTGCTACTCACTTCAAACTTCAGAGGCGGGGTGTCAATCAACCAGGAAGTGAGGAATTTGTGTCAATGTTACAGATGGATTCCATTTTTTCCTTCATAAAGTTAACTTTATGGTCAGTCATCAATATCAACAACACACAGACAAATGCCAACACTGAATTCTTAAGTATCTATTACTTAATATTCTTTTTTTTTTTTCCAACTGGTTCCTTCAAACTGGACCTTTTCCAGCCTCAACTGTGTTATAGGCTCAAACAATGAGGCTGAGATCATAAACTTATGAATTCTCCATTCAGCTGTATTTCTGATAATGTTGAAAATTCATGAGGCCACCGATCAAGGTAGTCCTTATACTCTGGATATGACTGACAAACGGCACATCAAACAAGGAAGTTCTCAATTAGGCCTTGCCAAACAGATGCCAAAACCATAACAACCCCTTATCTATTTTCGATGGAAAAAAACAACAAAGTAAATATAAATAACAAAACAGACAGAGATTATCCTTATCTTCTCTTTGACTTCCCATGCTATGCCTGTGGCAAGTTTAAATCAAGGTCATCAACGGGCACATTTTTCTGCTCCTGTCATCGCCACATGCAGGCACAAACCTTGTGTTTCAATGATGCATACCTTGGGTGATGATATTTTGACGTACACTACAATAGGGGCAAGGGAGGTCTTGGCAAGCTGGGAGGGATGGTTGATGGTATCACAGTCCAGAACCACAAGTTGAAGTGTCCGTGCCAGTTCAAATATTCGCTCGATCTCTGCCTGGACTTCCACTGCAACACGTTAAAATACAACTTCACTATCAAATGTAACAAGTAAATGTCAAAAGATAATTTGCTATGATGGAAGGGCACAATGCCTGTGACAGACATTAAAGGTAAATGACTATAAATATGGAGAATGCATAAAATCTTTACACAAATGTGACACCAAAATTTCTTCCAGCTAATTTTCTCTTATCCTGGGTCTATCAGTGTATTATGAATCCTTCAACAATTCCCTTACATGATGTCATCAGACTGTAGTGATTAGCATTACTCATTTGCAAACTGGGAGATCATTTGTTTGATTTTCATCAGAAAGTTTTATTTGCTGGATTTTTGGTCCCTGCCAGCTCCTATCCAGAGTTGAGAGTTCTATGGGCTAAAATAGGAAGAATGAACAATATATCTAGTTTATCCACTTAATGGACATTCCTCTGAGAGTGCTGCTAAAATTCCACTCAGGTAGAGCCAAATCTTGGGTTCTCAAAGTGTCACACTGATACCCCAAAAACAGAAGTGCTACATTGTTGAGTATTACTGAAAATGAAACTGATCTGCTTGCCAAAAGATAGTGAATTTCATTGTAACTGAAAACTGTACAAAATTTGACTTTCATAAGATTAACTTGATATGACACTGCAGAGAATGTCAATGGCACAAATTCTCACATAACGAACTTGACTTGAAGTTAAATCAGTGAAAATAAAGCACTTTCTGATGTGTTTTTTCACTTTGGGAGTGAGACTGAACTATATTACACATGACAGGGCATGGCAAGATATTCAAAGTAATATATTATGAGACCGGGCTCAGTGTTTGATGATAAAGTTGTACGTTCTGATGAAACTTTTGGACTTTCCGTTATCTCTGTAACCATTTTTTTTTTCCAAAATTATGGATAAATCAGCCCTGTTATCAGGTACTATCAGCCATGTTATCAGGTAATGACCAAAACAAATATTTTGATAATCTGTCATAACCAAATTTCAGATTTTCAAAGCTTTCAGCAAAGTAAGAAAAACTTGAACGGCAGCTAAAGGCCTCTTGATTTCTGAACTTCTTCACTGATAATGAATGCACAAAGGAATTTTTCTTTTAGATGTTAACTATCACATATCTAAGATTCTTGACTTATTTCTAGACAAGAACATACATATTAAGAAAATGTTCAAAACGATTTATATTTGCCTTTTAAGTTTTGATAAAAGTAATGAATGCACCCATGACTGTGTCAGCATTCCGAACAAACACAGCAAGTATCTTTTATCTGTTAGGTTTTGTAACCCAAGACATATCATAAATGGAAGCCTACAGTATAGCCCTGTCATGCACAAATCATCTTCATCTTCACTATCCTCACTGACTAGCAAAAAACCAAAACAAAACAAACAAAAAAAACGCAAAGGAGACAAATTCTGTGGCCGTTTATACTGTTTTCATGGTGATTTCAGTTTACATTTCCACTCTGTATCCACACCCTAGGTAGATTCCCATCCAAATGGTAGGTATTAGCCAGTTCATGGGGACTGTTGCTGGACGAACGTGGTCACACCTCCTGTGTGCAATGCTTATTCAAAATACCTCTGTGACTGTGCCATTACTGCTGTCAGCAGGGGATATGCAGTTGGGATTAGACACTGTGGACTGCTGCCGACAGGCCTATGACAGTGAGAACCAGGCTATGGCTGTTTATGTTATGAGGAGCCAGGATGAGCAGCACGGGAGCTGTACTACCAGAGTGGCACAGAATATGAGATAGGGACCAGTTTAGTTCATCATGTATTTTTATGTCCATTTCAAACCTAAAACACAATAACAGAGGGAAGGGGGTATCAGTCATGGTTATAAAAAAAGAATTCCTGCATTAAAGCTAGGTTGGGGAGGAGGGCAGGAATTCGCCTCATCATCGACTGAAGAATGCAATACGCAATCACAAACCCATCAATCATGTTGTACTGATACTGCTTTCATTTCAAATCAAACCATGAATCCTATTCCCTATGGTAATTCATGAGATATTTTGGGTTTCATACACCAAATTAGGCTTTCATCTGGGACCACAAAAGTAAAACAAACTTACAGAGTCCCGAAGACCGAGGATTGGTGCGCTCCATGATGGCACGCTTGCTGGGGTTGTTCAGCATGGAGCGCTTGGCCAGTGAAATGTCAGCAGTTACCCGAGTAATTATTATCCTGTATACATACAAGATATCGTAACATAAGATACTCCATACAGAAAAGAGCATACCTGCCCAACTCTTGCTACATTTTTACATCACTTATTACAATGTTCCTCAGTACAGTTTTCCAGGTAGGTATCTATTCCAACAAATAACTGGGAAAAAAGAAAACATATAACATAATTTCCACCAACAGAAAGTGGATCAACACTGCTCCAACACAGCTTCCGTTAAACAATCAATTGTATCCAAAAGAAATCCAGTAGTACATGATTTAAATAAACAAAACAAAGAGCAATCTAACAAACATTATCTATACCTTCCCATGCACTGAGATCTGCTCATCTACTACTTACAACATAATAGAAGATGACTAAAACAAGACTGCAAAATTACTGAAAATAGCCAAAACACACACCTATATACACACAAAAATAAGGTTCAAAACAGTGCTCGTTTTTGTACAAATTATGAAACAGACAAGTAAATTTTTAACAAATACATCTTCTTATGATATTATTAACAACAGGCTTGAATTATGCACACAAAAAAAAAAAAAAAATACTCCCTAGCTCACACACAGCCTGAAAATAAGCATTACTTTGAATCTTTTGTTGTTGTTGAGGAGCATTCTGGCTTACATTATGGAAGAAATATTAGGCTATATTACAACCTCCCTATTTCACAACTGTATTACTTCTTTTTTTTCCACCAAAAATGACTCTAAGAAATTGAGCAAAAAATAGTGGTAAATTGTAAAATACATGTCTGTTAAGTTTTTTCCATATAGTTAATTTTACGTGGCTTCTCTCCGTTTTTTTCCCCTACCGTTCTATGTTTTCCCTGTCAGTCATGATGGCCACTGGCTTCATGTTTTGCAACCCACCTTCCTTCAAATCGATGCTTGAGAAAATCAAAGAGTGCTTTCTGCATCATGTCAGTCACCTCGTAGCCCTTTAGCGATGGCCCTATCAGCACTACAGGACGCATGGAAGGCACAACTTCATAGGGAGGTATACTTTCAGACTGCAACAGACAAGTCATATTTCAGCTAGTTTACTCTCCCAACCACATGCAAGACATTATCTGGACAGTACATAAAAAAAGCCCACTGTAAACTTATCAAAGCTATCAATTTCTTGCATATCTCCAGTGTACAAGCTTTGTCATCCACTACAACGTTAGAGACCCAGTTCCCTTTGCTTTAGGCCCACTTGCCGTGTTTTTCATTTGCTCACTGGACAGCTCGTTTCTGAAGGCGTATATGATGGAACCTGCAAAGTCAACTTTTATTGAGTGGTCTAGACTTCTGACTGATGATACCAGTCATGAATCTGTGCCCAGTAAACAAGCTACACATCTGCAGTCCATGTAGTACACAGTCACTGACCTTTTTGAAGAAAGGTTTACGTTTCTCCTTGGTAGGTGGTGTAATGCTGGCTTTGCTGGATTTGGAGTTCCCTACACTATCACTGTCTTCAGCAACATTGCTTTCCACTCCATTCTGGTTCTCCTCTATACCTGCCAAGACATGAAATATTATCAGTCCATCAGTGAAACAAGAACAATCCAGACAAAAGGCCTAATGTGCATGAAAGCCAACACCGTTATTTTTTTCCAACATTCCTGATCAGTTTGAATCTATGACAGTTATATGGTTAAGATGAGCTGCATTAAAATGTTCCTAATACTATGCATAGACTCCAAAGAATTGCATTCACTTCTTCCAACCTCCTTCACTTTTGAAGGAGACAGGAGAAAAAAAAAAGCCTGTGTAATTTGAACCAGGGACCTTCAGTATACCATTTGCATATTCCAACCACTGGACCACGGCACCTTCTGGCAAGAGTCTGATAGTACATCATTTTCATCATCATGGAGGTCACCATCATACAAGCAATAAAAATGAAGTGCTGCAGCCGCTTCAATTGTTTCAATCATTGTCATGTGAAAATATGTATGAAGCTGGAATCACTCAGTACTAAACTTTAATATGTACACATTAAGTTTGCTTTATTTCCCAGATGCCGTTTCAACATGCACAGCCTAGATGACAACCAGACAGACACAGATTTCTTTGTTCACATGATAATGTAGTCTTTACCTATGCCTGCTTTATACCATGTGTGATGTTTTTACATGAACACACAACATTAGCTTTTGATTGATTACACACTGGCATTAATCTTCCAAGTAAAAACAAAGATGGTTCACTTCAACATGCACTTGTTCAATGACTTAGCTGCATACATCTGATTATGTTTCTTAGAGTGTCAATAGTTAACTTATAAACCATGCAAATCCTCGAAAAATGACAAAGCTTGCATGTCATAATCCCCAATATATTACCCTGGTATCCCTTTTTTTTATGTAAGCTATGCTGGCTGGAAATACAGAATAAAATGTATTCAGTGAAGAGGGCTCTCCAACCAATTCAATATATGAAATCTTGTAATTTTCATTTTGTTCTTCTGTAATTCAGCTATGTATGTGCAAAAATGCTCATGCTCAATATTCACATACTCAAACTGGTCAGCCAACATGTTGCCTGTTAATAACTGATCACAGTTTTCTACCTTTGTTTCACATATACATAGCCAACAACACTTTTTTTTTCATCTTTGTGACCTTCGAATGTAACAGACAAGATCTATTGCTCATTTTATTTTACAGAATCACATATATATATGTGTGTGTGTGTGTGTGTGTGTGTGTGTGTGCATATATATACACATATGTGTGTGTGTGTGTGTGTGTGGGGTGTGTGTGTGTGTGTTGTGTGTGTGTTGTGTGTGTGCGTGTGCGTGCGTGGTGCGTCTGTATACACATATATATAAAACCATAAACATTAAAAAAAAACCTAATAATGATAATAAAGGACAGTATCAGACAGCGCCACTTTAGAATAGTTATCAGTTGCATAGCATGTCATAAATCATAGAGAATAACAATGAGAAATATCAATGTACATTACATACACAAGTATAAAACAAAATTGATCTCTTTAGGTCATATACAGCACCATTCAACAGTTGGACTGTTATCATGGACTGCTTGAAACCGTGCCAAGCAGACAACAACATTCTAAGGCATCAACAGGAAGTGAGAGCTCTTCTGTGGTGGAAAGAATGTCTGTTTCACTTCTGGAAAGCATAACACTCCTGTCCCACATTACTAAGTATCAGTCGCTTGTTTTTCTTTCATGTTCCTCTTTCATTTTACGTTTTTCAACAAGGATTTCCAGAAAAGAGGAGAAAGAAATAAAAACAAAATGTGAAAACACAAAAGGAAAAATCGAAACAATATCAAAACACTGAAGATTTCTCCACTAATTTACTGTCTGAACATACCTGGTGTAGGTGGTGTTGAACCTCTTGAGTTTGTCGGTCTTGAATTCAGCAAGTTGTCTATGTTACCAGACGAGCTAGTCTTACTGGAAAGACATAAATTCAGTAACACAAAGTTAGTCAACACATCCATATCTGTTCCAAACCGCATAAATGAACAAAATTAAACTGTCAACTGAATTCACTGTCCCTAAATTTTAGACAATAGAAAATCAAAGCAGAAAGACA
Organism: Conus canariensis; assembly: GCA_033310375.1. NCBI lineage: Eukaryota > Metazoa > Mollusca > Gastropoda > Neogastropoda > Conidae > Conus > Conus canariensis. The sequence goes on along the minus strand of CM065714.1, from coordinate 134,932,609 downwards.
AAAATTCTACTGAAAATAATAAAAGAAAGTTAAACAGCCATATCAAACACCCATAGTACTGTCAGAAGCCACATTAACTTAGAAAATAAAAAATGCTACACAAAAGACTTTAATGCTAGCCATTCAACCATAATCTGGAAAGAATTGGTCAGATTCACTGCAAGGTTGCTCACTTCTGATCCACCTCCCAAAGGGCAAGTCTACTTCACATTATTCAAATCATTACTGAGAAGAAATGAGTATTAAGGAAAAGCATTTTGGCCATAAACCTTCAATTTCTATGGTTGCCATTTGCACTGCTACCAGAATGTGCTAAAAAAAAGTTTTACCGTAATTTGTTTCACCTTGTATCAAGCAAGCATGAGGACAGTCCTGTTAATATGATTATGGATAATTCTGTGGTGCCTGGCCACTAGATCAATAATGATAACCTGGACATTAATGCAGACTACACAGATGTGACTGAAGTTGACTCATGTTTTGGTGACAATGACTTTGGAGACCTTGATGTGGTGAGTCAGCATGGACATGCGCAGTCACCACAGCATAAAGAGACCATAACAATCGGTCATAAACACCAGCAACACACTGATACACAAAAGTACATAACAGCACACCCACTACTAAACATTTTACACATTAATCTGATGCCATTTGAACTGGCTTGATCTTACAGGCAATCTGTTAAAAAAAACTAGTTTGCACTTTGTCTAGCTATGGAAACCTATCAAATCCCATCACCAGTTGTATAAAAATAGAGGAGTTACAACAAACAACAACACTATTCACCTGTCAAACTGGACTGATTGTCTAGCTAATGAATACAATGAAGAAAATTAACTGCAAAGATTGCATCCACATTCCTGCGCACAAGCGCATACATTTACAAAGCACACAAGGACCCACACAAATGTATGCAACACACACACACACACATACACACAAATGTATGCAACACACACACACACACACACACACACACACACACACACACACACACACACACACACAAAAGCCTCATGAATAGGTAGACGCCATCTGTTCTCCTGAAACATTACTGAAAAAAAAAAACATTTCCTGATTTTTTTCTTCCCCAAACAAAAATATGTGAATCTCTTTTCAATGTCTGTTTTCTTTTTAAAGCATAACCAATGGTTTGGGTGTCAAATAAATAAAAAGTGCTAAAGTGGTGTAAAAATACTCCTTTACAAGTTAATTTGACAAGACTACATGAAACTATTCAGTTACTACCAGCCAAAGATCTATGGTATGTCTATCCTGTTGTGATTCCAGCTGAAGCTTACATTATGGTAAATTTTTTAGCACACATATTTCCTTAAAGATGAAATAAGAAATTTGTCCATGTTTTTGACATATCAAATCAATTTCAAAGTTTTGTTTCCTGCATAATAAAGAAAGAAAAAAAGAAAAAATTCTACAACACCAGAGCCTTGTGGTAAGATTATGAATATTCATATTTCATGTTCGATGGCATAACATTTTTCACATCCCAATTTTCAATCGTCACATATTTCTGCCCTGTTATAGTGGTTGGTTTATTTTTGTCTATCAAGGCCTCCATCGTATGCTTAAAAAGAGCAAAATATTCTTTGTGAGTTCATCAAATTGGTAACCAGTTTAGTCATCAACTTCAGAGAACATCTAATGCAGACCAACAACAAACCCTTACCTGAGAATTTCTGTTCTCTCTGACCTTCTTTCTTTCTTTGTATAGCTTATCACATTCAGAGAAATTGTTGGCCCTGTGATGATCACTCACCTTGAATAAAGCTTTCCTCCTGAGCGGCCCCCACCTCCATGATGACCTTTGAGGTTCTCTAGCTTGGCTGGACTGGGGATGAACCGCAGGTCACAACCTTCTTTCACCAGTCGTCCAATCCACCAGTCATTATTGAATTTCTGTTGATCACCATCAATGCCATTGTCATGACACAATGTACATACAATCTCATGAGTATGTGTGTATAGCATATGTGTTCATATGTGAGCGTGTATGTCTGTGTGTGTGTGTATCTATGTATGTATGTGCATGCACTCAAGCATAGAAAGGTGATCTACAGGCATTTGAATTAATGCATGGATCTGGCTAATACAATAATCAGAGGAAACCGTTCTCACCACCTAACTCCTAAAAATAGATCTCCACAGGCAAAAATACATCTCCACAGGCTTTGTAAAGATCTGGACAAACAAAATTCCATTTTTTTCTGGTCTTTCGTCAAAATTGATTGAATTTTTTCATAAACCAACTGACTGGTCTACACAGCGTTTATACTGATCCGATCAAATAAAATTCCATTCTTATCCCAGACCAGTTCCCAAAACCAGTCTGAAAGGGTTTCGAAACAAAAATCAAAACCTCAAAACACACAGTGAAAGAATAGAAAACAAAATCGAACTACAAATAAAACATGCATAACAAGTGCTCATGTGCGTGTGTGTGTGTGTGTAATGACATGTCTGAAGATTTAGAGGGGTGAGGGAGGAGAGGGACTGAGCGAGAGAAAAAACAAAAGCAAACTGAGAGAGAGAGAGAGAGAGAGAGAGAGAGAGAGAGAGAGAGAGAGAGAGAGAGAGAGAAAGAGAGCTTTCTCTGAGCTGTTCATCAAAAAGTAATCAACATAGTTTTGATCTTTAAAGAAATGAAGTTTTCAATTCTAATATGGGTGTCCATTTGGTTACAACCTTTCCACATATTCTCATGGAAGTGCTTGACGCTATAAAACCTGTGATGGCTGGTGCTTGTGATGGCTGTCAAACATATCTGTTGGCAGAATGGCGCAAGTGTTGTCGTCCGGCCTTGCTGTTGCCATGGGCTATTTTGGTACAGCAGAGGTCAGAGAACCTTTCACAATCCAATTTTCCTACTTTGACTTTCAAAACCACCCTGAAATTCACTTGCTTATACTGTAAAGTATGATTTTGGAAAATATTTACAGTTTTCATGCATGCTCATCAAAATCTCGCAATGCCACCCAAACAGTATGCGTAATGTCTGCTGAAAAATTCTATGATCGATACATGCAAAGTGGTGTCACCATCAGCTTTTTTCCCCTTTAAACTTTTTTTCTCTCACTGCCTCATTTTTCAATAATGGCCTTGGTCACTTTGCAAAATTCCACACTTTTCAAGTCCTCTTGGCACCTTTTTTTTCATACTTTCAGCCATAGAAAAATGTTTTCAAACTTTCAAAACTTTTCCAGACTTTCACAGCTCCGTACGAACTCTGTCTCTCTGTCTACCTGTCAATGTATCTCTATACAGAAAGATCATACATAAGCGTCATTGAAATGCACTATGTTGCTGTTGTCTGAAATGATTTTTAAGTATGCATGAAACATGATACGGACATTTTTATCTGTAGATTTTATCTGTATATTACAGATTCTGAACTCATAATCATATGCTGTAGCTGAGACAGCATGTGTTATGCAATACTGATGGTGCATTATCAGTCTGATGCAACACTTAAAAAGAGAGAGAGAGAGATCAAGAGAGAGAGAGAGAGATCAAGAGAGAGAGAGAGAGAGAGAGAGAGAGAGAGAGAGAGAGAGAGAGAGAGAGACTGACTGACAGAGGCAGACAGAGGAAAAGAGAGAGACAGACAGAGAGAGAGACACACACACACAAAGAGAGAGAGAGACAGACAGACAGGGAGAGAGGCTTCCCTTAAATCCTTGTTAAAAACCACCAGATTGTATTAGAGAAGAGAGAGAGAGAGAGAGAGAGAGAGAGAGAGAGAGAGAGAGAGAGAGAGAGAGGGGGGGGGAGGGAGGGGAGAGAGACAGACAGACATAGTGAGAAAGTAGTGAGGGGGGATGGTCCCCTTACTCCTAAAAAAAAAAAAAAAAAAAAAAAAAAAAAAGTACTCTGTATCAGCGACTGACCTCCTTAATGTGCAGATAGTCCCTGACCCCGAAGGACACTGCATATCCATGGACAGGGGAGTCATCATCCGCAGACCCATCATAAGAAACATTGGTTCGCACAGCAAATGCCACCGGTTTTGACTGTCGACACAAACATCACCACAGAATCTAATTCTGCACCATTTCCAAAACACTTCTGCTCTGAAAATATAAATGGGCATTATGATTATTGTTTCAACGCACCAGTTCTTTTTTCAGATTATGATTAATAAGCGTTAGTATCAAGAGATTAAAAAAGTTCTATCTTGTTACCAGTGTCATATCAGTAATCTTTCCAAGCACTTTATAGATCTGCTCAGTTAAAGTATTTGATATTTGAATTTGTATATAGTCATAATATATCACTTTACTCAAACCTTTTCCACACTTAATTTCATCAGGATTTTTATGACATATGCTGTCTTTTTAGGGATGGTGGGGAGGGGGGAGGGGGCATGGGGGAATCGAAACCCTTTTTAATAGGAATTTGCAAACTTTCATAAACACATTTCTGAATATGCTGAATATAATTTTGACCCCACCTGACAACATTTGGGGGATTGGTTCATATTTCAGGAAAATTGTCTGTACATAATATATATGTCCATCCCACAAACAATTATCATTTAATACTGTTCATTCCTACACTGCCAATCCACAATACCCCACCAGCACACTGATCCAGTTGATTCCACCCGTCAAGGACAACCCTACATTTCATTCCCATGTCGGAGTATTGGGAAGCTCCAAGGGTTAAAACGCAGTCTGGTGAAAAGGTGGCCCAATCTGCAAAGCACTTCTGCCTGCCTCTAAAACTGTATAAGTGTACTTTTCAGCTCATGCAGAGTACAAACCTCCTCAAATTCATGCCACCATTCCCCCTAAATCCATGAAAATGGTTAACACATATTCTCTCACACATATTATTTAAAAATCATTAAAAAATATTTAACTGAGTTGTCACATCAATTTTTCTGAAACTTTATAATTAAAATACCATCTCCAATGCTATACAAAAATCTCAGTCTCAGAAATAAACAACACAAAGCAAAGACAACAAGTTTCTGCAAAAATTCTTTTTTAATTTACTTTCACTTAAAACACATCCACACCCACCCACCCACCACCACCACCACCAAAACAACAACATTCTGTTGCTATAATTCCAAAAATTGTGTAGAAATAAAATGAGTACATGAAAAATGTCAACCTATGACAGCTGATCATCACTCTTTTTTTTTTTTTTTAGGTCTGATTTAATCAATTTTCATTTCTCTGTAAATGAAAAACATCTGTCACATAACTGAGGTATGATGTAGGCACAGCCACCTACTCACAAGTTTCTGTAGCCATTTTAGATATGATCTCTTTTTTGCGCTTTAATATCTCAAAACCACATTCACAACTTGTTTACAAAGTTTAACATATAATGTTTAAGGTCTGTACAGCTTTTCCAAAAAACATTTCTTGTCAGTATTGTATTCCCAAACATTTCTTGTCCTTGTCTGTAATTTTTTTTTTTTCATAAGTCTTCCTCCTAGGCACATCATCTCTGTAATCACTCAATTATCAAGTTTTTTTCACTCATACATGTATATCTGTTTTTTCCTATATCTTTCTCATAACAATGCCTGTTAATGCATGCACAGCAAGGGTTAACATTCAATAAAACAAGAGTTTTCATCCCACAAAATAAATAAAAAAAATTGGGTGTTTCACAAGCAATGACAACTTAGGTGGGGTGGGGGGTGGGGGGATCAAGACACCAGAACTTTCTAGAAGGAAGGAATTACATGCTCAAAAAAATGTAACATTTTCTGTTAATGTACACTGTGGCTGACTGGCTGTTGACACAAGCCTTTAGTGGCTTTACTGACTCGCTGTTGACTCGATTCTTCTTGACACAAAAAACCCTTTCCCTGCCAGCCTACCTGAGTCTTGTTGAGGGACAGTCCGCCTGCCTACATTACAATACAATGCCATGCTGTCTGACACAATATGCAGTATTGTGGACAGCTTTTTAGGCATTGCTCATTAAGCAATGAAGACTGATTCAATCATTTCTCTACATTTCTTCCCCATTAGCAATCAAGTTTTTCTTTCTTTTTTTTTTTTTGCACCTGAACCCAGCTGATCCTGAGTGAACAAGAACAAGTCAAAACAGACTGCATCTTTATCTCCATAGAAAGCACATAATTATGAGCATTACATATCCAGAAGTATTTAATAGTCCTCATCACTCGCTGCTGCAAAACGCTGGTGTTCAGCTACCACCTTTATGGCCAACGACTCCTAGCGGAAACCTAAGTTTGGAAGTACTTTGGTGTCACTCTCAAAAAGGACCCAATATGGGGGCCACATATCTCTGCAACAATGTCACCAGCAAAATTTTGTCTTCATACACTGCAACATCTAACATGATGACAGGCAGCTTACAAGGCACTTGTACACCCTGTTTGGGATTATGTCATCCCTGTGTGCCAACCCCACACACATCATCTATCTGTCAAAAAAAAAGAAAAAGAAAAAGAAAAGCTGGCAGCCCAGCCAGGCTGATGTCTGATACAGGCAGACCTCTGTAGTGGATGACATGCTCCACACTGGCCTGGATATTGTGGAAAAAAATGAAGAAAGAGAACTCACCTCTCAACCCTCTTTAAGAACCACCATGTCCTCATTACCAGATACAGAGCAACACCACCCCCACCCCCCATCTTCTGCCCCCATGACTGCTTTCTAATCCCATGGCACTCGCCAGTTGCACCCCAGATGTATCCGATACAACCTATGCACAGAAGAGCTTTTTCCCCTGTACAGGAATAGAGCGGAACAGCCTGCCTGCTGCGATCATCACTGCACCGTCCTCCAAATCGCTCTGATCCAGGATGGCATCAACGGCATACTTTCTACTGGTTTATGCCTGCTGGCAGCTCCAACTGTAATGGCACAACAGCCAAAGGGCCGAATATAGCTGATCAGACTTTTCATCTTCCCCCATCCCCACAAGGAAGCCCCAAGACACTGAAGTGCATTAGGATCTTCAGCCTGTTGGTAGTTAGTCCCCTACAATAAAGAAGAAAACCTGTGTTTCTCACACACACAACAAATTTCTTCTTTTTCTTTTTCAAACTTCTTCTCTGCAAGCTCCATGCATAAGCTGATTTCAGTTCTTTAAAGGACTGCTGGTGCATTTGCATTTTTTAAGACAAGTAGGCACTCAAAGTGAAGCTGCACTAGTCTTGAGGGCTTCCCCATCACTAAGCCATCTGATGTTAAACTGGCCCCTGTGGTCAACTGAGAAATCTGATTTGGAAACAGTAAAGCAAGCAAGCCTTCCACCCTTTTTGATGAAGTGATGGAAGGGAAATTTTGCACCTTTTTTTTTAAACCTTTGGCTGTACATTTTTGTTACGGTTTTTCTCTTCCGCTCATCACCCTCTAAATTAAATTTCATTTGCACTATTTTCTCCCTTACCATCTATTGTAAAGCAAAAAAAAAAAAAAGCCTGTAATCTGTACTAAGGTACTTCTGCTTATACCACATCAGCAAATAGCCTACCAAGTTAAGACGTTCACTAAAGGTTTGGAAATAAAAAATAGTGTTTCAAACCTTGATTCCCTATAAGGACAGCTTGTACAGTAAACATGACAAAATTTGTATTGCATACTACATATGTGATGTGTATGCATTTCTGCAGCATCTGTTGCAAGTCAATTTACTCTAACTTCTCACTGAATCATTAGCACACTAGGACTTCACCATTCTCTCAAACCGCTAGTTATGGCATCTCACCAGCTTACTTCCCGTACATCAGAAACTATACCCTAAGAACATTCTTGGCCATCTTCAGTGCCCTGAAATGCTCCTTGTACCTGCTTTTTCATACTGGGGAAGGACAGTGGCATAGGGCGAAGTTAGATGAATAAGGGGAGCTAGGTGACTGGCTGGACTAAAGACTGAGCAACAGTGTGAGCTCTGGCACTGTCATGGTGAGGCACCGTATGTTTTCCAGATGACCATTTTTCTTCTCAAAGAAACAAGTGAACATTTGCTCTGCTGTGTTTCTAGTGCATTTACATTTTACAAGTGGATTTTCATCCGGGAGCAGCCAAACAGTAGACTGTTGCTTTTTTTGTTGGGTTGCTCTTATGTCTACCACCAGTGAAGCATATGTGCGCATCATCCTACTTTTGCCCTTTTCTGCTCAACAGAGAAACTGTGGGGGCCCAACAGGTGCAACTGGGAGGTGTCTCTACAAACTGTGAGCAACCCTTCCCTATGAGATGCCTAAGGGTCCTGCAGCTCATGAAAAGTGTTTCCTAGGTTGTCTTTTATAAGCTGCCTACAGCTGATGCTGTTTTGCAGCAATGTGGTTGTTGGTAGAGCCCAACATCATCTTCAAAGCTCCAGAGAAACCCTTACAAACTGTTGTTTCAATCGACACTTCTACCCAAAACAATACATTACACTCTCCTAGCACTGCTGTGGTGATTTCCCCTTTCGAAAAATCATTATGCATCAATGCACAAAAATTGTTATTTCCCCAAGTCAATGCTGAGTAAATGCAGGGGCTGACCCTTACTTCACATTCGTTGTTCATTTGAGAGATCGGTCAGACCAATGATTATGAAATTTTGTGTCAGAAGTTTGACCTCACTGTCGTTTTACTGTTTGGACGAGGACCTATGTTCAACAACAGCAACAACAGCACTTCCCTACAGCTGTGTTCTCTGCACATGATTACAACCATTGCCAACACATGGTTTTGGCACTTATGTATGTATTTTACAACCTCCATTACACACGTAAAAGCCTACTGTTGTGTATCAACAGAAAGGGCTAAGCATGAACTTTGCACTCAGTCTAATTTCAAAAACCTTTTGGCTAATGTCACAGTGCAGTTGAGAAGGAAATAACAAGACCAAAATCTGAGAGTCAATGGTCTTGATTATGTTAGTTTGGTTAGCAGAGCAGAGCAAAACAGTGGAAAAAAGAACAAAAAATATCCATCTGACCTCGAGCAGATGTTAAAAATTGGGTAGAGTATGTACAACAAGTGAGAAAACAAACAATAAACACACAGTGGCGTCTCCTCTATTCTCTCTCACTATGTTGTTTGCATGTTCTTACATAGTGGCGTCTCCTCAATATTCTCTATGTTGTTTGCATGTTCTCACATAGTGGCGTCTCCTCAATTCTATGTTGTTTGCATGTTCTTACATAGTGGCGTCTCCTCAATATTCTCTATGTTGTTTGCATGTTCTCACATAGTGGCGTCTCCTCAATTCTATGTTGTTTGCATGTTCTTACATAGTGGCGTCTCCTCAATATTCTCTATGTTGTTTGCATGTTCTCACATAGTGGCGTCTCCTCAATTCTCTATCACTATGTTGTTTGCATGTTCTCACATAGTGGCGTCTCCTCAATTCTATGTTGTTTGCATGTTCTCACATAGTGGCGTCTCCTCAATTCTCTCTATGTTGTTTGCATGTTCTCACATAGTGGCGTCTCCTCAATTCTCTCTCACTATGTTGTTTGCATGTTCTCACATAGTGGCATCTCCTCAATTCTATGTTGTTTGCATGTTCTCACATAGTCGCATCTCCTCAATTCTCTCTATGTTGTTTGCATGTTCTCACATAGTGGCGTCTCCTCAATTCTATGCTGTTTGCATGTTCTCACATAGTGGCGTCTCCTCAATTCTCTCTATGTTGTTTGCATGTTCTCACACAGTGGCGTCTCCTCAATTCTCTCTCACCATTTTGTTTGCATGTTCTCACAATGTACATAAGGTGCCACAAATATTCTTTTCTCCTTCATCTAAAATATCAAAGATGATAATCATATGAACTGATCTCAGAATGTGTTGTGTACACATGCACCTCTCCATCACTCCCCTCTTCATCCACTCTATTTTCCTGTATTCTTCCATACACATCATACTGTGGCACATATCTTCCACTGGCAAAGATACTGCCAAAGCAGGAAACACCATGCATGCCACATGGAGAAATCCCCATTGCAGACTTGGAGGCCTAATTCCCATTGCAGACTTGGAGGCCTAATTCTAAGTTTGTGTCAAAAAGGCCCTCTCTACAGCAAGAAATCTCTCAGTACAAGAAAACACCATAAGCCAGGACCTTATAGTTTGTATTTAGTGGGGTTCCTTCATTTTTCCTCTTTTCATTGGCTCTAGGTTCCTGCTGCATCAACAGCATAAAATAAATTCACTGGTGCCTGGTGTCTGGTTTGTTCCTGAGGACCTGTTTGTTTTACCAGCCACAATGAGCCAGGTCATGTGGAAAAAGTTCAGATCCAGTCTTACATGAAGGGTGTCTATATAGCTTTTAGCAATTCTGCGGTCTTGTTAAATATCCCTCATACAATGACCCAAATAGTATTTTATGTGCAAATCATACAATAAACAGGTGAGTTAATATGTTAACTTGGCCATAAATAAGTATAAATGGGAGGGGGGGGGGGGGGGGGGGGGGAACTTACAGGTGCACATATATACATTCTTTTTACCAGAACAAGACCACAAACACACTCATACACATTAGCCATGTACACAACTGTTGTGCACAATGGCCCCAGCAGACATGGAGTGGGTTTGAAGCACTGTTACAAAAGTGTTATCAATAAATAAGTACCTTTGCTTTTTCTAGCTGCTGTAGAGCCTGTCGCTCTGTTTCCCGACGAAGCGCTTCACGCTCTTCATCCAGAGATATATCTGATGATGGCTGGCTATAGTTGGAGTCAGCAGAACCCTGGAACATACAATGAAAACACTTCAGTTACGTCAGTTCAAATATATCACCTTATGGGCAAGGTAGTGACAAAGAATGTTTACATTATAAAAAGTAGGGACAGAAGTGTGGCACATATGATCATCATAACTATAATCTCGCTTCAAAGGCCTTCATTTTAAAGTCTTAATGGTCTTCAAAAAGAACCTGTCATTTTCTGCAAAAATGACAAAACTCTATTTGAATGTATGTCAGCAATCACAAACCACCATTTAGCTTCCTTCAAGTGTGGTGAATTGTCTTGGCCCATTAGCTGGTGGTCCTTTCAGACTCTGATTGGTTTCTTCACTGAATGCTAAAGACTTCCTATTACTAGTATGAGAAGACAATTTGCTCTTGACCTTGATAAACATATTGGCTAGAGCAGGACTGTGAGCGATTAGAAACAAATTTCTTGTGAGAACATGAAAAAAAACAAGATGGGTGTACCAGCCCAATCTGTCATCCCCATATCGCTGAACGCTTGCTTCACTCCTTGATGACAAACACTTTATGCCTGCAAGAACTTAAAATCTACTTTCATGTGCTTGAATTCCACGGCTTTTTTTGGGTCCTCATATATCTATCACATCTTCTCTACCTTTACACTCCTTCATGACAATTGCATTCTTCCACCGACACACGAGTTGTCAGTATTCTATCACAACAAAAATCTTGACAAGCGCTTTTTCTCTTTTCAAGGTCCATCTGTCTGGTACAATCTCCCCCATTCTCCAAGACATTCAACTTCTTAGCAGTCTTCTAAAAGTGACCTGTAAACTCATTTATTCCTAAATTAACAACCCGTCCACACCTTCTCCTGAACATCTGTTGACACTTTCTTCACTTTTACTATGTTGCTGTGCATGCTTGTTTTCCGCATGTGCATGTGAGCATGTGTTGTCTCTGTGTGTATGTGAGTGGGGTGTGAGGAGGAACTAGCATGTGTAAAAGTTCTTTGTGTGTGTGTGTGTGTGTGTGTGTGTGTGTGTGTGTGTGTGTGTGTGTGTGTGTGCGGTGTGTGGTGTGTGTGTGTGTGTGTGCATGCATGATGTGCTCAAGTGCTGATGTGTTTGTGCGCATGGAGTGTGGAAGGTGGGGTGGGGGGTCTCTTTCTTATGGTATTTGTATGCATTAGGGCTTTGTTTAGATTAAGCACTGATATATGCACATTATGATAATGATGATGTGCACATGACCAACTTCCCTACCAATCCCCTCAACTCCCCCCAAATTTCTCTCTCTCTCTCATATCCACGCTTGGATTTCAAACCCTTCACCACACACACACGCAAGCACAAACACCCTCATGTTTGTTAAAATGCATGCACACATACGCACTGGCTTATACTCAACCATTCTCCTTATCACAACCAAAAAAAACAAGGCGGTTATCATTGGAGAAAAGCTATCTCCTTCTTCAGCCTGTACTTCCCTTTGCTCTTCCCACTGTCTCTCTGAGCTCTTCCCTGCTTTTGACATTTAATGCTATTGTATTCTTATTCATTGCTGTTATAGTTGCACTCACCCCACTGGCACTAGTGCTGCAATAACCTAATGCCAATAAAGTGTGTCACTATCAACTTTTCTGTCCCTCCCTGCCTGCTCCCCACCACTCCATCTCTAGAAAAATGAGTGTCTGCCTGTGTGTGTGTGTGTGTGTGTGTGTGTGTGTGTGTGTGTGTGTGTGTGTGTGTGTGTGTGTGTATGTGTGTGTGTTTGAGTGTGTGTGTGTGTGCGCGTGCGTGTGAGTGCGCGCACGCATGTGCGTGCGCATGTTTGCATGCATATGCACAATTGCCTCTATGAGAGAGAGAGAATATGTGTGTGTGCGTATATGAATGAACGTGTGTGCATACATGCACGCATGTATGTATGCGTGCATGTGCCTTTGCATTTTCTTTGGAATGCACTGGTAGGGGATAGAGTGTTAAAAAGGGAGAGAAGGTCTCAGATGGGGGAAAGGGATATGGAGTATGATGCGTCGCATGTGAACAAATGTTTCTCTGTGGGTGCTTTCACAATTGCTGCAGCTCTGTTGAAAAAGGCAGTATAGCCAAAATCTCTGGATGAAATACAGCACACGAACAAAATATCATTGAAATGCACGTTCTTCACACATACATGCACGTACGCATTCATTTGGGTATGCGCATGTACACGTACACACACACAAACACACCCACTACACACACACAACCAACCCCTCCAACACCTCATCACTCCATCCCCTCCTTCCTACACAAACACTGACATCACTTTGAGTCTACCTTTAACAACACACACACACACACACACACACACACACACACACACACACACACACACACACACTACTATTACAATATTAGGATACTTTCCAGAAGCCTTCATATATATGCAAAAAAACGAATGACAAAATTCACTTCAGTGTTTAGGAAAAGAAAAAACCTTCAATTTTCTTCAGGTTTTCCCACAAATTTGCATGCCAATCTGTAAAACCTTCTTTTTTTCATCCCTAAGACTGTTATCAAAAGTGCATCACAAAGAAATGGGACTCAAATACATTATTAATCATTTCTGTGCATTCTTTATGATGACATTGTAGTCAAGTATAAACTGTCCTTGTTTTTTTTGGAACTGAAAGCATTAGGTCTGCCAGTGGCTTCTCAGACTGCACAAGACTTTACTACTGAAAACTCAGTCCCAACATCACTGTATACTTCAAGCCAGTTCAGGTGATTACAGTCCTACAGAGGATCAGAAGACTTCTGGCACCAATGCACATTGCTAAGCACCCTGGCGGCTCCACACTCACACGTAAATTGCCTCTAAAGTTTGTTGCACTCTGCACAAGTCTCAATTTCTTCTATGGCCCTTCATGCCCTGCTCTCATGATGACCTCAGTTTTGATGTCCTCTCCACGTCTATGGTCTTGGTTTGATTCCGTCGAGGTCACCAGTATCGGAAAGTTCATGAGGGCCGTCGTTGGACGGACACGATAGCACCCTCCGGAGGGAAAGTTAACTCAAGCTGGCTCTGCGACTAAGCAATTATTGCCGTCAGTAGGGGGCTTAGTAGGTGATGTCTTTGCATATGTTAGATCAGGACAGGCGCCACTGAACACCACCGAATGATTCAGCAGCACTGCAGGTCTCCTCTGGTTGGCTGCCTCTTAACAACTTGACACTGACTGCTCCATGTGGATTGCCGGAGCTGGGGCTGCTGTGGTTGTGGACAGGGGGTCAGAATAAGCGGCATAGGTATAATGCCACTGAGGTGGCACAGAAGATGGGACAGAAAAAAAAACGAAAAAAAAAATCTGAATTTCTAGTAATTACTATCTTTGTCTGGATTTCTGTTTTGCAAATGTGTTTGGTGACACAAACAATATGCAAAACTCTCCTTTCCTGAAAAAAATCTTGATTGATGGTCTGCTGATGTGCCGAGAATTTGTTCTAAAGCTACTGTAGTCCATCTCTGCATGCATGTCATAGGTAAACTAGTAAACTGCACATTCCATTTAAATTAATCAGTTCAGAAGAAATCTTGAGGCTATTTCATGTCAGAAAAGGGCATCTTTGGAGCTAAAATTACAGACAAAACCGCATCACAACTGATTTTTCACAAAAATCTAGTAGCTTAAAGAACATCACATATCACTGCAAAAATCCTCCTAGGCCGTTTTGAATTAATTTTGGACAACTATGATGGTCAAACATATCTATGTTCAGAAACATCAGATGTATGAGCCTGGAAACATCACACACACACACACACACACACATACACACACACACACACACACACACACACACACACACACACATCATAGGAAGTATGGGTCCATTCAAAAAACTGAAAATGTTGCAATATTAGACAACATACCTGCCTTATCTTTAAATTCAAGTTAAAACTGAATACATCTACCAACAAGTTATTGTATGCCTCAGCTTCTGAGAACATGTTCACCTATTCACATAGGCCAGTCGCCCACACAGACACCACTTGCTGGTCATTTGATTTCTGATCTGTGATTGATTATGTTTGTTTCCAGCAAAAGTGAACAAATTTATTGCCAACTCCAATGTGGCTCAAACGCATGAAAACCATGGAACAACATACAACAGTAGAAAATCTCGTATTACCTAACTGTGAATATGTAACAGTACTAACACAAATCAAGTGCATGGCGGAAGAGGAGGGGGGGGGGGGGGGGGGGTGGGTGGTTACTCAAACGTCTTAAGCGTAACTTTTGTAAAATGTAGGACCCTCCCCCCCTCTCCCTCTCATACACAACCCCACCCACCCCCAAAAATAAAAAATGTCTATGTAGTATCAGATTGCTCGGCTGCAGAGAGTCCAAAATAGCGCTGCACGACTTGTTTTGAAGAGGAGGAGGTGTGAGCACATCACTCCCATGCTGATCGAACTGCACTGGCTTCCCATACGGTATCGGTGGCAATTTAAACTGGCAGTTCTTGCTTTCCGCCACTTCAATGAATCTCTTCCTCACTATCTCTCTTCTTCTCTCTGCACCTACCAAAGCTCTCGTACCCTTCGCTCTTCTTCACAAAAACTTTTGAAAATCCCTAAGCGTTCTCTGAAATCTGTTGGCGAAAGAGCCTTCAGTTTTAGAGCACCTTCTATTTGGAACTCCCTCCCTGAAGACCTTCGTAATCAGCCTACTCTTTCTTCTTTTAAATCTCAGCTCAAAACTTACCTCTTCAAAAAAGCCTATTCTCTTCTGTAGATGACTAGATCTCTCTTAAATTCCTCCACAACTAGTTCGGTGAGACAGTTTATGCATGTAGGTGCGTCTGCCATTGTGTATTTTCTTTTTGCTGTGTGCATGAATATTGTATGAATAAGTGCAAATGGTGGATGTAAGCGCATTGAGTTGTACAACAAGAAATGCGCTATGTAAGTATTATACATTATTATTATTATTTATTATTATTATTATTATTTTATCATGAGAAACTCTACACACCCGCACATAAACACACACACCTACCCACCCACAAAACACACAGGTCTTAATACAGTCCTACAGAAACACAAGAAATCAAAAGTGATTGGCTTTTTATGCAGTTTTACTCTTACTGTCTAGTCTAATTCAGCAACTAATATTCAAGGTGACCCTCACAAGGGAAGGTAGATTGCCTACATATGGAATTGAAGTCTACTTTGTCTGCAGCTGCAATGGAATGATAATGTTTGTATCCAGCTCTGCAAACTCTGCAGCCACAACGGTATTTTGCTATTTATGAATAATAAACATGCACACTCATATGTATATGCATACAGCTGATGCCTCTTTGCAGACTTATCGATCACTAAACCTATCTCCTGTGCTTAAGACCTTTCTTCAGTGGCAAAAGTTTGTCTTTTTTTTTTATTGGATGGAAGAGGCAAACAGCAGGTAAATGCAGACACATCAGTGGGTATTGCAATGAAAAATGGAAGTTTTTGGTCTTTCTCAGATGGTCACATCTACCCCTTTCCTCCCCTTCCATTCCAACCCACCCCCACCCCTATATTCTCTGTAACACTGTTTATCCACAGATCCCTCTACAACACACAAGTGCACACGCGCACACATGCACAGTGAGAATGAAAGAAAAACAAAATCTTCACATATCTGTTTAGCCAAATAGATGTTTTCTTACATGGTTAAACTTACAAAGTGCTCAATAACAGCTCATTTTCAAGGTGGACTTGCATAGTAGTTTTATGTCCCCCCCCCCCCCTCCCACCCCCCCCCCCCCCCCCCCCCCCCCCCCCCCCCCACACACACACACACGCACACACGCACCTGCATGCATGCACATACAACCACACACTCACCTACACAATGTGCACACAGGAACACACACTTCAATGAAAATAAAGATATAACTCAATTCATAAACACTGATACTAGTGACTGCCAACATTAAGGAAACATGAATATAAGCTGTCTTTTCACTGAAATGTTTACTGATATCACCCAGATCTCATATTCAAATGATTCATGTATAGGAAAGAAGACAAGCTTGATGCCAATGCAATGATGTAAGAAAGGCAAGGGAACAAAAATATATTCACCACCACTGATTCAATATCAGTTATCTTCCTCAGACGCCCCATCCTGTCTTGCTCCATATCATGTGTTATGCACCCCGGAGTGTCCACACACCACAACAAACATACCACTCAGTAAGATCCAGTCCTACAGTGAAGTGCCAAGCCCTGATCTCTCAACCCCTGGTACATCCGGACTGCCAGAGTGAAGGGCCTCTGGCAGCCTCTTCCCTATCACCTGTGTCATGTTTTGAACTCAACACTACAGACCGCTGATGTCACCTCCACTTCAGTTTGTCCCCTACACTGTCCCACTGGTTGTCAATGCCCTCACAGTGACCCAGCTCATCAAGTCACCAGCGCTCTGCCGGGGCTCCCCATCGCCTCCACACCACACCAACTCCACGCTCTGTGAACACGGGCAGCCCAGGCTGGGCATTCAACAGTGTCATTATGTTAGTTCTCCTTTGACAGGCTCCATTAGTGCACAGACATTAATAATGCCACAAGCGAGCAACATCCCATAATGTTATGCACCGAACAGGTTGGGTAGAATCGAGGCCGAGCATGCGTGCCTCGAACACTGGGAATCCCAGCTGACAGCCACACACGCACACAGAGCCGGATCAATACTTGTGTCTGATGCGTTCTCTTACATTCCAGAATGGATGTCAACAGTCACAATGCACAATCAGCAGCACCGGATCCTCAGGGAATGACATGCACGATGGATCACTCCACTTGTCATGATCACCAAAGGCTTGATCTACCATTACCAAGCTGCTTTCTGCTGGAACCGGAACTGCCTTGGCAACCGACAAACAAAAATCAACACTCCAACTCAACAACAGCCTTGAGTCACAAAAAATCTGTTATATATCTGGTGCTTTAAGTAGCTGTTTGAAAAAAAAAAGCTGTATTTTGCGTGCGCATTTGTGTGTGCGTGCATTTGTGTGTGTGTGTGTGTGTGTGTGTGTGTGTGTGTGTGTGTGTGTGTGTGTGTGTGTGTCACTGTGCGTGTGCGTGTGTGCGTGTGCGTGTGCATGTGTTTGTATGAGCGGCATACAGAATGTGTGTGTGTGTGTGTGTGTGTGTGTGTGTGTGTTTTTGTGTGTGTGTGTGTGCATGCGCGCACACACACATGCATATGCAAGCATTGGTGCTCAAGAGTGCACATACCTACTGTGGACAAAAGCTAGGTCAAAGATTTCTTCTTAATAATTATTAAAATGAAGACAACTGTACACCAGTTTAAAAACAATACACCAGTTTAAAAACAATCACATTCAAGGCTGCTGTAAATAATCACTACCAGGCATGCACATTACCAGCAGGCCAAACAGTGCAGTACAGAACATTCTGTATAAGACTGAATACCTAGCTGCAGACCAATTTCTTGAGGTCATCAGATACCCTGGAGTTGTTATTCGTTTACATTACTACTTGTTAATACTTCTTGTATAGACATATAATCATTCTGTTACAGCAGACACTCCACTTGTAATTATAGTTTTCAGCAGTACTGTTCTTGGGTCTTTCAGAGGCTGGACACCTGATGAGCCCAAGAACTGCCCAAGTGAAGAATCAGCACAACACAAGGAGGCAAACCCATGCTGTGGAGGCTTTCCCATACCTGTCTGAAATCTTTTTTTTTTTTTTAATGCAGGCAAGAAACCAAACCTCAGATTCTTCAAGCTGTTTCTTTTTCCATTCTCTGGTATAAATGTCAAATACAGTGTGCATCATTAGGAACCCAGATGTATTAAAGTGACTCCCAACTCTCCTGTATTCCAGGTCTGATGTCTTTTCCTAATAGTAAATACCTCTAAACCGCAGCTGTATCTTTGTTTGGGAGTGAAAGGCTTTTTCTTTCTTTTCTGTTTTTGTTTTTTTAGTTTTTTTTTTAATAAAGTGGAATAATGACGCGCAGATTTCAATACCCATGCATCTGACAATGCAAACGTTCAAAGAAAGTTGACAGGCACTTTTTTTCATGTCTGAAGTGAATGCTGCACTAATACACAAGTAATGTCTGTGAGAAAGGGTAGTTTCAAGTGACTGGGAGTTTGCTGAATCACAGTGGCACTGAAAGCGAGGCTTGTGTATGGCATAAGTGTCTGCTATTGGTTCAAGAGATAATGTAATTACTGACAGAAGTATGCAATATTTTAAAACTTTGAAACTCCTGTACATGACCTTTTTTTTTAGGACTGAATGGAGAATCCAATAACCAAAACAAAACATAAAACATTACAGATAAGAGAGGCAGAAAGTAAGAACATCAAACAGAAATGTTGCAAAAAATAAAATAAGCTATAACAGACAAAAGGATAAAGAGCAAAAGACTTTCTTGAGATATCAGTTATACATCCCTAAATGTGTCATAATACTTCTAACAAAAGTTATAAGTTATACATCCCCAAACTTGCCGAAATATGAAAGTAAATATGGAATGAGACAGGGAACAGTAAACAATAAACAACAAACAAGTACGTTAACTCTTGCTCTCACAAGAAAACAAATACGCGCCCGTAACTCTAAAAGAGTGCTGCTTTACGACACCCAATCGCCTAGCAGATATGACAACACAGAGCACACAGAACAAACAAATGGAGGTTTCCTTGTTTGTTCTGTGTGCTCTGTGTTGCTGCTTACGACAACGAATCACCTTACAGATCTGACAACACAGAGCACATAGAACAAACAAGGAAAGCCCCTGTTTCCTTGTTTGTTCTGTGTGCTCTGTGTTGTCACATCTGCTCGGCGATTCTGTGTCGTAAGCAGCATTCCTTTGGAGTTATGGGCATGTATTTGTTTTCTTGTGGGAGCAAGAGTTACCCTACTTGTTTGCTGTTCATTGATGTAATATTTTTAACACTCTTCAATTCTTTCCCTTGAATTTCAATCACCCATGGTATTTAAAACAATATTTTTGTTATCTGAAGCAATATATCACCTAAAAAACCTGAAATAGACACATTCATCACAATATTATCATTTTAGAAATAATGTGCAGAATGTTACACAAAAAAAAAAAGAACATCCATCATGCAAAATGCAAAAAATCTCAAAAACTGTCAACCAAGTTCTGCATCAGCATGTGTCAGTGTCAGTCATTTCCCAAACTACCATCAGTCTCCTTCCGACCCCGCCTTCTGCCCTAGGATGTATTATACCACTGGAAGATCTGCCGAATTAAATTCAAGAAACTTCATACCTCGAGAAAAAGTGAGTTGCCACATTCTCCTAATGTAGGCACACACAAACTTCCTTTCTATTTGTGTCATACACTCTTCTCAGTTTCAGCCACAATAAGTTGTTTGATTGCAGTTCATTCTCAAAAAGTTTTCAACATTTTATTTTTTTCTGTGATATTATTAAATCAATTCAAAGTCGTAAAACTCTGAGAGTCAAGTGGTATCATATCCATTTGAACTTTTCTGCCATGATACTGCACCACGATTAAATAAAATTCTTATACTTATAGTCAATTTTGAATCTGCACTTCTCAAATGCAGTTCTATTCATAATATAGTTCAGCCAACCAAAGGGTTTTTCTGGGCTGTCACTCTATAGTGTAGATCTATGTCATGTTCGGGGGGGGGGGGGGGGACCAACAAAGCACCCAACTATTAACAAAATATACACTCAGTTTACAAATGAAAACTTAAGTACTGATATCCTTTAAGAAGGATGGGTATGTTGACTGTGCCAGACATTTTCGCTAAATTGTCACAGATGTATTACACAAACCTGTTTTTTTTTTTTTTAAAGACAAAAAGAAAAAAAAAAAGGGGGGGGGGGGGGGGGGGAGGAGGAAAGAAAAAGACAAGCAAATTTTTGTTTACAAAAAAGCTATATTAGCAAATGAACAAGGTAGAACAGACATTAAATCAACTATGGAAAGTATGTATAGTCTCACAATCTAAACTCCACATAACACACACACACACACACACACACACACACACACACACACACACACACACACACACACACACACAAAATGCAAGTAGCAACTTGTCAGAAAAAAAGTGTAAAGATTTTCCAGAACAAAGACCAGAGAACAGCCAACAAAACAAAACAAATACAGTAACAGACAATAGTAAAGAGTTCATTAGAAAGAACAAAAATATGTTGAAAAATAAAAAGAAAGGCTGAGTCTAAGAGAATGACAGGAAAGAGGAAATGACCAGCACAGAATTTCCTGAACACAGATGACAGCTGTACTGAGACACCCTGGCACCCATATGACTGAAGTCACCATACAGTCTTGACAAAATCTCTAGTTGATGTATACAAAGTACATTATTCAGCCTTTATCCTTCCTAGCACACATTTGCTTTTAATATTGACAGTACTGAGTAAGTTTCTCGGAATGTGCAACAGATGCTGACCGGATAACCAATCAAAGTGGAATGCATGACTTGGTGTTCTCCACTGGTCGATGACAGCAAAGACTGTTGAATGAATTTACACAAAAGGCTGCATGCATTAATATTCAACATCAGTTACTAAATGATCTACACTTCAGCCATCGTTGCTCTAGTCTAGGGAATGTAAGGCAAGACAACAGAACACGAATTAAAATCCATGACACATGGCTAGAAAACCTGTCAGTGCGCATGCAGATGACAAACGATTACTGTACGGGATCAAATTTTGAAACTTGGATTATTTTTTGAAAAGGTTTCCAATGTTACTTTTTCAAATACAACTTAGCATGGCAGGTGCAAGCTGACAGCAGATGCAGATGGTGTGTATTCTTGTCTTGTGTCGATATAAAGTCTAACACACATGTTCACTGCTTGACACACTGTATCCAGATCGAATCACTTCTGATAAAGAACGATCACAATTCCGAAGTCAGAATTCAGCTGTCATAAGAGATGAGACGACATGATATGATGACTGTTAGCTGTAAACTGTGGTGTTTAGCAATCCAAAACACCTGTGTGCATGCTTATGACTACTCACATTTCAAACTGATTTCTTTAAATCATATTTGTTCACGTCTATGTCTGTGTCAACCTTTTTTCATTTTTCTGTTACTCTCTGTGATAGTAAAGCTCTCCTTTATTATCCGTCCTTTATTACTGTAAATCTTATTTTACCACTATTCAGGAGCCAATATTAGGTGTCTTTTTTCACTTTTCTTTGTGCAGCCAGCTTTAAGTGGCATTCTGTGTGCATGTTTAACCAGTTCTTCAGTTGCTTTTTCCTGCCAGTACCAGAGAGTATACATGAAATAATACGTGCACCAAGAGCTTTGGAAAATGACGTGTGACTTATTGGCGTAACCCCTAGCATTAGAAAAAAATACCATGCCCTGTTCTCGTCAAGACCTAAGCATTAATTTTCTCTCCGTGTCTAGACAGGTGGCGAGTTCGCATCAAAGTCATCGATGTTAGCAAGTTCATGGGAACTGTCGAGAAAAGGAAGTGGTGGCACCCTCAACAGGGGAACGCTCACCCCCACCGGCTCACAACTATGCAATAATTATCATCAGTAGGGAGATTAGTAGGTGGTGTCCTGTATAGGCTGGATCAGAAGAGGCACCATTTTCTATGGCTGTGTATGGGGGAACGAGAATGTGTGGCCTCACTGTGTAACCTCACTGGGGGAAGGAAGGAATGGGGTAAGGGGAGAACAGAAGATGACACTGAGAAAAAAAAGTACAGTTTGCTCAAGGTCAATTAAACTCTGCATGTACCTAAATCCAAGCAATCGTAAAACTATTTCAAAAAACCTCTTTCAGGGGTATTCAAAAACAAACTGATGACAGACTGGAAGTATAACTGACTGGTATATAACAGTCTGGACCTGGAAAGTGGAGAGGAAGGGGTTTTTTTTTGTCTTGAGGTGGGGATGGGGTGGGGTGTGTGTGTGTGTGTGTGTGTGTGTGTGTGTGTGTGTGTGTGTGTGTGTGTGTGTGTATGTGTGTGTGTGTGTGTGTGTGTGTGTGTGTGTTGCTCGTTTCTTTTCTCTCTTAGATACGAAATTTGCTCATAATAGGTTACATCTCCAGAAAATATCCCAACAAATTCAAACAGCAACTTGCAATTTTGTTATATAAAAGCATTGTTTTGTCTTATTCACCGTTTTCCCACTTTTATTTCAGTTATAAAAACATGTCATTTTTTTCCCACTGCCCTCTTCATTATTGTGTAACCACAGTTGACTGAAACGCTTCATTCCCTCTCATTGAACATGAATACTTTTCACTGAATCTGAACAAAGAAATGTTCCATAATTTTCACTTCTGAAGCATGCTTTTCCCTTGGTTTCAGATAAAAAGACTGTTTACCTCTGATCTGCGCTCAGAAATCGAGCATTGGCATTTTCATAGCTGACAAGGAATCTGCTAAATTTAGACAAGATTTGTACAATTGTAGATCATTATGTTTTTATAGTAACACAAGAGGAAATATGCCTCCTTAACTCATAAGGGCAAGGATATGGGGGAAGGGGAAGGGAGGGGTGAAAAAGGGGGAAGGGCTAGAGGGAGGAGGGCTGTCTAGCTCACTCTCAGTCCTCCAGAGGAGAAAAAGGCAGCTGTCAGTCAAGCAGTCTCATAAAGGTCAACTTTTCCACATCTGCCTTACCTGTCTAGTACATGTTTCTGCTTTGACTTGTTCAAAATATTGGTCGGCGTCTCACACTGATGTGATACACAATGCCTATTTCACTCAACACTTCTACTTCGGATTTTGCTACTTGACACATGCTAAAGATTTTTGTTTGATATCATCATACATGTGAACTTAATATGTTAGTATAATTTGGTAACAGTGATTATGGAAAATCTTGCTTTTTTTCTTTGAATTTGCAACTTTCATATGGCTTCACTTGTTTGATTACTCACAAATAGTAAACTCTTACATTGCTGTATTTGGAAAGGCATTTTTTAATAATTTGGCTAGTTTTTGCTCTGTATATTAACTTGTATCTGCTCCTCTGCTTGGCAGATAATGCATTAAATAGTCTGATCTTACAAATATCTGTTGCTATGTTTGTATAAAATGTCATTTGATATCATATATAAAGCAAAATTGTTACGCATCACAATTTCTAAGGTTGGTTTTGGACTGAAAACAAAACAAAAAACAAAAACAAAAAAAACCCAAACAACAACCAAAAAGAAGCTGATACCATAATCTCGGATTCACCACCTTTATGATTTGTGATGTCAATGAAACCAAGTTATGGGAGAACTGTGAACTGGTGACCACATTCAATGGTCTGTCAACTTACCATGGATACAAAACTGGGTTCATTTAATGATTCATGTGATACGTGATACATCTGTTAACATGAAATAAAACATGAATGCATAATACAATGTGTTATTTGTTAGTGCACCTTACTGATTTTTCATTGAAATGTACACCAAATGGTGCCTGATAATGGGACATTGTAACAGTTAAAGTCACTCCCTTGCACAGGTCTGGAATGTTTAACATTTATGGGGCATTAATTATGCTGAAAATATCAGTGAATACAATAGATTTTCAACATACTTTGTAAGAATGGGTGGGGGAGGAGCTTGGGAAAGAAAAGTCTTGTAATTTATTTTCCTTTCCACATATAACCTCTAAAGAACATATCAACAAAAAACCACGCACACTTCAATCCAATCAAATTCAGCGAGTCTAAATGACTAAACATTACTCTAAAATCACCATGTGCTTTTAAGAAATATAAATAAATGGTCAGAAATAAACTCAAGGGGTTTTTCTGTCTTAATGTAGTTTCCTTTTGATGTGTAGTGTGTACAATGCAGGCCAGTTAAGTAAAAACACAGTGCTGAATTGCAACACTAAAAATCAGATTTTCATGGAGTAGTACCATTGCAAATTTCATTAATGCAACACTGACCCAATCATGAAAATGTAAGCATGAAATCAGATTCAGCTTGTGAGTAATTCTCCCACTGTGTTACAGCAATTTAATTACATCACCCTACACAAGTTTCCAGCAAAATGTTATGATTCCCTGTGGGCTCAATCAAACAGAAAGTTGATTATTCTTCACTCATTGTTGCACATAATTCTTTCATTCTGAAGACAATGTAATTAGTGAGACCAGATCAGTGGCAGACTGATAACAAGCACATTCCATTCTAGAGGAACCACTGTAATTGTGTTCTTCCACTGAAGATCTAACTCATTTCTGATGATCAATATTATCATGTTTTTGTAGGTTTAATTTTCTTTGGCAATGAGTGTGCACTATTTATGACATTGTTTTTTGCAGACTGATAACAAGCACATTCCATTCTAGAGGAACCACTGTAACTGTGTTCTTCCACTGAAGATCTAACTCATTTCTGATGATCAATATTATCATGTTTTTGTAGGTTTAATTTTCTTTGGCAATGAGTGTGCACTATTTATGACATTGTTTTTATTGTGCATATGTTTTGATTTAGGAGAACAAATTTTCATGATGAAAGTTTTTAAGCTACAAGGAAACCATACTCTGCTGATTGATATTTTCCAGTGTCCCAAAACCATTTGCCAGTACTTATCATGGATGTCCCCATTTGATGACATCTTATTCAAATGATGACAAGATGGTTTTATTAGTATTTGTCATTACACTAGCACTTATAAATGCTGACAAAAAACACCTTCATTCAAAGGATAGCTGTAAGGTTTCATCAGTATTTGTCGTTATGCTTGCACTTGTCAATGCTGGAAAAAAAAGCCACTGTTGAAGTTTACACAGATAAAAACATCACACTGACAACCGAAACAGGGTGATAACACAGATTTACTTAGTTACACGTGAGTAAAAAAATGTAATCTTGGGATAATTTCTGTAAAACTCTCCTGTTAAAACATGCAAGCTATCCAAGCTATAAACGGTCTGTACTAATTCAAGCATGTTTCAGGCAGACGCACATTATAAGCCTGACATATAACACTTACATTGAACCAAAGTATGTTTTATTGTCAGTTTTGATCCTACCTAGAGCACCCAATGGCATACAATTCTTTGTTTAATAATATACTTTTTAAAGCACTTGAAACTTGATCACTCTTATGGACACTGAGCCAAAGAAACACTGGCTGATGTTTTGATCAGGTTCTCAGACAGATATCATAGGTGAATTCAAGAACTACTTTTCAATTATTCCTGTTGGAAAAACAATGTGTGTTGTGTGTGTGTGTGTGTGTGTGTGTGTGTGTGTGTGTGTGTGTATGTGTGTGTGTGTGTGTTTCTCCAGTCTGAATTAACTCAGGTTTGCAAAGTTCCTCTCTAAACCTGATGATAATGAAATAGGCATATCATCAGAATACATAATACAATATGTAAACAAAACAAAACAAAAACAAAAAACCTATTATTTTCTGTAGAACAGATGTTCTGACACCACATTTTTTAATGCCCAGAAGCGCTGGCCTAATTTGCTTCCTTGCAGTTGAAGTGCACTTATAAATAACAATCTGCCACAGTCCATCAGAGGTTCTTGCACATTTTGGATTATTCCCCAAATGATATTAAATGAACAGAAGCATCGCTGATTAGTAAAGCATGGTCAGAGATTAAAATACGGAAACTATATGATAATTGCTAATTCTGATCATGCAGATTATGCTACAGTGAGATGAAAACAAATCAGAATCCACATGCATGTGAGCCAATACAGTGAGAATACTCTTAAGACTGCATGAATAAAAGTGCAAGCACGCAAACCAGCACAAACTTGTTCGTCCCCGATTTTCGCCATTTTATGTTAGATACTGTTTTAGGTGTTAAATGTTAGGTGGAGGGATCCAACAGTGCCACGGCAGCAATACCAACCTGTCTGACGAAGCTATTTGAGCTGTCTGAGCTCCCATCAGATCGTTTAAACTTGCCTTTCCGCTTTCCTCCTTTACCCTGCACATTCACATTCAGGGAAAGTTCCAGATTTGTAGGTTTTTAATTTTGTTCTGATAATGAAAAATTTTATTATCAAAAATAAAAAAAATAAAACCCATAAGAACTACTTACAGTTACCTATTAACTAGCATCGAGAGATTTTTCTAATTATTACCTTTATTTTTTCAACACTAAATTTCTTTACGGCTTTAAATTGTGGCATACAAAAATCATGATTATTATCCTTTTTTGGTTCTGTTTTAGTTTGTCTCCAATCATTTTAATTAACAGAATGCAGACTCTGCTAACTGTGTCCACTGATATTGGTAAAGTTTAAAGTTTATGTTCAGATACTTTTAAGTTTATAGCTCTTCATATCTTGTCGTGGCAATCCTACTTTCCTCCACATCCTCAGACAAACAAGATTTCCTACTGTTCAGATACTTTTAAGTTTATAGCTCTTCATATCTTGTCGTGGCAATCCTACTTTCCTCCACATCCTCAGACAAGCAAGATTTCCTACACGTCTTTCATATAAACCAACAGTTTTCAATACGTAAATTTCATTTTGGAATAAGCTTCCCACAAGACTTCAAAAGGTCACAAAACTGATCCTAAGAAGAAGTGACAAGCAAACAAAATGCTAGGAGCCAGCTAAACAATTGATACAGAACTGCGAAACGCAAATTTAGAAAACTAAATAATGCTAAAACTTGCACTGAATAAGAATATGCAACTATTGCAACAAACAATATCAGTTTCGTGAAATCAAAATGACCCTTTCCTTAACATATAAAAATACAGCAGCCTGAAGCTTGCCATACCCAGTATCAATCAACATAATCATCAGCAAGAATTGTCAAGACATCAAAGAAAGAAAGAAACAAAAAACAAAACAAAACCCCAACAACCAGCAAAGAGGAGGGGAGTCAGGTACAAGGGTTGGATGGAGGCACTGAGGTGAAGTGGGTAAGGATCAGGTGAACTGGAAACAAAAAGGGGTAGGGGGTGGATGTGAAGTAGGTTGGAGGATCTGTGTTCTGTAGGTCAAAGAAGAGAGGCTGGTTCATCAACAACAACTTACAACAAATGACTGATAAACAAGAGAGGAAATTCACCTATTTTGACTTGTATGTGAAAAACATATGCAACAGCAGGATGAAAGGTACGGGTAGGTGGGGAAAAACAAAGTTACTGGATATAATTCCAACAGGTTGGTGGGAAAGAACAAAGTTACTGGATATAATTCCAACAGGTAGATGGGGAAAAACAAAGTTACTGGATATAATTCCAACAGGTAGATGGGGAAAAACAAAGTTACTGGATATAATTCCAACAGGTAGATGGTGAAAAACAAAGTTACTGGATATAATTCCAACAGGTAGGTGGGAAAGAACAAAGTTACTGGATATAATTCCAACAACACTTGATGACAAACACAAAAAATGTGCTCTGCATTAAAGTTTATACCTGCTGAATAAACGCCAATGTTACCACATGTGCACACACACACACACACACACACACACACACACACACACACACACACACACACACACACACACATTCATACAAACTTACATACACAGGTGCCTGAACAGCATGTTTACATAAATTCATTTACTATAAAAGTGATGCAAAAATGAGAAATGTAAAAACACACAGACAAGCACAAAGATCATGGATTAACCAGGGTTATTGATTTCTATTTCAATAAGGCATAATGAAGATGTGCAAATAAAGATAATTACAGAATATCCACAGATGTATGTACCTTTGAGTTTCACAGAAGAAATGCAAGAGCACTCAGGTAAGGTAAGACAAGGAGATACACTTTGGTAGATCTAGATGAGATGTTCAAAAACAAGTTCAACACAGACCGACAAAAGGACAGTAGAGAGAGAAAGAGACTTGGAGCGAGAATGGCAGACTGAATACTCTGTGCATGCATGCGTGCTTAGGTGCTTGTGTGCACAGGTGGGTAAATGGGTGAGTGTGAGATTGTGAGTGCATGTCAATGAGTCAGAGATGGACAGAGAGAGAGAGAGAGAGAGAGAGAGAGAGAGAGAGAGAGAGAGAGAGAGAGAGAGAGGGATGGATGGAGAGAGAGAGACAGACAGAGACAGACTGAAAAAGACAAAGTCACAAAGACAGAGAGACAGACAGACAGAGAGAGAAACACAGACACAGAGACATCCAGATCAGAGAGTGAGAGTGAGAGATCTATGACATCAAACAGCGGAAGCACACATACAGATGTGCATTTGCAACAAAGACATTAGCTATCACTGCCTATCACAAAATGAAAACAACTTTAGTGAAGTTCTCAAAACACCAGTGTTTTAGATCTTACAGTAGAAACGAGGGTATCCTGCCCTTTGAAGCAAAACACACACACACATACACACGCAGAAAAAAATTCTGACAAGGGTACCAACAAATTTTTTTGAAGAGTTTTCACATACTGTATAGTGATAATGGGCTTCAGGAATATGTGGTTTCAGCCACTTCGTCAGACTCACAAGACTTGAATTATGTCTTGCCAGAGGCCAAACAGTTTTGTCTGTCACAGAGTTATCAACTAATACAAACACTCAATCGACGAAAACAGTTAAGCCTAGGACCACGAGAGTAGGCTCCCTTAGGGAGCTTCCATCTCCATTAACAGGAAAGTGCTTCTAATGTAGATGCATGCTTTTAACCACATCACTGCTGTTGGATGGAATGGTGAGAACACCATGTTGTCGACTGGTTTTAGTACTCTCCCTTTCCCTATCCTCAGCTTTAGAAACATTCAGTCCATGTCCTCAAACACCCTGCATACATGATGATGTCCTCTGGTCTAAGTTGTCCTCTCCATCCCTGCTTTCACAAATGTAGAGATCAATCCACATCCCAGAAAATTCTTGCTGGAGGGATTATTTTCCCCTAGTTCTCGAGAAAGAGTATGACAACACCTTGATCTGAAATGGATCTAAAACACTGAAACACCATCTCAGCATCTGTCCCAATCTCATCTCAATGGTAATTCTCTGTGTGCTTTACTGCATGAGCGGACCTGGATATAACAGAACACATGTTATCACTGTGATTTAAGCCAATCAAACTGTTCATGTCATCCTCCCATTTTGTAGTTCGCAACAGAAAACCTTTTTTTCTTTTTTTTTTTGCTGTCCCAACCACTGCACCACCTCAGAGGCATTGCACTCATGCCACTCATTCCGACACCCCGTCCACAACCACAGCTCGGTCAGCCCCGCCGCAGCCCCGGCACTGGCAATCCACAGGGAGCAGTCAATGTCAAGTCGTCAAGAGGCAACCCACCGGAGGAGACACTGCACTGCTGCCGAGTCACATCGGTGGTGTTCAGTGGCACCTATTCTGATCTAACATACGCAGGACACCACCTACTAAGCCCCCTACTGACAACAATAATTGCTTAGTCGCAGAGCCGGCGTGAGTGAGCTCTCCCTCCGGAGGGCACCACCACGTCCATCCAATGACAGCCCCCATGGACTCGCCGATACTGGTGACCCCGACCGAACCAAACCAAGACCACAGATGTGGAGAGGACATCGAGATTGAGGTCACCACGAGAGCAGGGCGTGAAGGGCCACAGAATTTGAGACATTTTTTTTTTAATGCTGATCAATGAGAATGAGGATGATTAAGATGATGCTACGGATTTCCATTTCAGTCTGAGACTACATGACAGGGCTGTACTCTACGCTTCCTTTCATAATATATCCCGGCGTCAACCAGGCCCGAGAGATACAGGCACCTGCAGTGTTGGTCAGGAAATTTGAGCAACACTCTCAGAAACGCATCCATTAAGTGGATGAAACTCGACTGTGTGGTCCCAGTCTTCCCAACTGAGTCTGCAGCAAACTCAACTCTGGGTAGGAGCCGGTCAGGGCAGAAAAACACACATGACTCTGATGGGATTCAAACCCACGACCTCCCAGCCGGGAGTCCGCGACGCTAACCACTTTGCCACGGCGGCTGGTCGCAACAGAAAACCTTTGCACATGATTGAGTTTTATACACAATCCAACACTTTTCTGAGCCTTGAGAACAGGCAAATCTTGCGGCTGTGACAGACAGTGCTTCCCAGCTAAACCCAATCCACGTTACTCCCAATTCATCCCCTGTCACTTGTCTGATTAAGGCACTGCCCTAAATGTAAAAAAAAAAGTTATTATTATCCATGTTAATTAAGCTATTAAACACACAAACACATGGAGAGTTGAAGAAACTATAATGCTGAGCATCTGAACAGAACCACTCACTTCATATTGAGGACCAATCTGTAAGTGTGACAGCATTAGAAGTACTGGTTTTCTAACTGCTACATGATTGGTGTGTGTGTGGACCAAGTACACATGCACCAAAGAAAACTGTCATTATGTAGATCATGTATTGAAATCAGAGATAAACAACAACAAAAAAAGCATCAACAGTATGAACAGAAAAATGGGTTTCATCTACATTAAATGAATTTACAGCAAAATAGATACCTGCAATGTAACAGATATCCAAAGAGAAACAAAAATAGACAAATCTTTAACTTTACTTTGGCAACTTTTTTTTTCTTTTCCCAATATTGTCAGACTGCTTTGTTCACTGACCCCACTGGCAAGGATCTCTTGTTTGTCTGAAGAAAATAATGATTATCAGTTTCAAAACATTTTGTTCATTAAGATGAAATATCACTTACAAACAAAAGACAGGTGTGTAAAAGAACACAATTAATTTCAGTTGAGTGTGAAAACCCTTTCAGGGTTCTGACTGGAAACAATGCGATGTACTTACTAATGTGAGTCTATCAGCTAACGTGTCAATTGCAGTAGGTGTTTGGAATGTGGCAACTTCCTTTTCTACAAACAGTACACACAGTTTATGTGTTCACCTCATCTCCACCCCTTTCCTTCCCTCCACCCTCTCTCTATCTCTGTCTCTCCTGTCCTCAAAGAAAAATAGAGATCTATATTTTATGACAAATTTTTTTCAAAAAGGGAAAATAAATCAAAACACCTTTCCTAAGGTGTCCTTTGCAATAATTTTTATCAGTATTTAATCACAGGACAACACAGAGAAATGCGTAAAGAACTCCAAATGGCAATCTGATTCACTGAAAGTGATGGCCACTCTACTGTGAGACAGACAGACAGACAAACAGACTGGTATGATCAGCCACAGATTTGGCACCACTGCTACAAGAACCAACTTTTGGAGTCTAGTTAATGGCCAAATGGATATAATCGAGAGCAGGGGGGAACACTCCGAAAAGGCACTAATGACTGTCAGCGAAACATCCTATTCTATGAGAATCAGATAATGAAACCTGAAATGAAAGAATGAAAAAAAATAAGTACAGGCCAGTGACATTGAATCAAAGATCATAACAATAGGCAGCAGTATGAAGGGGTGAAGTAAATATATATGTATCTAGATGTGTGTGTGTGTGTGTGTGTGTGTGTGTGTGTGTGTGTGTGTGTGTGTGTGTGTGTGTGTGTTTGTGTGTGTGTGTGTGTTTGTGTGTTTGTGTGTGTGTGTGTGAATGTGCTGACAGAATTTCTCTTTAAACATCATACACATGATGTCACTTCAGTTTTGACATAAACTATAGTGTCCGTCATCCTTGAAAAACAACAGACCCCTGAAATATTGGAACAGATTTTTTTTACATTGCTTGTCTTTTCAGTTCAATTGAGCACATACGCTCACTTACGCATGTGTGTGTGTGTGTGTGTGTGTGTGTGTGTGTGTGTGTGTGTGTGTGATCCTTGAAAAATAACAGACTACTGAAATATTGGAAGAGATTTTTTTACATTGCTTGCCTTTTCAGTTCAATTGCGCACGCACCCTCGCTCATGCGTGCGTGCGTGTGTACAATGAACAAATACAAATGGGAAGAAAACAAGTCCTGGCTAATGATTCTTCCATGTTTTAAAACAATGACCTGACAGAGATTGAAAAAAAGAAAGCAAGGGTGGGCATGGGGGCATGTGGAAGCCGCCCACTCTGAATCCCGCACACAATGGCAAACACACTGATCCAGAATCGTGCAGTCTCATGACCCCTGCTTACAATGCAGACAGAGGTTAATACAGATCTTCAGGAGACCATTCAAGGGCAGATCTATACCTAGTACTGCTACCAAGTCCTTCTGGTGATATTCAGTGGCATCTGCTCTAAAACACACTCAAGATATCGTCAACTCAGTTCTTATTCCCCCTCCCCCGCTACTCCACCCTCTTTTCCCCCCATCCCCTCCACCTCTCAACTTTGGGGTCTAAACGTCACAAAATGTGTCTGATGGTACTCAAACCCCTGACTTTAGTTTGACTGTCAGATTTTAGTCAAATGTTTTAACCTGAAGACTGCCATTTTAAAAACTTTCCATGTCTGAATTTTTATTCTTTTGTTTCTAGAATGCAAACAAAATACAGAGCCAAACATACAATGGTTTAATTTGCAAGGCATATAACTCTAACCTTTCTATAATGATCATAGTTCTGGAATCAAAACATCAGTTGCTGACACGTAAAATTGTACGAGTTATGTGCGTTCAATGCTGCAAAGTCCAGATTTCTTTTGCCCCTTTGTCAAATCTGGTCGTGACACACACACAAATAAAAAACAACCCACTGTGCACTTTCTTCAGGAACACAAGTACCATAATTTACAAAAACAACAGAGTTCCTGCTTCCAGGTAATACGAGACCACACATAGTGGTATGCAACTGCATATGCCCATCATATTCACATACACTCATACATATGTACACAGGTATTCTGACCACAGCACACTGGTGCAAGCACACACAAAAACAATAAACAAATCAAAAAGAATGCTCACAAATTATGTACAGATATTCTTTAGAGTCCATCTGATTAACAATACACCACGGAAGGCTACAGAGAACCACAACAAGTAGTGAGATTTTCTGGAAATTCAGTGGTGCCAAATTCTCTATTTAAAGTTATGAATATGAGGGACATTGAAAACTGAAATGACCTTATACTGACCCAATTATTTACATTTACAGAATCAGACACCATAAATTACGTACACAAAAAAAGTAATGCTGCCGCTTGGATTCAGTGACCAACCATTATTCCTCTTAGCTAGGGAGAGACTGGTCTGAGTCAGCTTTAGCTACCCAAATTAAAATTTCAGAAAACCAACAGGCAGGTAACACGCATTTCCAGCAAGTCAAGTGACTAGCCTATGAAGTACAGTGATGCTGCTCACACAAAGATTTAGGTCCACCTTCATAACTTTTCAATCCCTCTGAATTTACGGCCTGTGTAGCCTCTCCTGCCTGAACAGAAGGGTTACTAAAATTCTATAATCTCAAAATCTCTTTCGTCACGAGGAAAAAAAAATTCACACAGTATTGCCAAGTGATTGTATAGCAAGATATTACAATTCCACATCATAAAGTGTGCTTTCAGAGGGGTTTGGGATGGGATAAAGAAGGGAAGAGACAACAGTTTTCAATTCAAAGTACTGGTGTGACTGCTACTAGTGCTAGCGTGTGCAGGGCTATTTAAATGTTATAAGAATTTGACAGGGTTTTCAACCAGATAGGATAATGGGGATTTCATACCCCGGCCTTCCTTTTTCAGGGGTTTTCACCTCCCATATGTGAATGAAGCATGGTTGGAGGTTCGATTATTTTATAATCTACAGCAATATCATGAATCAGATCTGATGATGTGATGTTCACCACATGTGCTGCCAAGCAGTGAAATACAAATCAGCATTTCCTTCCAACAAGTACAATGTGATCAATGTATCCTGAACATAATTGTAATTGGCACTACCGTTGTGTTATCCATCTGCAGGGATGATCATGACCAAACCTGTCCTGCAGGCCTGAATTAGCCTAATCACCACTAGAGTTTGTGTATTTATTGAAAATAAGATGCCTACTTTGGCTGTGCTATTTATAACTTTCACCTACTTTGGCTGTGCTATTTACAACTTTAAAAGCGCACCCCTATCTTGGTAAATAGGAATCTTTGTGTTTTCAAATGAAATACATTCTGAACTTTACTCCTATCCACAAAAAATAAACTTATATCTCTGTTATAAGCAACTAAAAATGGCTTATCGGTGTAAAAATTATAAATTGGCAAAAACACTACCAAAACTGTTTGCACAAAACAGAGATATAGCAACAAAGAAACAAAATGTACATCTAAAGCATTTCTTTTTAGCGTTGCGTTGTTAATGTTTCATTTTTAATCTTAATTTTCCACACATGTCAATAAAATCCAAACTTTGGCAAACTTTTGTAATTATAGAAAGGGAATTAACTCTACTGTCGCCAAAAGTCTGCTCGCAAAATGCATACTTTAAAACAAACACAAGTATTCTACCTTTAACTTACACCACTTCCATAAGTTAACATGTAGCTAGGCAGTACAGTGCTGAGTATCTACTTGAGCTGACATAGTCAGTCACAGATGCCAGGGACCAAAAAAATTTCATGAGGAACTCCTGACCAAAGTCTATACAAAACAGTATTTTGTCTATTTCTTTCTTTCTCTCTCTCTCTCTCTCTTATATATATATATATATAAATATATATATATATACACTGGTGCGATATCATCTTCAGTGCCAATTCAGTTGTATCATTTTTCATCCTACTCATTCCGGCTCCCTGTCCACATCCACACAATGACTTGTTCTCTTGTTACCCTAACACCAGCAATTCACAGGAAGCTGTGGATATCAAACTGTCAGAAGGCAACCCACATTATCCTGTTGTGGTCACTTTGGTGGTGTTCTGTGGTGACTGTTCAAATTCAACATAAACAGGACACAGCCTATTCAGCCCTTCTATTGATGACAATCGTTGCCTAGTTGCTGAGCCACACTGAGTAGCATCCCTTCCTCAAGGCGCCACCATGGCCATTCAGTGACAGTCCCCATAAACTTGCTTGAACTTATGACCTCAATAAAAATAAAGCTCACCAAGGTAATGAATAAAAAATCAAAAGCGATGTGAACACAAAAGCAGGTCATGAAAGGCCGCAGAATTGGACTTTTCCTAAATGCTTCTTGATGAGAAAGAGCATGATGAAGTTGAAGCTATGGAGTACCATTCCAGTAAAGGACTACATGACAGGGCTCTACTCTAGTCTATGCATCCTTAAAATAGTTGCACAATGTACGACGGTGTCAACTACACCCGAACGACAGAAATACCTGCAGTGCAGGTCAGGAAATTTGAAAGAAACACTCAGATGGCATCCATTGAAGTATGCATTCACTAAGTGGATGGAACTTGATCATGTGGTTCCAGTCTTCCCATTTGAGACGACATCAAACCCAGCTCCAGGTAGTGGCTGGTCTGAGCCAAAATTCTGACAAATAAAACAACTGATGAAAACAAAACCTAAGACCTCCTTGTCTGCTATCTATGATGCTAACCACTAAGCCACAGCAGCTGGTTATGCAACAGTATTTCAATTTCTATGATTTAATTCAATTACTAAGATAAAATGTTAACAAAAACACTGGTCATTTAGTTGCTCTAGCAACATTAGTCACTTACGTAAACCAGTTTATAGGCTATAAGCATACCACCAACTTAAACCAGTTATGCACTAGGTGGCACCACCTCTTTCACAACAAATTCATTATGACATCACAGTAATCCTGACATTTTTTTTCTGGGCAAGCTCAGATCTTTTATTCTGTTTCTGGTTTTAATGATACATGTATAAGATTTCTGAGAAGCTATATGCATGTTAATTTGAATCCAATGTGGGAATAAGGACTGATTTGAGCAGCTGAGACCTAACTCTAGTAAAGTTCTGTGATGTATTCTATAGACTAGCGTGACAAAAATCCTTCCCATCAGGCATCTTGTCTAAACTGGTCTAGTAACCTGGCATCAATACACAATCCGCAGTACTTGCAGAGCTCTCTTCCAATACATGCATCTGTATATATGTGGAAATTAAAAAATTACATTACTTTCTAATGTTATGTGTATTATTGTCTTTGTCCAGTGGGTGGATTTGAATACACATCTAACAAATGTCAATGAATGCAACTCAAATATCAGAAGTTTTTCTGATGCTTCCTGTTTGGCTACATTTATTTACAATGTCAAACTCTTGCAATCTATATAATGGTTATTGTACCTTGTCAAACTTGCTGAATCTTAAGTAACTGAAGGAGGGTACATTGCCTTACATGGTTCACAGGATAAGAAGGGGGTGGATATGGCAGAGTTAGCTGCAGTGAAAGAGATACCCTTGGAACTGTCAAGCAGTATACCTGAGATGAATTTTAATGAACTGATTCTCCAAGCGCCATAAAGCTGTTTCCAGTAGGCTGAATGTTGAAACACAACCAAAGAGGCAATTGTTCTACTTCATTAGCTCTCAGGCTGAGTTCAGGAGTATAAATCTCAGCCTGGGAGTATACCCCACACGAAGTACTGCAGAGCTACCTGGAAATGGTGCCTGCTGAGATGTTCTTATTCAGTTACTGTACCCTGCTGAGATGTCCTTATTGCTGATGTTGAGGGAGATGAGCTTCATAAGGTGTCACGAGGGGAGTGCCAAGGGCAGAACCTCTTTCTATAATAATACAGACACCTGCATGGGTGATGACTCATGTCCCCCCCCCCCCCCACCCCCTCCCATCTCGTCCAGACTAAAAATATCAGAGAGGTCTTATTCCTGACGGAAGGTGAGGGAGTGCCAGGCTCCTGGCTCTTAGTGAGAAGCTCAAGCAAGAAACAAAAGTTGACAGACCCATCCTGATGGAAGGTAATATACACTACAGAGACTATGAATCTCAATGCGATGCCAATCAGAAACAAAAGGGAGGTGGAAGGTGATTCTCACTGGACAGGTGGTCAAATGAACAGGATAAGGAAGAGATCTCATGCGGCTGTCCAATGAGGGGATAGGGCCTCCATGACACAAGTCCCTGAAAGACTTCCTGCAAGAGGAAATTGTCTTGAAAGAAGGGGTCTCCCGGATGGCCAATAGTGGTGTGTGTGGCTAATCAATAACCTTTCATGGTGCTGGAACTAGTGGAAGATAGTTTCTGCACTACTGACAGGTTAGAGAGAAAATGTCTAAAGTAGATAGCGAATCAAGTTGTCCACACATCAAGCCAATTGCCATCCACTTGTGCCAAAAGTCTTGCGCATGGACTATGCTTCTGAACAACATTATGTGGTTGCCTGGGACTACACTCCCCACAGCTTTATTTTTCCATCCCATGTGAGACACTTAGTTAAAGGGCCGAACAAACAAGGCTAACACATTTCTAATCCAACATTTTTGTTGTTGTTGTCCAAGCAGAGGCATGTATCAAACTTGTGTACTAGTTAACTAGAGAAAATTAAATTCCCAGAAAGTGATGACGTCATTTTTGCACAATTGTGTGTGTGTTGTCATTGTCTGAATATTGCCTGACCACTTGTGTACAAGCTTTCATGCTGTATCTACATTATCTACAGGAAAATAAACCTAGTCGAGTTTGGTATTAAAAGAATTGTCAGGAATTCGCCTATTCAGTCATCTCAAAAACACAGATATATTACATTTTTCATGAAAACCACTAATTATCAAACTAACAGCCCCACATGTAATGGCCGCTCAGGAATGCCGAACACATTGTTGCCAGACCGGCTTTACACAAGTGACATTCAGTTCGCCGAGTACAGCAAACACCCCTTTCCCTGGCCTGCATTCACGGCTTGGCCTCTGCAGCTGTGGGCGAGCTGTAAACTCCCCTTCCTCTCAAAACTAAGTGGCTTGCTCTGAACAGCCGTGGCGATCCCGCTAAAGCATCTCCATTGGCTAAGAATGCCCTGACAGACCAATCCAGCTAGAATTGGTACTGGTTGTAGGTAGCTGCACTGGGGCTTGCACAAGAGCCACACAAGAAGGTACAGAATCTGAGGGCTGGCACAGAGAATGCCTGAGCCAGGCTTCCTGAGATTGTCTCAATAAGGTGGCAGTGGCAGGTGCAGAACACTAGACATGGCTGGGGAACCAGGACATGCCTTCCGGATCACTTGTGATGGATCAACTTGGAAGGGAAAAGCATAGGCAACAAGGCCTGTCAAGTACATGGAGAGAGCATTGGGACTAGTGACATGAAGATCTGGAGATGCTACAGCCTATCACAAACAGATCAACCATGACTGTGAACCCTCTGTTCCATACAGATCACAGGATGGCCCTGTTGAACATCCCATTCTGTCTTATAGACCAAGGAGGACCTTCAGAGAGAACTGACCAGGGCATTCTGACTCCTGGCAATATGTCTTGCCATGATGATGATCCCAAGTGAATCACACCTGTGCAGGAGAGCTTCAGCACAAAGAGAGAGGTTGACTGACCATGCCTCCCACCCTCTGTTCATAAAACAAGCCATCCAAATCCAAACTGGAGGTATCTATGTTCAAGGACATTCAGTGGATCAGGAGAGAAAGAGAGGACTACCTTGGCTCAGCACAGTACAGTCCATCCCTGTTTTGCTGCCCACTGGAACCATGGACCTAACAAGATATGCAGTCCTACTGGCAGGTCTTTCACTTTCAGGACCAATATGCTTAGAACTCGCTTAAGAGGAAATGCTTGAGGATACATCCCACAGGAATGATGAGAACCATGGACTCCATAATGCCCAAAAGGAAGAGAGGGATCGGGGTGTAGCCTGAAAGGATCATCGTAACTGTGAGATGAATTCCAAGAGACGGGTAACCTGGAGTTGGTCATGTATGGATGCTTTAGAAAATCCCCATAAAAGAGGACTGGCTGGGAAATACCTCATACTCAGCTAGGTTGGTGATAAACCCCAACTCGGAACAGACATTAAATTGATGGTGGGCGCAAAGAGCTTTTACGGGGGCCAGGATAAACTAGTCGTCAAGGCAGATGGACAGGATACATTCCCTTCTGGCATGAGAGGCCATCTCCCTGACCGCCTTTGTTGAGAGGAAGGGGCAAGGGCCCTGAATTTAAACCTTTTTTTTGTCCTACAGGAATCGCAGATACTGGCAATGAACTGGGTAAATGAAGACCTGAACGTAGGCATATCTATGAAAGATGCCCACCCCTTCCCCTTTCTCCCCCTCACATGCCTTCCTCCTATCTTTTCCTACCAAGGGTAGAGTCCCTGATCTGGGACTTGAAATACATTTTGAACTTGGCTTTCCTCTAGAAGCGACTGAGCTGTGAGAGGTCAAGAATAATCCAGCCTACCTATCTTTGGGATGAGGATCAGTTAAGAAAAGAATCCCAGCATGGATTGTATTATAGGATGAGGATCAGTCAAGAGTTGAATCCCACCATGGGATGTATCAACACAGCTCCCTTGAGGAGAATTTGGATTTGCTGTTTAAGCACTGTCTCCTGTTCAAGAGAAGCTAGTGTTAATCGAGGTGGGAAGCAGATGAATGGTGGTATTCTCCTTCCCATAGAAGATACCCCTTCTCTAGCACCATGAATATCCACAGGCTTAGTCCCACACATTGCTGCTAATGGGCATTCTGGATGGGCCGCCTGTCTTGTAGTGGAGGGACTGTCTTTGGTTGGAAAAAGACAGGATTCTGGAGGGGGAGGAAGGGCTATTTCTGGCTGGGGACCAGTAACGGGTGCTTTGGACGTCATCAATAGCAAAGTGGGAAGGGAAGTCTTGCCGACCTTGGTCAGAGGTAGGAGGCTGCAGGCCTGAAACTTGGTAGAGCTGGAGGCCTTCCTATACTTGTCTGGTGGAGGCCATATAGGAGGTTGTCACTTACCCCTTCAGGGTAGCCTGCTGGCTGAGGGGTAGTCTGGACCTGTGAATGACAGCATCCCTCTGGCCAGAAGGGTTTTGAAATGGAGCATGGTTCTGCTGTCATCACAGCAGAAAAGTGTCAAAATATCTTACTGAAGGAGATCTGACAGACTCCAAACAAGAACCCTTCCAGGTGCGTCTGGGTATCCTGGCAATCTTGGCATAAAATGACAGCGAATCTCTCTACTCTGGCCATGCCTTCACTACTCATTGGATAGTGAGGTCAAAGATGATGTAGGCTGCCGACATAACCAGAATGGCGGCGGCGGTGATGTGATCCACGTCTGAGATGTCATAAGGGAGAATGGGGCAACTGCCATAGGCATGGGTTTGGGACCAGGAGTCAGTCCTGGGGGACACAGCAAGCCCTGTAGGCCTGGTGACCGACTTAAAAGTATGACCAGATGGCCACCTTGTTGCTTGTCCTTAATTAAGAAAGATGCCCGGTGGAGACTCTATCATGGCTGCCAGTGAGTCTTTCCTTGGAGGTGGGACAGGAGTTGTACCCATGGCAGCTGTAGCTGGCTGCTCCCATGTGATGGAAGCAAAGTGCTGTGCCTAAACCCTCTTCAGTACAGAGTGTCCCCGAGCACCTGTAATAACTTACCATGACATCAGGCACCTGATGGACCCAGTAAAACAAACAGAGATAATGGGGGAGGAGTGGCTGTCATATTTACCACAGAAACACTTATCTCAAGCAAATGCTTAATTCATTTTCCCCCCCAATCCTTTCCATACCTTATGCGAACCATTTGACAGTTCTTTTCTCATCAGTCTCTGTTGCCAGCCAAAGGAAACATTCATGGCACTGTTTGAACATTCTTCTTTTCGGAAGCAGTAACTTACAGATTGGCCTTTTTTCTTTTTTCTTTTTTGAAGCAGTACCATTACTTCTGTTCAGGGATGTATGAGACTAATTCCAGTTTCTGAAGAAAATGCATATTCCTATTCCAGATTCCAGGAATCTCTTAAAGGTAAACAATGTCACTTGTCGCCTTGTCCTTGTGATTCTACCTAAGCACATGGGAATTTGGATTTGTCTGATCTGTCACTAAATGGCATGAAAACCAACTCTGTGTTCAACCAATCAGTGCACTAACAAGTTCATGCCTTTCAATCCATCCACCACAACCAAGCTAAAAAAAACAACAATGCATGTGGCAGCTGTGTATACACGAAATACTGAAGTAGGTAAGAATGTTTGTATTCTGTGATGAAAAACAAGATTCACATCTCAAAATGCATCCTTGGGACATGGGCCAATTCTGAAATTGCACACTGTAGTGAAAATGCAATATTTACCCCAATCAGCATTAACTGCGATCTTTATATATTCATCTGTGATGCAAATGAAGGAAACAAACATATGTAATAAGTACATAACTAGAACATTGTAAATTTTAATCCCAACCAAAAACTGATGACATTTAATTCATTGATTCCATGGATCACTGACCTAGCTGCATGCAGCACCGTTTGGTTTACAGTACTAACACTGTAATTTATTAAGTCTTTCAGCACCTGAACATAGATCTAGTTGTGAGAGAAGAGCAGACACAAGGAAGTCTGAAAGTTAAATCATGTTAGAGATGAGAGCTCTCATCTGAAAGTCAGATATGTCAAAGACGAGAGCTCCAATCTAACCACAAAATAACATCTAGTGAATTGCTAAGTAAAAATCCAAGAACAGTCTAAACCGCCTTTGTAATTACAACAAACAAAAACTGAATGGTCACTGAACAAAACAGTGCTTGAAGTGAAAAACAGAAAGAAAAAGATAAAACAAAAGAACACACACACACACATACAAAAGATATAACTATTACAACTAACACCAAGAAAGATCAGAAAAATCCAAAAACGCTTCCCCAGCTGATGATGGAAGCCTCCACTAGATAGAAAACAAACAAACAAAACAAAACAAAACAAAAGACATACTATGAACAAATGTTGTGTAATCAATAAACACCTCCCCTCCTTCCAACAAAACGACTGGCAGTAACACCACCTGATGTTTGAACTGTTACTCTCTGACGAACAGCTTAACTGGGCAATGTATAAATATTGCAGCCACACAGTTCTCTCCCTTGTGCATTAATGGGGAAAATCTCATGATTTTGAGCAAGGCCAGAAGATACAATCACTTCTCTGTTTCCATGCATTATCACTTAATAGCTGCAAAACAGTACATTACATTCCAGTGTTTGCATGATACAAACACTGTAACATGATGTTTCGCAGCTATTAACTGTTGTTCTGTCTGCAAAATATGTTGTTCCACCTGCAGTTTAAGACATGTAAATCAACTGGTCACTTCTCCATTACTTGAACATTTCAAATGGACAACTGACCTGACTGGGGCACAGCAATAGTGCATCCTTTTTATTCTGACTATGTCCACAGACAGAAGCCTTGGTGCATCAAGTGCTTTTTGATTTGCTTTTGTAAGTTCATAACTGATCTGTATCCACTATATTTGTCAACCAACAGAGTCACAGACCATTTCAACAAGCCTCCCCAAAAGAACTAATTCACACAGCTGATTCAAACACAATTGGCATTTCTAAACAATAAAGTGGTTAGTAGTAATGTATCAGGGGGGGATCACACTCTTGAAGCTGAAAAACGTAAAAATCAGATAAACATCATGAAAATTATCTCAAAGATTTCATCACATTAGTAATAACAAACTCCGAAGGTATGCAACTTGGTCAAAAGAAATTCATCAAATCTACCTGACTTGCAAGACTTGGTTTTTCCCTCTACAAGCTATAAAACTGTCAACGGATCAATGTCTCATTCGCTAACACAAACACTGGCTCAAAGAAGACAGTACTCCTTTGCCTGTAATCCTTTGCACCAAATGACTGCGTCAAGTATCCAAGAGTATGCGCCCTTTGAAAGATCCAACATGCATGTTCAACATTCATCATGACAATAAAAGTGTCCATAATGGCTATGCAAGCAAAACTTTCGGCATTAAATTTGATAAGATTCTGGTATCAGGTTTATCAATAACCTGGTAACTTCTAGCAGGATATACCATAACTCTTTAGTTTACTGGAAAATGGTAAGCATACACCTTCTCTAGGATGGACCTGTAACACTATGCACAAATGCTTAATAAATGTCTCTAGTCTAATGACCAAAGCAGTTTGAGCTATGATATCAGTCAGCACTGGTTGAGTCAACAGGTCTCAAGTTACTTTTAGTCAGTTATCCAAACTTAAAAAGTAAAAATAATTCCCACAGACGAAATAGATTCTTTTTTATTTGATTCCCATTTCAGTGTAACTAAGCACAGATTGAATTCATTTCTAAATCCTCTCCTCTCATCCTGTCCTGAAAAATCAATTTAAATATCAATTCAGTTTGCCAATTTTGGTCAAAAAAGTTTTAAGTTTAGCAGACAGTGACACTCCTCCCTTCCCTTCTCCCTATGTGAGATACTGTTTCGCACCACTGCTAGTTTAGTATAGGTTAGGTTTGAATTCAGCAGCTGGTCTCTTGACATGAGCAAGGCACAAAACTGTTCACAGCGGAAGAAGAAAAAAAAAAAAACCAGGAAGAGTAAATAAACGTAGTTCATACCATAGTTTATCTGTTCATAACAAATTGGTGATGGGCCACGACAACAGTCAATTTGAGAGCTCAATGTACACAGCCAGACTGTGTCTAGTCCTTTTTGAGCCATGGGATAAAGTTAAAAATTTCTGTTTGCTTCAATAGTTCTTTGGAGTATAAAACACTTTTCGTGGCAGCAGAGTTTACTCTCTTGCTTCTAGTCTGTGAGTTTGCCAAAGTCTGCTTTCTAATATGTTTGGAGCAAACTGGAAAAATGTCAAAAAGATGCTTTCAGTGTGTGCCCATAGAACACAATGTCATGTCTCTGTTCCATACATATGGTTTGTAAAAATGGTAAAGATGCTAAATTTTCGCTAAATCATAATTTTCACATGCTGGTGGGACATCATTAGTTGTCTAGACTTATTATTGTTTGTTGAAAGGAAAAGGACTACAGCGCAAACTATTCACAAATTTATGATTCCTCTTTGCTTTGATAGTGGCAACAAACAAGATGCACAATAAACTTACAACGAGCGCAGATAAGCTCCGCATCCTTTTTTTTGTCATAGAGCATACAAAATTTTGGTATCTTTGATGCTTCTTGGATGCTCGATCTGGCTGACAGAAAGCTATGGCAAAGGCAGCCCCAGTCATAATAGTGTTAACTCATTCCCCAAGCATACTGCCTATTGGTAAGGCCAGTCTTTCCCTGTGCACATGCACTGACATTGTATTACAGCAACAACATAAAACATCAATAGCAATATGAATATGCTGATTTTTTTTTTTTTTTTCCTGTTTTTTCTTCTTTTTGGCTGTCTGTGTTTTACCTTCAACTTAGTTTGATACTCAGCACTTTTTGATTGATATATAACAAAAACA
The DNA here is from genome assembly GCA_033310375.1 of Conus canariensis. Lineage (NCBI taxonomy): Eukaryota > Metazoa > Mollusca > Gastropoda > Neogastropoda > Conidae > Conus > Conus canariensis. The sequence continues at coordinate 134,887,690 of CM065714.1, read as the reverse complement.
AAAAAAATAATAATACACCTGAAACTAATTTCAGGTAATTAAAAAAAAGGTTGGTGGCACATTACGAACAGAGCATGATGCTCAAGCCAATCCACATGCAAGTGGTACTTAGGAAAAAGTTAAGGCAGCCAATGCCCAAACTTGAAGCATCACATATATTGCATTTACAGATACTGGTCTTCCACTTAGAAAGACGAACCCAAACCTCTCCTCACCTTGGTGGAGCACAGAATGGCATAGTGATTGTCTGGACTTGCAGACTTCCACCCCCTATCCTCAATCCCATTCCCACACTACTGGGGAGTTCTTCCCAATCCCACCATTATAAAATGTGGTGACGATAGCTTAAAGTTAAACTCTACGAAACTGGTAACTGTTCAAGATATTAATATATTTAACAAAATCATAAGTCTCATGGTTTTGCAAATTATGCGTTCATCACTACACCTGTACAAGGATCAATCCACAAATGCGAATACCTCCTCGATTAGACTGAAACTATGTACTTTGTTCTTGAGAAATTGATGTAGAATGGGTCCAGTCTGATTGTAAATACAGATGTTGATCAGTATTACCAGTATAATCTGCCTAACCTTCTTCAAGCACATAAAATCTAACCAGTCTCTATGATTAACATCAAACATATTCATTAATTTGTTTTTCGTTAAGTCCATTTCAAACCAACCGCACTCCTCGATCCTGTGGTAAGATGATGATGATACTGGGCAAGATGGAGCGGAATGTTATACGACTTTTCTTCCTAAACATAACTAATCGAGTAATTCCAGGCCTAGTCTCAGCTACGGCTGCCTACCCCATTTCTCATTGGGTGGCCCAGTTCCAGACGATCCTCACATCACAGTAGTAGGTCTACTCGTTTATTAGATCACATATAATAAACACATCTGATCCAGTGCGTGATTCACAATCGAACAGAAAATGCGTGCGTGCGTGACCAAAACCAGTCAACATGGATATGAGGAACTGCCTTCAACTGTTTAAGAATAAATCGAATACCTGTGAAACTGGCGGCATATCTCTGTCTATGAAGTCCTGGAAGTGGGATGCTGGCTGCGCCATGTTCGTTTCCTCGCAATAGATGCTTGAGCAGCCGCCATAAGCACCAGTGGGGGCTTAACATACATCAGGCTATGCAATTGTCACATAGTAATCAGAAAAAATGATCTGTCGCAGGAGGTAACTGTCAGTAAACCCCAACAATACAACACACACAATGATGATGTCTATTTCCCTATTCAGTAATTCACGCAGTATCTTCGGATGTTGACTTTCACAAGAGGTTTTCGTGGGTAACTTTCGATAACAGAATCAATGTTGTTTGTTTCGTGATTCTGTTTGGAAGAAAATCATACACATTATCATTTCAAAGGTTATGAGTATCTGTAATATTTTTTTCACCCAACGGTAAATATCTCATTCAATGTGCTCCGTAAAAATTTACAAGGTCATCGTTCTATATCCAAACATCCTTTCCGGTCTCAAGTCCCAAAACAAATTACGGCAGCCTAGTGTAACTGTAACGGAAAATTTTATTGGCTCCCGGCTGGCACAAAAGACCAAAGAGAGCAAATGCAGTTATCGTTCAGCAACGCTCAACTATTGGCTGTATAAGAAGCTGTCAAAATCTACCAAAGTTGGCAGACATGATGACGGGGGTGTACTTCTAGTGTAACAAGTGGGCGTGCTCATTAAATTGCCGAGGCTGGCCGGTTTTTTACGCCAAGTAAAGACTGATACCATTTTTGAATTATCGTAATATAATTTATTTGAAAATAACGTTGGTATAGGCTTTGGTACGTAGCTAAGCCCTGAGCTCTCTATGCCTACTCTTAATTTTGTATACAATTTCATGGAAAGGTACATACAATACATCACCTTCCAAAGAGTATAGCCACATAGCCTACTCAACAAACATGAAGTGTTTTCACAGCAAACTTATTCAGTTTCTCTAATCTTTCCTTTGTTGGTTTATGGTATCACACTCAAAGTGTCACTTGAAGTCTTGAGTTATCTCCTGACGTTCCATGATGTTACTTCAACCGTAATCGTAGTCTTTTTTTTCTTTCTTTCTTTCTCTTGCGTTCCCGGCCATGCTAGATCCTCAATCCAGTGAGTAAGGCGAAGTCCACAGTCCGCCGTAGAGACACCACCAGTCCCACAGCTTCTCCTGGACCTCAACCAGACTGGTCCATGTCTGGCGCCTCAGTCGTATTCAAACTCAGTCGTCTTCGGTTGTCAAAGAGGAAAATCGTCAACAGAGAAACAGTCGAGTGCAAAGAAGTGTGTCCTTCAATCACCAGTGTTGTTGTTGTTGTTCTTGTTGTTGTTGTTTTGATAGATTCTATTCGTGATTTCACATGGTAATCATATTCTTTGTTTTCTCCACAAAAGCGCTAATTTGAAGTGAAAAGGGAGGGGGGAAAGACATAAAGAAGAAACAACAGATCTCAAGAATATCTGCATCAAAAGAAGAAAAAACAGATCTCAAGAATGTCTGCATTGGCAGAAGAAGAACAACAGCAACAACATCTTAGTCGAGAGAGAAAAAGTTTACATACTATTTGGAACTAACATAAACTACTCGCCGGATCCACTTTTGAAAACAAAACTCAAACCCCAGTAATAGAAAAGGCTGAAGAGAAACAAAGAGTTAAAGCTACCTGCACTCCACATTTTCTGAGTGTCGTGGGAATAGGACTGCAGAACTTCCCAAAAGACGTTGGCGGGAGGGACTGAAGACGGAGGGAGAGGGGTGTCTAAACCGTCCTTTGATGAACCGTCCTTTGCCAGGCTGCTCCACCAAAATGTGGAGGGGGCTGTGGGTTGGTCACGTTATCAGCTGGGTGGCGAGTGGGGGCGATATGAGTGTAACGCTAATTGTTTGGGCTTGGTATTGTTGTTGTCATCGTCGTACGACCATACCTGTTGGGAGGTGGCATTACCAGCAGAAGGCGCCTGGGTGGCAGATAGGCGTGGGGCGGCGCAGACCACCATCCTCGCATCAGCAGTGGCGACGGGACTGGCCTGTGTCACCAGGAGAAGGGGGGAGGGGGAGGGCGGTGACTCTCGAGGCTGTGGGGCAGTTCGACGACGAGGAGCTATTATTCTGCGACTTCACCATGGTCTGCACGACTAGCAGGGCCATCCCTTTGGGTGGTTAGGGAGGATGGAAACGTCCTTCATGGGCGCAGAGTGGACACCGATCTACGCACAGCGGCTTGGCGATTTCTGTCCTACACGTTTCCCGAGTCGGCCACACGCGGCACAAGACTGAAGCTTCTCAGCATGAGGGTGGCCGTCCGGTAGCATTGGAGGGAGTGGCACAAGCAAAACACCATCATTACGATCGACCACGAAAGAAGAAAAATATCGACTAACTACCAACAGCGTAACCCAGGCTTCAGTCTTAGGAAACCGACTACCCTGGGTACTTCATTCCCACCGAAGACACAGATTCCAACGAAGCCTTCCAGCTGACAAGTCCGCCAGACAATCGACTCTACGTGCTGCAGTTTGCTGCAGCGAACAACTTGTCCCTAAAAGCATTTGCCGTATTGACATTAACCTCAACCTATCACTGTGGCCTTGGCAGTTCCCTGCGAAGTGGCATAGCAGCGAATACCAAGGGCGAGGTGGCAGATCTCCTTTGAGGGACACTGATGTGAGAGGTCAGTGTCAGGCGGTGTAGCGAACCTTCCAGCCGTATAGGTGATGGCGGCCTGTGTCGCCGGGGGACGGCTGCTAGAGATGTGGGGCGGTTGGCCATGGAGCGCTGCCTGACTGCTATTACCCTGGCCTGGGAAACCACGCTTTTGGGCCCTGGCATGGTGGGCACACCTCTCGGGGTTGAGTTGAAAAATTGCACTCTCGGCAAAAGTCAGCGCTGGACTATAGAAGAGACTCGCGCAGCGCTCCAGCGACTGTCATGCTGCTCCCTCTTTGAGATGGTCTCACGCAGCGCAGTACCATCGCCACCCGAACATTATAGAAGGCCGCCTGAAGACAGGCCTTTTCAGGGTAAACCCTGAAGACAGGCCTTTTCAGGGTAAACAGGCGAAGAAAACCGACACACACCGTCGGCCGACCAGTACCACAAAGTGAACCGGAGTTCACACGAAACCAGAGCTAAGAGAGCAACAGACAATAACCCTTAAACAATCAAACTTCAACAACAAGAAGCAAC
>CM065714.1:134873486-134878486 GCA_033310375.1 Conus canariensis | reverse complement strand
TAGCAAAGAAACAAACCTCTACGAAATGACGTCTGCGTAATGGAGCATAAATATCTCCATCGATTTGGAACACAAAAAATTCCTCGGATGCGGAGAGAAAGCGAACTTATCAGGACACAGTGTTCTCTCTCTCTCTCTCTCTCTCTCTCTCTCTCTCTCTCTCTCTCTCTCTCTCCCCTCATTATTGTCATTATCATTATTATTATTATTATCATTATCATTATTACTATTATCATTATTGTCGTTATTATATTATTACTATTATTGTTCTTCTTCTTATTATTATCATTATTATCATCATCATTATCATTATAATTATCATAAGGAAAAGCATTTTTCATCAGTGTTTTTCGTTTTGTAATAAGGCTCTTTACACTGTGTTTAATTTTGCTAAACAGGATCCCAAATCCTTCTGCCCCCCCCCCCCCCCCCACAACCCTCCCCCCTTCCTCCACCGCTCTCCCCTCCTCAACCTCCTCTACCCTTCCTGACCTGCCCACGTAGTCTGGCATTTCTCACGTGCGGTCATCGCGAGTCCTGAGGGTCTAGGGTTTCGCCACTTGTCGGAGTCCCTGCAGACGCCAGCTGCGAAGTTATGGAGGTGGGGGGATGGAAATCTGTCGACACCACGGACCTCTGTTTGAGGCACAGGCTTATTTGTGCTCGACACCACGAACCTGCAAACCCTCTCGCCAGCTTCGTGGATCGACACCCCCTCAGACCCCCCCCCCCCCCCCCCCCCCTCGCCGCAAGGAAACCCCAGCCCTGAAGCTGTCAGAATAAACGCCGATGGAGTGCAGAGTGTAGTGCAGTGTCTGCTTCATCGTCTCCACGCCAGTTGAGAGAGAGAGAGAGAGAGAGAGAGAGAGAGAGAGAGAGAGAGAGAGAGAGAGAGAGAGAGAGAGAGAGACTTTGACACTTTGACACTTTGATATTTTATTGTCATTACCAAAGAGGTCTTTTGACAAGGGCGGAGAGGTATCACAACAATAACATTTCCCTCTTCCTTTCCTACAAACAAATAGTACACATTCATTCCTAGTGTGTACCAAATCAAAGGTTAAAAACAAATAAATTCGTAACATTTCCTTATGTCCTCACGCACAGGAGTAATGCAATTAAAAAAAAAAAAAATCTTAAGACTGACTCAACCATCCACTCAATCAAATGATGACATTGTATCTTACTGATCTCTTCCACGTGCGATGAATGATAATATTCATTCAGATATCTCTCATAATGCATTATCTTAAATTTCACTATCCTTCATCTGTCTAATTTTCAATGCTTCTGCGATGAATTTCGCAACTGATTTAATTAAAAGTTCATCATCTGATGATAACACGACAGCAACATTTTGTCTTTTCGCTATATCTAACTGGAAAAATGAACAATTTGTACGCACTTCATTATAAGCAGCACAGTGGAACAGAAACAATACCCCCCTGATAACAGTTCTACATAAAACAATATTCCCCTGATAACAGTTCTATATAAAACAATACTCCCCTGATAACAGTTCTATATAAAACAATACTCCCCTGGTAACAGCTCTGTATAAACAATACTCCTCTGACAGCAGCTCTACATAAAACAATACTCCCCTGATAGAGAGAGAAAGAGAGAGAGAGAGAAAGACACACACACACACACACACACACACACACACACACACACACAGAGAAAAAAAAACGAAGAAAGGAGAAACAAACAAACAAACACACACACACAAACACACACACACACACACACACACACACACACACACACTTCAAAACAAACAAAAAAATACGGGGGGGGGGGGGGGGGGGGGGGGGGGGGGGGGGGGGGGGGGGGGCAGGAGGGAACAGCGAGCACGACGACAAGAGTTTTTTTTTTTATTTTTTTTTTTAAAACCTTTTTTATTTGCATTCATATATATTTACAGGAACAAAAAGGGGGAGAAAAGTAATGAGGGAAAGCAAATATGTATATCAAGAAATAAATAAAGAAAGAAATCATCCCAAACAATTTGAATTCACATATTCATGCAAACATTATCGAATCAAAACAAAACAAAAACAGAGAGAGAGAAAGAGAGAGAGAGAGAGAGGGGTGGGGGGTGGATGTATTAAGAAAAATCATGCTGACAGGGACGTTTTTTTTACATAATTACATTTGGCAAAATATTACACTCAGGCCTCTAATAATGCACAAAAAAGTGTTCATTCATACACTTCATCTTACACTTCTGAATCTATTAGTGCAAGTTGTTTACAAAGAAAAGAAAACAATAACAAAAGGGTATAACTGTTAAACAGTATCCATTAATGGTCTGTATGCCAGCCATCTGGTCAAAAATTCTGCATGGTTTAATTTTAAATATGCAACATGTTCCTCAATTTTGTATCTAAATTTTAATTTGTTTATGAATACATGTACTTGTGGCAGGGTGTTGTTTATTCTACAAACATATATGTAATGCTTCGCAAATAGTATTATAAAGTAAAAGACGGTGTCGCCAACAATCATATTGTCATAGCCAAATAGTACGAGTGCTTCTGTCAAAAGTACATTTTCAGCATTCAAACATTTTTCTGTCATTAAACCAATGAGGGCATTCCAAAATACTTGTACATGGTGACATTTCCAAAACATATGATCAATGCTATCTTTGAATGTGCTACAAAAACTGCAGTTATTATTTTCAACGATTCCAATCTCCTTTAAAACAACATTTGTGCATAAACACCTGTGTAATATTTTCAGTTGAAACCACTGCAGCCTTACATCACGAATCTTATGCGCGTGCAAAAAGCAAGATTTCCAATCATTTTGCATTAACAATTTTATGTCCCATTTATCACAGCATTTTGGCTTAAGGTTATTTGCAATAAAGATATCATAATACAATTTGGAACCTTTATTTATAGCAAAAAGGTGTTTAAAGCACAATGATGAGTTTATGTACTTATCATTTTTTATAGTGATACCAGACGTTTTTACATAGTCCATTATAGTCGATTTATAGCCAGCAAAAGTAACAAAATCAATATTTACATTATGTTTTTCTTTAAAAAGTGCATGTGGCAAAAACTTTCCTTTATCATCAAAAAAGTGGGCGAGACAGTTAATATCTTTGCTACTTAGTTTTTTCGATACAATACACTTCTTTCCAATTTGAAATCGCTTATTATGGCATAATGGTTCGGCAAGAAGTTCGGTGGAGTTTTGCGGGGAACACTTGTAGTAAAAAACTTTATATGCATCAAGAACTTCAACCCAAAACTGATTATACTTGGTGAATTTTGAAACGAATTCTGGACCACATTTTTTCATAAGCGACCACTTAGGGAAGTTATGCAACAGAATATTTCGCCATTTATGGGTTGACGTTTCAGCTTTACGTATCCAGGACAGCTTCAGAGATAAAACAAACGTTTTTAGGTCAGGAAGACCAATACCGCCATCTTTGATACTTTTATGGGCAGTTTTTCGGTTAATCTTATCTGGCTTCTTGTTCCAAACAAATTTGTAACAAGCCTGTTGACATGTTTGAAAAAATATGTCTGGTGGGTTTGGTAATAGTAACCAGAGGTGTGTCAACTTTGAGAGGATAAGAGATTTTAGTATTGCTACCCTACCAAGAGGTGTTAACTGTCGTTTTACCCATATTTTGAATAAGTGTTTGACATCTGCTAGTCTTTCCGAGTAATTTATATCTACACATTCTTTCAGATCGTTAGTAAACCACACTCCTAATATTCGGAATTTAGATGGATTCCATTCCATACTTAAATGTTCCATATAACGGACTTCAGAATTTTTCTCACTTCCCAGCCAAACGGCGTTAGTTTTTCCTACATTTATATGAAGGCCTGACACAGAACCAAACTTATCAAGAACATTTATGCAGTTTTCAAAAGAACTCCTATCTCCTGCAAGTAAGAATTCTGTGTCATGAGCGTACTGAGAAATCTTGTGTTCAACATTATTCACTGAGATCCCATGGATATTAGAATTCTGTCTGACCATAACAGCCAGTATTTCTACGCATAACACAAATATATAAGGAGATAGAGGGTCTCCTTGTCTGCAGCCTCTTTTAATTTTAAACCAGTCCGAAACCTGACCATTTACAATTACACATGATTTGATATTTTTATAGAACGTACCTATCCATCTGCATATATCTTCTTGAAAACCAAATGCTTTCAGTACTTTAAACATAAAGTTCCAGTTTATCGAATCGAAAGCCTTTTCAAAATCTATATTCAAAAGCAATCCAGGTAGATTTAAAAAAAAAAATGTGCATCATATGTGCCCCCCCCCCCCCCCCCCCACACAACACACACACACACACCCTTTTTTTTTTTTTTTTTTTTTTTTTACCCCTCTCTCTCTCCCTTAAGTGCGCGCACACGAAAACATGTACACACATTTAACTGCTACGTACGCTGGCACAGTGTCTATGAATGTTTACAGTGAACTGTTTTGATGTATTTTGCTTGGCAGGCAAGGATCCTGCCGCTATCTAATTATTTCTTTTTGTGTCTGTTTAATGCACACACTCCTTTTTGGCTTGTGATTGAACTGGCTGCATGTTAATTTTTATTATTATTATTGTCTTTTACTGGCATATTTAAGGTTTGGTTTGTACTTATAAATATGTATTTTTCTTTTTCTTGTCCTTTAAGATTTTTTGTCTATTACAACTCTGTTGTTTTCTTTAGGTGGATGGATTTATTCTATGGTTTTCAATGCACATGACTAAAGAATTTGAAACGGGATGTTGTAGAAGAGAGTATATGTTTTTTTTTTATATATTTATTTCAAATATTTGTTAATATTTGTTAATTATGGATAGTAGTATATCTGTTATTTCAGTAAATTGTCAGGGCCTCAATAATTCATAGAAAAGACGTGATGTCTTTCATTGTTTGAGAAATAAAAAACATTCAGTTTATTTTTTGCAAGATACGCATTTTGAGAAAAACATGGAGCAATGTATTGTAGCTGAA
>CM065714.1:134853321-134865886 GCA_033310375.1 Conus canariensis | reverse complement strand
TACGGGTTTCAAGCACTGTGGTTGCACCTGGCTGGACGGTATACTGTGGGTCGAGATGATTTTGCCCAGCATCCCAGATCAGCGCCTTTCAGATCGAACACTACATACACTCTCTTGCTGTCCTCACGCAGGGGGGCTGTTCTGGCTACATTCTCCAGCCTGCCATGAAGTTTTGTTTTGTTTTTCTCTCCTTAGAATTGTCTACTGCATGGCTCTGCGAGGAATAGGCTATTCTTGTCGGGGGTAGTCCTGGCGAGAGTATTCACTGTTCATAGCAGTCAGTGTTAAAGATACCTGTCCTCTGGTCATTTGTTCATCTAGTGTATCTATGTACACAATGTGTGTGTGTGTGTGTGTATGTTGTGGTGTGCGTGCGTGCGTGCGTGCGTGCGTGCGTGCGTGCGTGTGTTGTGTGTGGTGTGTGTGGTGTGTTGTGTGTGTGTGTGTGTTTTTAGTACGCAGTCTGTTGCAACTATTTCTGAATCTAAACAGAATCAATGGTTAGCTTAGTTCTGAGATTAAAAGTGGTCACTCTGGTCCAAGTTATGTGTTGCTAGCGCTTTTTTTTTCTTTCTTTCTTTTTCTAGCGCTTTTTCTTTTCTTTCTTTTTTTTCTTTTCTTCTCTCTCTCTCTCCCTCTCCCTCTTCTCTCTCCCTCTCCCTCTCTCTCTCCCTCTCCCTCTCCCTCTCTCTCTCTCTCCCTCTCCCTCTCTCTCTCTCTCTCTCTCTCTTCTCCCCTCTCTCCCTCCCTCTCTCTCTCTTTTTTTGAACAGTCTTGATGATGGTGTTCTCTATTCTCTATGAAACATCTCTGTGGTCATGCTCTAACTCCTCCTCCAGCCTTGATGTGTGTGTGTGTTTTGTGTGTGTGTGTGTGTGGGGTTTTGTGCGTGCGTCGTGCGTGCGTGCGTGCGTGCGTGCGTGCGTGCGTGCGTGCGTGCGTGCGTGCGCGCGCGGTGTGTGTTGTGGTTGTGTGTATGTGTGTGTGTGTGTGTGTGTGTGTGTGTGTGTGTGTGTGTTGTGTGTGTACTCCCGCGTGGTGGACTAGGAGCTGAACATCATGGCTAGACTCCTAAAACTGTTTCCCGCCTCTTCTGTTGCAGTCTCTGTATTGCAGCCATCGCTTTCGTCCAGCCACCCAACAGTTTCGTGTCGCCGGAGGGCGGCTGTTGGAGATGTGGGGCGATCGGCGATTGTAGCGGTGCCTGACTACGATCATCGTGGTCAGAAATACCATGCTTTTGAGGGGTGGGCATGGGTGGGTACTCTTTCGGGGTTGGCCTACATAACTGACCGCTGAGCCGTAGTCTGCGTGGAACCGCTAAGCCGTAGTCTGCGTGGACCATAGAAGGGACTCACGCAGTGCTCCAACGACTATCGTCCTGCTCTCTCTTTAAGGCAGCATCACGCGGCACAGGACCACCGCCACCCGAGAATGAAGAAGGCTGCCTTGTGGCCCTGATGACAAGCTTTTCAAGGGGGCAAAGAGGCGGATAAAACCGACGCCCATCGTCGGCGACCAACACCAGAAAGAGAACCTAAGTTCACAAGGAACCGGAGCTGAGAGAGCGACAGACGACAACCCCCATACCGAATCAGACACGCCACTGCCAACGACAGCTGCCACGAGAAATGCGGAATCCAGTCTGCAAGTCCACCCTGTCCTTAAGGGCCTCCGGCCGATAGGACGTTAAACTCACCCACTGACTGACTAACTCTATACTGGTCAGATGCACGTGACCAAGTTACCGCCAGACCTGTGGAGTGCTGACAACAATACAAGTGGGGGAAAGATTAAAGTTTTTTTTTGGTACTTTTATTTACACCCTCCGGATGAATTTGTCTTTGTTTAAAACCGGAGACACCTTTTGAACAGTGTCTTGTGTTCCAAAATTCAACACCCATGCTGTACCGTAATTGATCATAGTGTTTCAATATTGGAACGGAATGGCTCAACACTGGACACGTGTTCCAAAATTCAACACCCATGTTGTACCTTAGTTGATCATAGTATTTCAATATTGGAACAAAAGGGCTCAACACTGGACATGCTGATGGACTGTGTTCCCACGTCTGTATCAATAAATCAGGCAGCTGCACTTCTCTCTCTCTCTCTCTCTCTCTCCTCTCTCTCTCCTCTCTCTCTCTCTCTCTCTCTCTCGTCCGTTATTTTGCTGACAACTGTCAGCAAAAAGGATGTGCGAAGCTTGCCCCTATGCCCTGCTCCTATCACATGCACTCAGCAAAAAAACAACAACAAACAAACAAACAAACAAAAACAAAACAAAGGAACGGACACAAATTATATTGATGGTACCAATCAAGACACAGGTTTTCTGTCCTAATGGTCTGCCGTGTATTCTGTTAAAAATTTGTTACTCCATGTTGGAACGATCTCCCAATTGCAGCAACTCGCTTACATTTTCTTATTTTATAAACAGAATCAATTAGGGAGTTTTTTTTTTTTTTTTGGGGGGGGGGGGGGGGGAAGGGGGGAGGGGGGAGTAATTTCAAGTCAGTCTAAAACAAAAGCTTATATGACAAGAAATACCCGTATAATGATACGTGAAAACATGCGCGATACAGGGTCTCTTTCCCTACCTTATTTGAATCACCGAGGTAAATCTACCCGTCTCGGTGAAAAAAAAAGAAAAACAAAACGATATGTTTGAAAAGCAAAGTTTGAAAAGCAAAGTATTCTTGTCCGTGTGTTTAGTATTCTTTCATATTGTTGATACACAAAAGGATCGAAGAGATTACTCCTTGTTATCAAAGGGCAAAAAGTGATTGGCCCACTGACCTATATAATGGAGTCTACATCAACGGATAGGGACAGACTGCGGCTTTATCAAGAGTTAGCGCCCTTGCGAGCTAGAGGGAATTAAAATGGGGGGGGGGGGGGGGGGGGGGGGGGGGGGGGGGGGGGGGGGGGGGGGGGGAGAATCGCGTTTCTCGGTATACAAAACTGTGCAATGCAAACAGTATATGCGGAGATCCCAGATTAAAATTTGTTGAGCAAATGTGAAACTGGAGTAGTATGTTTACTTGATCTCCAAGGTCTTCTGATTCCACACATTGTTTACAGACATTTCATGCTTGTGTCTTTTGATCGTTCTTTTCGGTTTGTCGTTTCTGTAGTTAAAATAAAGAAAGAGAAGGAAAAACTATTAAAATGTAACGTGGAGCTTACCCATCAACAACTAAATTTTTTTTTGTTTTTGTTTTTTGTTTTTGTTGTTGTTGTTGTTGTTGTTTGCTCCTTTATTCTATGGATAAATTGAATCCGGTTGCAGCGTATTGCTGATATGCCGATAAGCGGCTGAAAGTATTTTTCCTTTATTTTTCTTCTTTTTCTTTTTTTTTTTAACCTTTTTTTTTTTTTTTTGTAAGGCAAAGGGAGTTTAGCGCAAGGGCAGGAAGGAGGTGGGTTGGGTTTAAAGGAAATGGGAGACAAACGGAGGGGTGGGTTTGGGGGATTGACTTGCCAAACATAAGCAGTTCTTTTCGCGGGAACAAAATTCACGTAGGCCTACCAGTGGGAGAGTTCGGTCCTTTATGGTGCAAAATTAATTTTGTGCATGCAAGAAATACTCTTATTATATTAATTGTTATTGTGTATTTGGCGTCTGTTCATCTGGACAGCCTACACATTTGGTTTTCGCGAAAAAAATAACCGGGGAGTACATTTAGCTGGAGAGTGCAATTAGCATGTTACATCGTCCACTCGCACCCGTGGAAGTCCGCTTTTGTCAGAATGTGTGATATTCTCTCCTCCTCCTCCCCCCCCCCCCCCCCCCCCCCCCCCCCCCCCCCCCCCCCCCCCCCCCCCCACCCCCCCCCCCCCCCCCCCCCCCCCCCCCCCCCCCCCCCCCCCCCCCCCCCGCTCCCGGCATCATTTTTTGTGAACATCAATGGTATGGTAATCACTTGTCCACATCTCTCTTATCTTTGTTCTGGAACAAATTTCTACGGATGAAAAAAAAAAAAAAGAAAAGAAAGAAAGAAAAATCAAGAAAGAAGAGCATGGGACGCTCATGAAGGGGGAAAAAAAACAAACAAAAAAACCCCCACACTTGAAACGATCTCGGTCTCTGCCTGTCGGATGAGGAAGAAGCTGAAGAACTGTTAGCTCGTAAAAGCGATGATCAACAGTGTGTGTGTGTGTGTGTGTGTGTGTGTGTGTGTGTGTGTGTGTGTGTGTGTGTGTGTGTGTGTGTGTGGGGTGTGGAGAGAGAGAGAGAGAGAGAGCACTCTTTACCCTCCCTTGCCTCCCTCCCTCCCTCCACACCCACCCGCTCAACAAGCAAGTCTCTAGATGTTCATCAAACATACTAAATCCTGAAGTGAACTAAGTTTTCAGACAGTTCTTCAGGTGATAGCAACATCAATCAAGCTGTCAGTTTCACGAACCATCCCGGACCAAAAAAAAGCCCTTTTAGGTAAGTCATAGGTCTAGGCCTTTATCATTAATTGGTTCTGCCGAAACATTGGCAAGCCATTTGGGACCACAAGGCCACAGTTAAACTAAGATATCAAAAGCGGCTACCATTGAATCGAGTGGAAATTTACAGAATTCGACGAATTCCATGTCTTTCTATGTATGTATGTATGTATGTAATGTATGTATGTATGTATGATGTATGTATGTATGTATGTATGTATGTGTATGTATGTTGTATGTATGTATGTATTATGTATGTACGTACGAGTGTATGTATGTAGTATGTATGTATGTATGTATGTATGTATGTATGTATGCAGGCATGCATGTATGTATGTATGAATGCATGTATGTATATATGTATGTATGTATGTACGTATCTATGTATGCATGTATGCTATGTATGTGTATATGTATGTATGTATGTATGGATGGATGGATGGATGGATGATCTATCTCTGCATGTGTGTAGATGTGTATATATGTATGTATGTATGAATGAATGAATGAATGAATGAATGATCTATCTCTGTATGTATGTTTGTGTATATATGTATGAACATGCATGTACGTATATGTGTATGTATATATCTATGCGTGCATATGTATGTATGCATGTATGTCCGTATGTCTGTGTGTCTGTCTGTATGTATGTATATTTGCGTGCATGTATGTATGTGCATTTGTATGTATCTATCAAGTTTTAACAACGTAGTTTCATTCACCCCCCCATCCCCCCCCCCCACCCCGCCCCCACCCGCGCTCTTTGAAATCTATAGAACCTACATGTTAATAGGGATAGTCTGTAAAGGCTGACAAGGTGAGAGATAAAAAAAAAAATCGTTTCTAATTACCTCCCTTCCGGCCCCCCCCCCCTCCCCCGCCTTCCGCTTTCCCTATGAATGCCTGTGCACGGTAAAAAGGAACGTCCTGCGATCTCTTGACACTTAGGTGTCATTCTCATTGTATGTGATGGTACGTGAACCCCATCATGCACTGAAGCGTATATTGACACGGCGATGACACTACAGGGTTATTCCGTGCGAGAAGCGGCGACAATCTCTCTCTCTCTCTCTCTCTCTCTCTCTCTCTCTCTCTCTCTCTCTCTCTCTCTCTTGCCCATTTTGTGAGAGTGTCCCAGAAAGTGAACTCCATTTTACATGCGTCTGTCCCAAATACTCACATGTTAGAGAAAAATACATTCCCCGTAAGTATTACCATAACCCTTCAACTTTCAGGTGATCGTTACTGATGTGTGACACTAAATGTATGTGCAGACTGGCAGCATATCTAACTGATGCATTTCAAATCCGTAATCTTGCTATTTCGTCTTCAGGTTAGTATGGATGCTAATCATGTTCATTTTCAATGAGTATCCTGACATGATTTCCCTTTGTGCCCCTCCCCTTGACATGGGCAGAAGCCCTGGCTCATTAAACATTTTGTCATTGTCATTCTCTCTCTCTCCAAACATCAGACGATTCTCTCTCTCTCTCTCTCCTCTCTTCTCTCTTTTCTCTCTTCTCTCTCTCTCTCTCTCTCTCTCTCTCTCTCTCTCTCTCCCAAATATCAGACAATTCTCTCTCTCTCTCTCTCTCTCTCTCTCTCTCTCTCTCTCTCTCTCTCTTCAAACATCAGACGACTCCCCTACTCTCTCTCTCTCTCTGTGTCTCTGTCTGTCTGTCTCTCACTTCAAACATCAGACGACTCTCTCTCTCTCTCTCTTCTCTCTCTCTCTCTCTCTCTCAAACATCCAGATGAATTTGATTAAAGTGGAACAGACTTCTGTATATTTGAATTCTGCTGTTAACTGCATTTGACACTGGCTGTCATTTAGAGCATATGAACGAGTGTATGTTGCCTTACGGACCATTTGAAATGTCGCAGGATGTATATGTTTGCAGAAAGAGGAACTGGCTGTCAAATGTGTGGGTTTGTTTCTGTGACAATAACAAAACACAACAACAACAACAAAAGGAGCTATCAACGTGAATGGATCATCACTATGTGATAAACCAGATATGGCAACTCTGGAACAATCATGGTAGGCCTATTGATATTGTGATTGGATGGCGTATAACGTGTAGTAACTCTCACATCAACACTGTCAGTAAACAAATTTGAATCGAAAAACTGTAATATGTAGGCCTAATGACTAGGTTGAAACTGAGCGTATTTGATTTAAACGTACATCGTTTTATATAGAAACATTGAGATGATAGTGTGTGGTGATGTGTCCATTATGCAAATTGTTTAAAGATAAGATCTGTTTAGGCTTTTTTTTTTTCTTGTAAATTGAAGATTGATAGACAAGGAAGAAAAATTCATTCAATGTGAATATTAAAGACAACTTCTTTAAAGGAAACTGTTGATGTTATACTCTTAACGTGACGTACGCAACTTTATCTTGTTTTGCATCACTTTTCTTTTAAATACAGAACAAAAGTTACTTCATAATATTGCACGATATGATCATAGCTGTAGTTATCATTATATCATTTCCATTCGTTTAGTGTTATAGAGTATTATTTATTGTTTACAATCCCCTTCATGATAGGCTGAGGCCTAAATGAATAAGCCAGTATTCATTTATTCATTCATCCATCCATTCATTCATTCGTTCGTTCGTTCATTCATTCATTCATTCGTTCGTTCATTCATTCATTCATTCCCTCATTCATTCATTCATTCATTCATTCATTCAGTCAGTCAGTCAGTCAGTCAGTTATTCGTTCGTTCGTTCATTCATTCATTCACTCATTCATTCATCCATTCACTCGTTCATTCACTCACTCATTCATTCATTCCCTCATTTGTTCATTCATTAATTGATTAATTAATTGATTGATTGATTGATTAATTAATTAATTAATTCGTCACCAGTTCATTTGCTCTTTGTCTTTCTAACTGATGACTGTGAATTTTGTCCTCTCTGTACCGGCCCTCCACCCCCCCCCCCCCCTTCCCGTCCTCCCTCACCACAGATCGATGGCGTTTTGCTCTGCACGTGCGTCACCTCTGGCACCATGCTGGCATCACAGAGGTGTGCGGTGCTCTGCAGTGCTCTTCAGAGTAGTATATCACATTGTACTGTATGTCCTCTATAGTAGAAAGAAACTCGTGGAGAGCGTGGCAGCAGAGAGTCCTCAGAAGAGAAGCCCCTTCAAGCAAGTGTTTCGGCCCTTATCTCCTGACACTCTAGGGGGGTTGGGCCACACCCGGTTCATGACTCCGGATGTCCCTCTGCTGCCCCTTTTTTTCCCATCTTGGGACGAGCCATGGCTGGGATTCGAACCCATGACCCTCTGGACATGCTCATTTTCCACTTAATGACTCGCGCTTTAACCACTGAGCCACAGGGACACCTGATATTTGTAGGGAAATTAAGCCTTATGAAGTTCACTTTTGTTCCTCCTTGACCAGATCCAGCTTGAACACCTCTCTGCCGCTTCTGCCATTGCTTTCAGGGCTCTGGTTTTTGCCTTCCCTGCAACTGAGAGCTGTTTCATGAGGCTGTATGCAGACGTTCCTACAAACCCCCTAGCTCCAATTTCTGCAGTGAGGACTTTGACCTGATAGCCTTCTCTCCTCAGGCTGTTTGCCAGATCAGCATACTTTTCAGTCTTGTAGATTTGAGCTGCCTCCATTCTGTTCTCATATGGCACCGTGAGCTCGATCATGATCAGCTGCTTGGTTGACTTAGAGTGGACTACTATGTCTGGTCTCATGCCACTCTTGCTGATGATCTCTGGGTGACTCTTCCATTCTGGGAGGTCTGCAGTGCACTCCCAGTCATCTGCCCTGTCCAGCAGACTCTGCCTGCATGTTTCGAGTGGCACTGTTGTTCTTGGCCATGATTTGCTGCCTCCTGCCGTGAAGAATGTTGCGGGTGCTTTTGGAGTCCTGATTTTCCCTTTTGTGGTGTTGGTACTAGCCCAGACTACTTGTACAATTTCTTTGAGCACTTGGTTGTGCCTCCATGTGTACCTTCCTTGAGCCAGGGCTACTTTACATGAGCTTAGGACATGCTCCACTGTTTGTTTTTCATGGCAGAGGGGGCATGCAGGATCGTCTGTTTTCCCCCACTTCACCAGGTTTGCATTTGAGGGCAGAAGGTCATATGCAGATCTGAGAATGAAGCTGATCCTGAGAGGGGCCATGTGCCAAATGTCATTCCAAGTGAGACTTCTTTGGAGTGCATTCTCCCACGTTGTCCATTGCCCTTGCTGGCTCTGCTGGACTGCTTTTTGGAGTCTTTTTTGGTCTTCTTCTTTTCTCATCTCCTGAGTCATCATGTCTCTTTTGGCTTTTCCTTTGGCCTTTGACCACCATTCAGTTTTGGTCACCCCCAGTCCCTGTCTGTTGGTCTGTGTGTGTCCTGTTATTTCTCTGATCTTGAGACTTTCTTTTGCAGAATCCATCGCCTCTTGAACTTTCCATTTTCTGCCTGTCTTCAGCTGGGGCTTAATTGCTTCTACCACCTTGTCTCCTGAGTCCTCCAGCATGCTTTGAAGTCTGATCTTCCCTGCTTTGTATTCCTCCAGGATGGATTTCAGGGGTAGTTTCAGCTTTGCTTGGCGACAGTACAGTGCTATGTCAGTCAGACAGGGTGGGACACCAAGCCATTTCCTTGTGAACTTGTTGATTTTGGCTTCCATTGCCTCCACTATGCTGGTGCAGATGTCGTATATCATCAGAGGCCATAGCAGCTTTGGTATCAGCATGAACTGCAGACACCAGACCTTGTATTTGCCAGGGAGCCCACACTGGTCAATGGTCTCCAAGCCTTCCTCCGCCATCTGCTTGGTTTCTTTTGCTCTTTGTGTGTCTTTCAGCGTATCATCATACCATCTTCCAAGGCTCTTGACTGGTTCTGCTGTGACTGTTGGAATGGCCTGGTTGGCAACACTGAAGACCACAGATCCGGCCACTTTTCCTTTCCTCAGTGAGAGACTCCGTGATTTTTTTGGCTTGAACTTCATTCTGGATGAGGCAACTATGTCGTCCAGCCTCTCCAGCACATGACGTGTCTCGTCTTCTCTGGATGAAATCACTGTAGTGTCATCCATGAAGGCCTTGAGAGGAGGCATCTTGTATCCATCGCCAAGGTCTGTTTGTCTCGCGTTGTTTGTTGCTGCTTTCAAGATGAGTTCCATTGCCAGCACGAACAGTATTGGGGAAATTGCACAGCCCATTGCAATACCCACTTCCAAGTTGATCCAGTCTGTTGTGTACTCCTTGGTAGAGAACCGCATTGAGAAGCCATTGAAGTACTTCTTGAGCATGTCGCGGATGTTCTTTGGCACATGGTACATCTCAAGAGCCAACTGTATCATCTCATGGGGCACAGATCCATATGCGTTTGCCAGATCAAGCCACACTACGTCCAGGTCTCTCTTTTCTGTTTTTGCTTTTTGGATTGCGTCCCAGATCATTGTGGCGTGTTCTACACAGCCCGCCACGCCTGGGATGCCACCTTTCTGGACTGACACATCCAAGTACTTGTTTTCCATCAGCAGTGCTCTTCAGAGTAGTATATCACATTGTACTGTATGTCCTCTATACATTGTATTAACTTGTACTGTACCGATTACAGTGCACCACACACGCGCATACTTTACATGAACGCATTCGCACACAACACATATATAGAGGCACAGGATATTTACACACACGAGCAGATATGCACAAACGCACACACACACAGACAGACAGACAGACAGACAGACACACACACACAGAGTCACACAGAGTCACACACACACACACACACACACACACACACACACACACACACCACTCACTCACACACACACACACACACACACACACACACACACACACACACACACAACACTACACACACACACACACACACACACACACACACACACACACACACACACACACCCCTCAAGGCGTGATTTCTGTCAGCGATATGTTAAAAGGAAGATGGGCAGCCGGTGCACACGATGAAGGTTCAGCTTCCAAGATTGTTATCTTCTGCCATAAAGATCATGTGCTTGTAGCCAACTGTAGCCCCCACTGCCACCCCACCCCCCTCTTCTACCCCCCACCAACAAGCCCATTCCTCTTCACGCCCCCAAATCCGCTCTCCGCCGTTGCTCCCTCCCCTCCATCCCTCTGTTTCTCCCCCCCACTCCCCTCCCCCCACCCCCCACCCTCCTTCCCGCTCCCCAGAGAGCTACATGTTGGATTGCTTCGTGCACACGTCCGTTCCTTTCATATTGCGAGTCGCAGGTGCATGTCAAACTATACAGACTGTATTTCCCATTGGCTGAGGTGATCTTGCACATGATACTGTACATGGATCTCAGGCACTTCCGGATACTCCCCCCCCCCCCCCCCTCCTTTCTTTACCACCCTACCGGCCACACACACTCCAAGAGTGAATGAATGGACAGCTAAATAAATAACGAATAGCGCAATGAAAACAAGATGCAAAGCATATAAACGTACTCCCAGTTCATGTTGAAAACAAGTACTTTCTGAGATATTCCATAAAGAAGGAAAACCGTTTTGGGCCGTTATAGCCGTTAGTGATGGCTATTCTGGTAAAATAAAACATCGGGCATCATCCTTGACCCTTAATGAACATACGTACAAATTTTCAGAAAGATCGGCCCAGAAGTTTTGTCTGGAGCAAGTGAAACACATTTTGACCACGGACAGACACACAAACAGACACACAGACAGACAGACACACAGACAGCATTTCTTCGTTCCCATTGTAAAGTACTCCCTGTTCTAAAAGAACTGGGAGTACAAAAAAGAACACCAGAAAAATGACGGCAACGATTTTAACGTCAAAGCGTGGTGACCACAACCTACGTCATCATCAAGTGTCGTGTCGGTTGGATCTTGTCAACATCGTGAGGGTGAGTAATTAGCGCTCTCAAATCCAGCACCCACCCCCACCCCCCTCCCCCCCTCTCTCTCTCTCTCTCTTCGCCTCCTGTCCCCACCCCACCTCCCCCTCCCCCCTCATACGCTCTCTCTCCCAGGTCGTTCCCTACTCCCGTTGAACAACTTTTCGCTCTGCAAAGACATATTTTACCGTTATCCCCTCTCGCCTTCACTCCATCTCCCCCCCCCCCCTCCCCACTCTACTAAACATTGCCTTTTCGCTCAGCCAGTAAACAAAACAAAAATTCTGATCCGGCCATTTTAAACTTCTAGTGAGAAGAACGCGCAGCAGCCTTCTATGAAATGTGGGATCACCACACGATTCAAAATGAACTAATACTTGTCGGTTGTCAATTACAGGGGACCTGGGATGTAAATTTCACGGGGGAGGGAAAATTGAATAACTATCCATGCGCTCATTCTCTCTCTCTCTCTCTCCCCCTCTCTCTCTCTCTCTCACTCACTCACTCACTCAAGCTTGCGCGCGCACATACACATACACCTTGCACGCACGCACACAAATCTCTCTCTCTCTCTCTGTCTCTCTCTGTCTCTCTCTGTCTCTCTGTCTTTCTCTCTCATCACACATATACGCTCATGCACACACGCATGTGCGTGCACGTACGCACACACACACACACACACAACACACACACACACACAACACACACACACATCCCCCGAAGTCGGAGTGTGGCTGCCCATGTGGCGGGGTAATCAAAAACGGTCACACACGTAATGTTCTCATCCCTAGCTGATGCATTTGTACCATAGTGTTCAAGTGCTTCGGCTGTACGGATGATCCCTGGAGTATTTTTGCCAGGGTACGACAACAACAACAACAACAACAACAACAACAACACACCACACACACACACACACACACACACACACACACACACACACACACACTCACACACACACACACTCCCCCCCCCCCCCACCCCACACACACACCACACACACGCAGGCAGACAGGCAGGCACACACGTACTTACTTACGCGCGCACGGGGCGGCGCGCACACACACAACACACACACACACGCACACACACTCACACACACACTCACACAGACACACACACACACGCCCCTAATCATGCATGCATCCAATCTCTCTCTCTCTCTCTCTCTGTTTCTCTGTCTCCCATGCGCGCGCGCGCGCGCACACACACACACACACATGCGCACGCACACA
>CM065714.1:134840821-134848321 GCA_033310375.1 Conus canariensis | reverse complement strand
GGCATTCTTCGGACAACGATCGGTTGACATTCCTTCCTCCACACCACACAGTTACATACCTTTATCATCCGAGCGATAAAGAGAAGGCCGATACGGCCTTTATAAACAGTGGGCCTAAAGATAGCCCTGACCAGACGCCAACACTTCTCACAGCTCTCATTGTCCCTTGTGGGCTCACGTTTACTTAGG
Organism: Conus canariensis; assembly: GCA_033310375.1. Lineage (NCBI taxonomy): Eukaryota > Metazoa > Mollusca > Gastropoda > Neogastropoda > Conidae > Conus > Conus canariensis. Next base: position 134,848,132 of record CM065714.1, on the reverse strand, counting down.
CTTGCTGATAGCGGACAGGGGGCCGTTCGACTGCTTTACGCGCGTGTCGCCGTTTTTTCTTGAATGAAACTAAGAAGACGTCTGATTACGAAGGGGATGTAATGTCTCCTAGTTTGTTCAGTGTGCTCTGCGTTGTCGGTCATTTCTGCGAGGCGATTTGGTGTCGTAAGCAACATTCGATGGTATTTGTAATCATTGCATCATGGGAGCAAGAGTTAACCTACTTGTTTGTGATTTTACAAAGGAAGGGGAGAATATAAATGTCGTCTGTACTCCTTTTGCGTGTGATGGGATGGGAAATGTTGCAAAGAGTATGAAGGGGAAGTAAGGAAGAGTGGGAGAGGGTTTTTGTTTGTTTGTTTTTTGTTTTAATAGTATCCTGGCAATTATTTGTTTGCAAGCGTTTTCGTTAAAATTTTGATAAAAGAAAAAAAGAAAAAAAAAACGTCAGTCAGAACGATAAATGCCATCAACAAAACTGGAATACCGACTGAAATTTGAATAGCACTACAAAAAATGTCTCAATGAAACTCTAAGCTATCAGCCACACTGACTATCAAACGTTACAGCCTGCATTTTCCATTAGCTCACGTTTGAAACTTATTTTCGAAAGGAAAACAAACAAAAAAACCCCATGAAACTGTTGGCGGATTAGTCTTGAAATCAAGGTACAGAGGTGGTCTCCTAAAGCGATACGATTTGTCAGCTTGCTGATGATTTTAAAAGCACCTAGGGCGTAGATGGTTTCCTCACAGAAGCTTCCTTGGTTCCATCACATCATTTTCCTTTTATTTTTTTTTCTTCTTTATACACACAGACAGGAACCCCAGAAGACCCGACGAAGGCTACTGCACGGCGAAGGCCCTCCAGAGATCCATAGAGCTGAAGTTTGCTTTTTATGTGTGGGACAGTCTTGCAGGAAGTGTTCCACTGCCATTGGGGCCGTACCGCATGGGCACCCCGAAGACCCGCCCAAGTGAAATCTTCCTTGTATAACTCGGTTCATGGTAAGGCAAAGTGAGGTATGTCTGGTTATGCCGAAAGCCAAAGAGATCCTCTCTTAGATGTACAGTGATCCTCGTCTCAGAATTTCCCACGGTGTTTCGCTTTGTTTGTGATTGGAACGGTTAATGCTCTCCGGAGATAACGGTTAAACCGATTCTACAGGAATAAGCGTAAAATGATTTATTTAGGCCAGTTACATGCGGAGAATAACGAGTTTAATTCATGTATATCCTACCCCAAATCCCTGTGCGCAGGCGCGCGCGTGCGCACGTGCGCGGGCGCGTGTGTATGTGTTGTGTGTTGTGTGTGTGTGTGTGTGTGTGTGTGTGTGTGTGTGTGTGAGTGAAGACAGACAGACAGACAGACAGACAGACAGACAGAATACTTTGTTTACGAGGAAAATAGATAAGCACTAAGAGAGAGAGAGAGAGAGAGAGAGAGAGAGAGAGAGAGAGAGAGAGGAGAGAGAGAGAGAGAGTTATTTACGAGGATAATAAGATAAGCACTAATGGAGAGAGACAGACAGACAGACAGACAAAATACTTTGTTTACAAGGATAATAGATAAGAACTAAGAAAGAAAGAAGAGAGAGAGAGAGAGAGAGAGAGAGAGAGAGAGAGAGAGAGAGAGAGAGAATATTTTCGAGGATAAGCGCTAATGGGAGAGAAGAGAGAGAGAGAGAGAGAGAGAGAGAGAGAGAAGAGAGAGAGAGAGAGAGAATATTTTCGAGGATAAGCGCTAATAGGGGGAGGGGGGGGGAGAGATAGAGAGAGAAGAGACAGAGACAGAGAGATAGAGAGAGAATATTTTCGAGGATAAGCGCTAATGGGGGAGAAAGAAGAGAGAGAGAGAGGGAGAGAGAGAGACGAGAGAGAGAGAGAGAGAGAGAGAGAGAGAGAGAGAGAGGCGAGTAAAGTGATGAACAAGAGAAGAAATATGGAGGGACGGGTGAGGGGGTAGAGGATAGGGAGGGGGAGGGGGTGAGATATAAGGAGTCAGAGGTTGAAATGCAGAACAGTAAAGGATTACCCTGTGAACAAAACCCACTGTTCTATTTCCCGTTTCCTCAGCAGTGGATGGCAAGGTCAAGAGCTGTGTTGGTACACCTCACGCGGCGCAGGTTACACCTCCCTGCATGGTGGCACGGCAGACAACACCCAGGGAGAGGTGTCCAATCTCCTTTGAGGGACACAGATGTGAGAGGTCAGTGTCAGGCGGTGCAGCCAACCTTCCAGCCGTAGGGGTGACGGCGGGGGTAGCTTGTGTCGCCGGGGGGGGGGGGGGGGGGGGGGGTACGGCTCCTAGAGATGTGGGGCGGTCGGCGATGGAGCGCTGCCTGACTGCGATTACTTTGGCCTGGGATACCATGCTTTGGAGGGCAGAGCATGGAGGCACCCCTCTCGGGCTTGGGCGTTGGAGTCTAGAAGGGACTCGTGCAGCGCTCCAGCGATATTTCAAGGACTACCGTGACTGAAAAACATGTCCCTGAAAGGTTTCTGTACGAGGACGTAAAAGTCAACCATTATCGCTCCAGCGACTTTCGTCCTGCTCCCTCTTTGAGGCGGCCTCACGCGGCACAGGATCATCACCACCCGAGCATGAAGAAGGCCACCTGGTGGCCCTGAAGACAGGCATTTGGGGGGGGGGGGGGGGAGGACAGGCGAAGAAAACTGACGCCCACCGTCGGCCGACCAACACCACAGAGTGAACTGGAGTTCACAAGGAACCAGAGCTGAGAGAGCAAGGGACGACAGCCCCCTTCCAGAACCAGGCACAACACCCCTGCCAACAACGACAACTGCCATGTAACAATACAGACTTGGGTCTGTAAGTATACGCTGTCCTGAAGGGCCTCCAGCCATCAGGACGTTCGACTCGATTCGGCGCAGTTACCCTCAGAAGATGGTCCGACAGCCCTTTACCCACCGTCTCTAATGTGACGCAATGTTATAACTGCGTCACTGGCAACAGTTTGCTCATCTTCATGGTGGCTGTTCTGTGACTGCATTGTTTTAATGCCCACATGCGAATGGCGATTTTGACGTCTGTAGGCCTGTATCTTCGCAAACATCAGTCCGTGCGTGGCTGCCTTTTTTTTTAACAGCAAAATTTAGAAAGAGAGGGGGTTATTTACTGCCAAGGACATAGACAAACAAAGTACAGGTCAAGACACAATGCATTTCGACCTCTTGGGTCTTCTTCAGGCAAAAACAAATAATGTTTCGGAGAGTGAAAACGAAGAACGAGAAAGCACTTATCTTCTCATATTCGCCGCACGACCAAAATGGCCGCCGGACGGAAACGAGGCCACCCAGGAGGGGATCAAGGGAGAGGAAATAGTGATGGGGGGGGGGGGGGGGGGGGAGGATCGTTTTCATACATGTCACAAAGTATCATGTTGTTGAACAGTTTCTTCTTTTCAGTATTAGTAAGGCCTCATCACTGTATGAGGACCAGTCTTTTTCATATACGCCACTCCACGTTGGCTGCTCAGACCTGAAGCCACCGAGTGCAGGATTACAACTAACCAGTTTATAAATAACTGAATTGAATGTACTATTGTTTTTGTCATGTCAACAACATCTGCAATCTCTTGTCTCTTTCATTTCCTCCACCCCTCCTTTCACCCATCATCTGCCACTCCCGTCATTCCTATGGACAGTGCTCTTTTACAAGTGAGTCACGAAAGACAAATGGACTTTCCTGTGTTTTATGTTTAATTTGGCGTCCAAGTTTTTTTTCTTTCTTCTTCTTATATAAAGGTTTGTTTTCATTCCAATCTGTTTGGTATCCAAGGTTTGTTTCTAAGTTCTGTTTATTCGGCATCCAAGGTTTGTTTCTATTCCCTTTCATTTGGCAGCCAATTTTTTTTTTAATTCCCGTTTGTTTGGCATTCAAAAGTTTTTGCTGCTATTCTGATTATTCTCTCAGTATCCAAGGTTTGTTTGGTGCCTACTTGTGTGACATCCAGGATTACTTTTGTGCGTTCAGGGTTCGATTTTATTGTGTTCGTTTGACATTCAAGAGTGGAAGAGAGAGAGAGAGAGAGAGAGAAGAGAGAGAGAGAGAGAGAGAGAGACAGAAGACAGACAGACAGACAGACAGAGGTAAGGGAGGGTGATCAGGAAAGAGAGAAAGGAAGGAAAGAGAAAAGCAGGGAAGTATGGAAGGCGGAACAGAGAGACAGAGAGAAACGGAGCCAAGAGATGCAGCGTAGAAACAGGATCAACCAGTGAACGAAGTGCCAGTTTCCTGAACTGAACCAGTGACCGAAGTACCAGTTTCCTTACTGGTGACAGCAAGAGTGAGAAATACCTCGGCAGGGAGCGATTGCCCAGAGGAGGTGGCCGGACAGTCTTTCATTCGAAATCTCAAAGGCTCCAGAACACATCCTCCAACAAGTGTCCATCCCATGATGTTCTACGGCGTCAAACCTGACCAGAGGGCGAAGAGCTGCAAATGCAGCTTTGGGGCAGCCGTCAAGACCTTGAGAAGACTGTGGGATTCATTGTGGGGGAAAGGATTGAAGATCTGACGCAGCTAATTAAAATCGACCGCAGAAGAAGGAGGAGAAGAAATCTCGATGGGACGGGACGATGGTTCATTTTGTCTGCGTCATCCGCAACAGCTGGTTCATTTCACGACGCTGGGCTCCTTGTCCTCTGGCAGCATTGCTCTAAAAGGCCGTTGGTGAGGTTGACGTCTGTGCTCCACCCCATATCTGCACATTTAACCCTTGAATTAACAGCGTTTCATACGTGGTAGTTTGTTTTTTTCTGGCGTGTTGACGTTTGTCGCAAAGTATTATGATGTCAGACCGTTTTTGATAGAGAAGGCGTCACTATGAACAGATCAGTCTGTGTACGCTACACCACGTCTGTGTCCAGCTACACCAAGTCTGTGTCTAGCTACACCACGTCTGTGTCTAGCTACCACACGTCTGTGTCTAGCTACACCACGTCTGTGTCCAGCTACACCACGTCTGTGTCTAGCTTAACCACGTCTGTGTCTAGCTACTCCACGTCTGTGTCTAGCTACCCCACGTCTGTCTAGCTACCCCACGTCTGTGTCTAGCTACACCACGTCTGTCTAGCTACCCCACGTCTGTGTCTAACTACCCCACGTCTGTGTCTAGCTACCCCACGTCTGTGTCTCGCTTAACCACGTCTGTGTCTAGCTACCCAACGTCTGTGTCTAGCTACCCCACGTCTGTGTCTAGCCACAGAGCCGCCATGTGCAGGGGATTGATCTGAACGAGTCTGTTGAATAATTGGACAGACAGATAAAGACAGAGTTGGGAAAAGGGCTTCATGGATGAGACTTAACAAATGCTTGACCTGTGCATTAACCCATTGTGCTGGTCCGACCTTAAGAGAGGAGAGAGAGAGAGAGAGAGAGAGAGAGAGAGAGAGAGAGAGAGAGAGAGAGAGAGAGAGAATGGGTCCACACTAATAAAATAGGAATACTTGAAAAGAGATATAATACGTCGAATGAAATACAACAGACCCCTCCCCCCCCCCCCCTCCCTCCCCTCCCCCTCCTGTCCCCGATCCCTCTATACCCTACTGCATCACTCTGAAGTGTACAAGGGCGTGAATGGCCGAGTGGATGGGGCATTGTTCTCTCGATCAAAGAATCCTGGGTTCAATTCCCGCTTGAGACTGTCAGTGTAGACTCTGAGTTTCTCTTCGGGATCCACATCTGCGCAGACTCCAGCCCTGTTCCTGATTCTCCGGGTGACTCTTCAGACAAAGGTCTTGTATGTGAACGCTTGCTTTAAACAACAACAGCCATCAAGATCAACAATAAGAACAGCAGCGACAAACCTTGCATGCACGTTCTGTTCTGTTCCGTCCTTCATTGAACAGTAGGTCATTGTGTCTCTGTGGTGGGATTGCTCTCTCTCTCTCTCTCTCTCTCTCTCTCTCTCTCTCTCTCACAAACACACACACACACACACAACACACACACACACACACACACACACACACACACACACACACACACACAACCACAGCACACACACACACACACACACACACACACACACACACACATACACACACACACACACACACACACACACACGCGCGCGCGCACACACACGCACACACGGAAACAACCACAGAGACATATTCACATCCGCACGGATGTACATGAGTGCATATCTTATTCAAATCCATCTACATACATGTGCAGATGTATGAAGACAGCTGCGGTGCACTGTGAAGGCTTGCTTCGGGGGCCGTCGTAAAGTGGACAGCCAGAAGCGGCAGGCACACCGCGCTGACCTTTCCTTGAACTTGCGGACGGGACCGTTTCGACAGTCGTCGGGGAAATCTACTTCCGGTCACGAAGTTCATATAATTATGCAGTGTGTCGGTCGTCTTGCTGAGATGAGTCGCATGCCTGAAAACTGAAAATTAAAGAACAAAACAAACAAAGAAAAGACAACACAAAACAAAGCAAAAACCCCTTTGTATTCAACAAAGGTTCACTGATGAAATATTGATAGATGTCCTTCAAGGTGTACCATCTATCTGTGTGATTGTTAGTAATAGTCCATGAAATTATAAAGAGGAGACTGACACAGACCTCAGCATTGCAGAAAACAAGTCAAAATACAGGAATGAGCACACGAAACACAGTTCCAGATAAAGCTTCTCTAACACTTAATACAAAGCAGAGACAGCTTCTCTAACACTTAATACAAAGCAGAGACAGCTTCTCTAACACTTAATACAAAGCAGAGACAGCTTCTCTAATACTTAATACAAAGCAGAGACAGCTTCTCTAACACTCGAAACGAAACGAAACAAGAGAAGTACATTTTCATAAAATATGACTTTTTCAGACGTGCTTGACTGTGCGGACTGTAACTGCATAGCGCCTATCATTAAAGAACGAGTACTGAGCGCTTGACACTCCACACTCTCGCTTATACAACGGGCTGCCTGCTTGGGTAGAGCCGACTGAAGAGCTGCCTACGGACACTAATCATTCGTTTCCTGGGTCATTCACTCGAACATCAGTCGCTCATTTCTTCGGTGTTTTTCACGCAGGATGAATGGTCTGTGTGTACGTGCCACATGTAACAACGGCTGAACTGGCCTTCTCTTCAGAAAGTTGGTGATGGGATTTTACATGTGTGCAAGATGTCATACACACATTCACATGCCCAACTTCGGGTTACACTCTCATGCAAAGTACTTTCCCAGAAATGGAGTCAGAACCAATATGAACTCAGAGAGACGGATCCCACTGTACTGAAACGGCCCAGCGGAGATTCGAACCCTCAACCCCAGA
>CM065714.1:134818321-134838321 GCA_033310375.1 Conus canariensis | reverse complement strand
GCCCTGCTCAGCCATAGGGGCTTGAAGTCGACTCTTCCTTTTTTTGTTTGTTTTCTTCTTTCTTTTTTCCCCTAACAGACGAAGTCCAAGACTGAAGTGAGGATATCTTGTTTATAGCCTGGCCGCTGACTACAGAAGCGAAATGAGGACTGCGGGCAGCTTAGAATGGGCCAGGGGATGTCTTCTTGTTGGTTCTGTGTGTTCTGTGTCGGTATTATTTTCTGCAAGGCGATTTTGGTGTCGTAAACAGGCCGCACGCCACAACTAGCATTTTGCACTAAAACACTATAATCATAATCCATGCAAGCGTTTTGAGGTCTAGCGTAAGTATGAGCCAGCATTTGATATTAAACTGATAACTGATCATAAGAACAACTCCCCACCAATCATTTGACTTGTTTTGGGCGATTTCCACCAATGACATCATTCACAATCTTCACACACATGACCTTCCCTTTAGGTCACATTTCAGGCCTTCGCACTCACCTCTGAGCCTATCTTTGCGCCAGCTGGTCTCTCCCAAATAGTCCCATTCCTTTGATTTTCATCTGTCCGCATGGAACCACCTGGCTTATACCTTGATGGCCATATGAAAGAAAACGAGGAGAATCACCTTTCAGACACAAGAAAATATTCTCAAAACAATCTCATAGTGCCAGTCTATAAATACTCGATTACTTAAGCAAGGCCTTGGCGCATGAAGTTTTGGCTGTGCGGCCAGCAGCATTCATTTAGGGAGTTATGGGCGTGTAATCATTTCATCATGGGAGCAAGAGTTACCCTACAACACACACACACACACACACACACACACACCACACACACACACACACACACACACACACCACACACACAAACAACCAACCAAACTTGAAAATCAATCACAGAAAAAAGAAAGAAAGAAAGAAAAAAAGAAAACGGGAGGAAGGGGAAGGGGAGTGGGGGGAGGGGGGGGGGTGAAAAGGAAAGAGAGAAAGGACAAACAAACAGAGGATTACATGAACAAGGGAGCAAAGAATGAAAGAGAAACGAAGAAACTGACAGTCCAGTGGACAAAATAACAAACGAATGAAGCGATGGTCAGTTCACGGGTCAACGTCCAGTCTATGTAGAGCTTGGCCAGCCCTGCGCCTTGGCATACCGGACATACTGGACAGCAGACTCACTTCAAAGAAGCTTGCGGACTGTCCGAAAGGTATTTCAACCGTCGTCGCGTGTGTCAGTTATCATCATTCTGGAGCAAGGCGCGCAAGTAAAGAAACCAAATAGGTATATGAGGTAACATGCGTGACTGCAAGCATTCTTGCACAGTCGTCAGCGTACTTGATGTGTGTGTGTGTGTGTGTGTGTGTGTGTGTGTGTGTGTGTGTGTGTGTGTGTGTGTGTGTGTGTCGTGCGTGCGTGTGTGCGTGCTGTGCGTGCATGTGTGCATGTGTGCATGAGTGCGTGCACACACACACACACACACACACACACACACACACACACACACACACACACCCCACACACACACACACACAGGAACATGAAAAACCACTAACTCATGTGTAGAAAGATGTTCAAGAGAGCTGTTTGGGTTGTTCTCAGAGCACAGCCGATAGCTCATTGTATGCACAAATTCGATTTTGCATTCTATAAAGCTTCGTTTATCTCGACGTCTTTGGGGTAAGGTCCATAGAATTTATATATATATATATATATAATATATATATATATTATATATATATATATATAATAGCGCTTCGGAAGATACCGACCACACAAACTTACAACAACAACAACAACAAAAGAAGAAAATAATTGAGCTCAAGGATTGAATTCCTAGTTTCAGAGCCATGGTTTATACACAGACACCATCAAAGGGTTGACAGTGACCCAAATGAAGGAGAGTGGGATGACTGTGAGCAGACAGCTTGGAAAGACAGCTTGAGCAGACAGTTTTTCTGTGCAGGTCCAGTGCGGCTGGTAAGTGTGTCCATTTTGTACAATGTGTTTCTAAGCAGAGCAGAAGTAACGTGCAAAACGGTATCCGCCGTAGAGGTCTAGTTAGAGCAGTTATTCCAGACTTTGAGTACTGTCGTGCGATGAATAACAGAAGACCCTCAAATCATGTGCAGAGATATTCAGGACGTGGAGTGCATAGCAAGCTCAGCAGTTGACTTACTCATGCATGAACACCTGGAGCTTCATCTACGATGTGCCACGTGAACCAGTTGACGAGCAGAAGGGGACTAGGGCAGAACAGCTGCTGATACATGCAGGAAAGATTCAGCAGTGGACAGTCCAAGTTCAACAGAAGGTCATCACTGCACACGAAATAGGGACATAGTCACGTATCCCGGAATAAACCAACAGTCGCCTGTAGGCCTGTTTCCACAGGCCTCCTGCACTTCCCTCTGGTGAATTCAGAACTACGCCAGAAAAACAGATGATAATAATAATAATAATAATAATAATAACATAGCATATATAAAGCGTGGCTTGCCAAAGGTTCCAGGCACTGACAATCCACACTCTCGTGCACGCAACGGGCTGCCTACCTGGGTAGTGCCGACTGAAGAGCTGCCTCCCGGCGCTTCATTCAGTCGTTTCCAGTGTCATCCAGTCAATATCGTTCATTCAATTTCCTTACATCTTTCATTCTTTCAATTTCTCACGCAGGGTGCATGCTATGTGTAACGTGTCATCCATACCAATGGCCAAACTGGCCCTCTCTTCCGAAAGTTGATGATTGGATTGTACGTGTGTTCAAGATGTTGTGCGTGCGTTCACACACGGAACCTCGGTTTATGGTCTCATTCGAAGGACTGTTTGGAAAATGGAATCAGAACCAATGTTAACTCCGAGGGAAAATCCCCCTGTATTGAACCGACCAGGAGGAGATTCGAACCTGCAATCCCCAGGATCACCAAGATTACGAGTCCGGCGCTTTACCAGCTGAGCTATTCTGGCCCCCGGAATGGTTGCTTCTTTTATCTCCACACCGTGGGTTGAATCCAGGAAGCCTTTCGGTGACAGAAACATAGTCAATCTGAAGAGAATGTCCACCACTGCTTGCCTGAAATATGCTGTCGCCATCCAACATGTGTGTCTGTGAACTGTCCTTTCCACACCAACAGCGCCTCAGCTTTCACTGCTTTGATGTCTGAAGGGAGAGAACTGCTGTCTCATCACTTGTATTGGTCGGACCTCTCCTCCGGCGTCTTTTTCCCCGATGCCTTTGCAGGAAGCAGCCGCGAGGAACAGTGGTTTAAGAGCACGTCTGCTAGTGCAACGGATATGTGTGGAAGTTCTGGTATTAGCTGATGCCAAAACAATTAGTTCAACGATTGTTTTTCTGACCAAAAAAAAGTAAAAAGTGTTTGAAATAACTCCGCAAGACAACATGGACAAACGAATTACAAGACAAAACACGACCTCTTAGGTCTTCATCAGGCGTGATAAACAACACTCGGAACAACGAAAATAAAGAACGAGCTATCACTTATCTCGTCCTTCGAATGAGACTATGAACTGGGGTTCCGTGTGTGAACGCACGCACACCATCTTGCACACACGTAAAATCCCATCACCAACTTTCGGAAGAGAAGGCCAGTTTGGCCGTTGGTATGGATGACACGTTACACATAGCATGTACCCTGCGTGAGAAATGGAAAGAATGAAGGAAGTAAGGATATTGAGTGAACGATATTGGACGACATTGACCGGAGGACACGGGAAACGACTGAATGAAGCGCCACCTGGCAGTTCTTCAGTCGGCACTCCCCAGGTAGGCAAGCCGTTGTGTAAACGAGTGTGGATTGTGAAGCGCTCAGAACTTGGTCTCTAGCCGAGGATAGGCGCTATATAAGTATTCATAATAATGATAATAATAATTGTCAAATTCGGCGCAAGCTGGGCGTTATCTGGCGGAGTTGTTTCAAATACCTTTTCAACTTTGTTTAAAGTTCCGCCTGCAGTGACCTCATTTTGCAACTCACTTGTACTGAAAATAACATGATGTGACTGGTAAACTTTTCCATCTTAGGATGTGAGAAGGACCCTTGTAAATCAGCATGCCTCAAAGTGACAATGCTGACAATGCAGGTTAGGCCTGGGGCACGTTTGCCGGTTTAGTAGAGCTAAGGCGACGTGTTGAATACAGCTCACAGGCAGCTAGACAGGAACAACGTCCACGTTCCTTCTGCTTGTTGATCGTAACTTTCAATTACACCCCATCCTGCCTTCTTTACGTCGTGTCTGGCATCCCTGAGAAACAGCAGGCTGGCACGCTGATCGTCCAAATTCTTCACAAATCTTTGTACCCTCTGGCACGTAACAGCTTTCAGACGCAATACCCACCCCAGTCTTTCACGTTATCTGATCAGCGCTTCAGTCTGCAACTCCTTCACCGTTCTCTGCTGGGTTCTCTTGGACAGAGTGCTGTGGCCAGATAGCATCGTACCAGTTGTACTGGCATGGTCTGACAACCGCGAAAAAAAACCCTTCCTGCTTTCTGCGCATGAGATGATTTATTGTGCTGTGTGCCATGGTCGTCATTCAATGCGGGAGATCCATGTGAGATACACAGATGAGCCCATAGCCACTGGTGCTTCACGATGCTTTTCTTACTTTGTGCCTGTGCTTCTTTTTCAAATCCTAAACAGAGTACGCTGGGTTCAGCAGCGGACTGTTTGACTCCCCCACCTCCTCCCCCTTCTTCCACCCTCTCACCCTCTCGCCCTGCTCTTCACATTCCTGCTCGAGGAACCAGTGGTTTTTGCCGAAAATCACAGAGAGAGATCAGGACTACAATTCAGGAATGTGTGTTGATATGCACAATTCAGGGATGTGTGTTGATATGCACAATTCAGGGATGTGTGTTGATATGCACAATTCAGGGATGTGTGTTGATGTGCACAATTCAGGGATGTGTGTTGATATGCACAATTCAGGGATGTGTGTTGATATGTACAATTCAGGGATGTGTGTTGATATGCACAATACAGGGATGTGTGTTGATGTGCACAATTCAGGGATGTGTGTTGATATGCACAATTCAGGGATGTGTGTTGATATGTACAATTCAGGGATGTGTGCTGATATGCACAATACAGGGATGTGTATTGATATGCACAATTCAGGGATGTGTGTTGATATGCACAATTCAGGGATGTGTGTTGATATGCACAATACAGGGATGTGTATTGATACGCACAATTCAGGGATGTGTGTTGATATGCACAATTCAGGGAGTGTTGATATGCACAATTCAGGGATGTGTGTTGATGTGCACAATTCAGGGATGTGTGTTGATATGCACAATTCAGGGATGTGTGTTGATATGCACAATACAGGGATGTGTATTGATATGCACAATTCAGGGATGTGTGTTGATATGCACGTACCAGCTCGCATCCACTGCACCAATCTTAACCGCTTGTCATGGAAACGTTCAGACTTCTGTGCTTCATTTGAACAGAAAAATCATTGGATAGTCTTCATCCAAATGAGAGACATTTTTCATCTCGCCATTTCAAATGAATATTTCTTCCTAATTTGCATGGCCACTTGATTTAATCGCTGGTCCAAAAGAACCGTTAATTGTCATCTTGCTGCTTCAGTTAATATGTTATCCTAATAATGAACAATCCGCGCAAGATCATCGGATTTGATAGCTTGCGTCAAACGTCACCAGCTAAAAAGGACGAAGAGGACCAACAAGTGCACCTCTTTCTTTAAGCCTTTGATTGAAACTGTTCTCTTTCTCGTATACGTTCGATACGATTAAAGAAAAAACAAAGAGTGCAGGGCATTCATCGTACACCACTGGACACCACTGGTCCTCCCTTGCTAATGTCACCCCCTTCCATTTCCTTCTCCCTCACCCTTCCCCTTCCCCACCCTCATTCCCGTTCAGTGTGTGTGTGTGTGTGTGTGTGTGTGTGTGTGTGTGTGTGTGTGTGTGTGTGTGCGCGTGCGTGCGTGTGTGTGTGTGTGTGTGTGTGTGTGTGTGTGTGTGTGTGTGTGTGTGTGTGTGTGTGGATATAATCAGTAGTGGGGGAAACGTGCAGGCTAGCAATTCTTCCGTCAATACAATAATGACGCGGCAAAGATTACAAATGAAAAAAAAGGAGAGGGGAGAGGTTTGTGAGAGAAAGAAAACGGGGATGAAAACATAGGACTGTAGACTATAAATACAACATCCGTAACTAGCAGCGTACGGGAACTAGTGAAGCCGTGCTGTAAACACAATCATTCCCATCGCCTGCTCAGATGCCCTTCGTCCACTGATTATGACTCATTAGTGAGACACCGCTGATTGTGTCTGTGCTCCCTTGGCATCACATGGAGGTCTACCGCAGACTATAATTCTGTGGTAATCTCACCACCAAGGGTTCAAAAACAGAATCCAACAGCATCCTAAAGCAGCCAGTGAAGGATAGAAAAGGAAAAGGAGAAGAAATCGCTGTAAGGAATTGTAGCTGGAAATTTTCATTCATTACGGAAAAAAAGAGTATTAAACGTAGGAGGAAATCTGTGAGCCTGTGCTTGGTCCATTTAAGCACACAAGGCAGCTCAAAAGGTGTCAACACTCAGGGTGCTCAGCTCTGCTGTTTAATAGCCCAAGTGTGGTCAGTCACATCAGCGCAGACAGCAGCGAAGAATTGTGCAGAACAGCTCTCCGTTCACACGCCGTCACCAATGCTCCCCCCCAAAAATAACCACCCAGGAATTTGGCTTAACACCACACAATTACACCAAAAAGAGTGGCCACATTTCAGCAGTCGGCTTTCATAGTTCCTCGTTCTATTTCCAGTCAGCCCATCAGGCGTGTTGATGCCAAACATAAACATGTTTGACCAGCAGGTCGATTACTGGGCTAGCGCCGTGCAGGTCTGCTAATGCCTTTCGCCGGTGACGTCTTGCCCACTTCACCATCTGTTATATCTCTTGTCTGTGATTTGACCAAATCAGTGGCAGCAAAGAGCTGAATTTTCTGGGTAAGATGACCTCCACCACACCTTTCCATCACCCTTCTTCTGTCTCTTTCTTTGTGCTTCGTTTTTTATATTTTGTAACCATGAAGGGAAAGACGTCTTGACACCACTATCATGCCTGCTCTCTGTCTGTCTGTCTGTCTGTCTGTCTGTCTCTGCCCCCCCCTCTCTCTCTTTCTCTCTTCTGTTTGTTTTGATTTATACTTATGTGACGCCTAAGTAGTAAATTTGATTACCAACGAGTGTGACAAACTAGATCAGATGCATACTTACAAATGTCTGTCTGTCTGCCTTCCTGTCTGCCTGTCTGCCTGTCTCTGTATGAAAATATATACATATGAGAGAGAGAGAGAGAGAGAGAGAGAGAGAGAGAGAGAGTTCCATGTATATGTGTGTGTGTGTAGGGGGGGGGGGGGTCGCGCGCGCGCGTGTGTGTGTGTGTGTGTGTGTGTGTTTGTATTGCCTATCTATTGCCTATTGTCTTATGCAAATCATCAAATCGATTCATAACTGTTTAATAATTTTCAGTTCCATTTCTCCACGTTCTCTTTCTCTCAGAAGTTCATCAGTGGCACTTCGTGGGCCATCTAAAGGGGAACGGTAAAGAACAGAAGTACACGACCGTTGACCACTGGAAACACATGAACTACATTCATTTCTAAACTGCGTACATACGGAAAAAGAAACGAAAATAGAAACCTCTAATTTGCCTTTGCAAGATTTCGTTCTGCCCAAGCACTGACTGGAATTTCAACTTTAGAAGAAAACATAGGTGGAAATCAGAGATATCACAGCCACTGAAACCACCTTCAACACTTCACCACCTCGCCCACCCACATATGAACGCACACACAGAGACAATATGACAGACAGAGAGACAGACTGACTGACAGTTAAACAGACAGACAGACAGACAGACAGGCAGGCAGATAGACAGACAGACACAGTCAGACAGACACATACACACAGAGACGCACACACACACACACAACACACACACACACACACACACACACACACACACACACACACACACACACACACACACACACATGTGCATGCGTGTATACGCATATAATTTACATCATGTAAAGTAGACGAGTTATTCTTAAGAAATCCTGTGAACTGGAAAGGAAGAGCATATTATCACAAATGATGGGTGTAGACGTTTCAGCAAGATGTGAACGTCATCTGTGTGTGCGAGACACCCTCACTTTGCCTCTGTGACATTCTTTTTGGACAGTGTGTGTGTGTGCGTGCGTGCGTGCGTGCGTGCGTGCGTGCGTGTGTGTGTGTGTGTCAGAGAGAGAGAAAGAGAGAGAGAGAGAGAGAGAGAGAGACAGAGAGAGACAGAGACAGAGAAAGAGAGAGAGAGAGAGAGAGAGAGTTGTGTGTGTGTGTGTGTGTGTGTGTGTGTGTGTGTGTGTGTGTGTGTGTGTGTGTGTGTGTGCGTGTGTGTGTGTGTGTCAGAGAGAGAGAGAGAGAGAGAGAGAGAGAGAGAGGAGAGAGAGAGAAAGAGAGAGAGAGAGACAGAGACAGAGACAGAGAGACACAGAGAGAGAGAGATTGTGTGTGTGCGTGCGTGTGTGCGTGCGTACGTGCGTGCCTCTGTGTGTGTGTGTGTGTGTGTGTGTGTGGTGTGTGTGTGTGTGTGTGTGTGTGTGTGATAGAGGAGGAGAGAGAGAGAGAGAGAGAGAGAGAGAGAGAGTGTGTGTGTAATGAAAGGTGGACTGCTTGAGACGCAATCGCGTTTGAACAGTGACGTTACCATTCAAAAAAAGAATGGGAAGGTGTAGAACTAGATATAACAATGCCGCAGGAATTGTTTAGTATACTGTCTCTCCCGCGCTGGTAAATCGCATTATAACCAACTGTTGTGACTATTTCGGTAAGAAGTGCGTCATTGCCCGTCTCTCTGGTAAACACACACACAATAGCAGCAAAAATAAAACACTGACCATATACCCCGCAGAATAGACTTTCACGAATGTTAGGCAAATGAAGCAGTTTCTCTCTGTCCGTTTAACTGGACAATCACCCTATAACATTCCCCTCCCCCCCACCCCCTTTCCCAGTGATGTTTTGTTTAAGGCGCGGTAAAACTGCGGACGAAGAACGTCAAAGTCTGCAAATGTGAAGGCTATCTGAATACAGAAACGGACCGAACCGGAAAAAAGAAGAAGACAAAACCCCAAACCCAAACAAAAGCTCTGAAATGTTTGCTTTTTGATAAGCCTGCTGGAGATGCACTAAGTTCTTTTTTCTTTGGCACAGTTTGATGTACTACTACTACTACTACTACTAAAGAGAGAGATACTACTACTACTACTACTACTATACCACCACCACCACAATCACCACCACTACAGCTACTACTACTGCTACTGCTACCACCACCACCACCACTGCAACTACTTCTAGTACAACAACACCAATTCTACTAGTACTACAACTACTGCTGCTGCTGCTGCTGCTACTACTATACTACTACTACTACTACTACTCGAGAAAGAGAGAGAGAGAGAGAGACAGGAGAGAGAGAGAGAGAGAGAGAGAGAGTCTGCTGCACATGGTAAAGCAGCATTAGATTCGCTCTAGGTTTCACCTCTTTTGGCCTAAAAATTATAAAAGACATGAACACAAAAGAGCATGTATAAAAAATGGTTATGACCAAAAAAAAAAAAAAAAAAAAAAAAAAAGAAGAGAATTAATGAGAAAATGAAAAACACCAACAAAGAAGAAGAAGAAGAGAGAAGAAAAGAAGAAAAAAAGAAAAACAGGAAAGAAAGAAAGAAAGAAAGAAAGAAAAGACAAAAGTTATTTCCCTTGTTAAATGTTCGTTAAACGGTTCATGTCGCAAAACTGCCAGTGACCGTTAGAAGGAAATATTCAAGAGATTCCCAAAATAAAGGAAAAATCCAGAAAGAAACCAAGCAAGCATGTAGCCCAGCATGTAGCTTCCCAGAATGTAATCCATAGCATTTAGTCCAGCATCTAGCCCACAGTATGTGTAGCCCGCATTGTGTAACCCGGCATGCAGTCTATAAGGTGTTGCCTACAGCATGTAGCTCATAGTCCAAAGTATGTGGCCCACAAATTAGCCCACAGCATTTAGTTCACAGTATGTAGCCCAGAATGGCGCCCACAGCATGTAGTTCACAGTATGTAGCCCACAGCATTTAGTTCACAGTATGTAGCCCACAGCATTTAGTTCACAGTATGTAGCCCATAGCATGTAGTTCACAGTATGTAGCCCACAGCATTTAGTTCACAGTATGTAGCCCACAGCATGTAGTTCACAGTATGTAGCCCATAGTATTTAGTTCACAGTTTGTAGCCCAGAATGGCGCCCTCAGCATGTAGTTCACAGTATGTAGCCTACAATGTAGCCCACAGCATGTAGTTCACAGTATGTAGCCTACAATGTAGCCCACAGCATGTAGTTCACAGTATGTAGCCAGAATGGCGCCCACAGCATGTAGTTCACAGCATGTAGCCCACAATGTAGCCCACAGCATGTAGCTCATAGTATGTAGCCCACAGCAGGTAGCTCACGGTATGTAACCCACAATGTAGCCAACAGCATGTAGTTCACAATATATGGCACAGAATGTAGCCAACAGCATGTAGCTCATAGTATGTAGCCCACAGCAGGTAGCTCACGGTATGTAGCCCACAATGTAGCCAACAGCATGTGGTTCATAGTATGTAGCCCACAATGTAGCCCACAGCATGTAGTTCACAGCATGTAGCCCACAATGTAGCCCACAGCATGTGGCTCACATTATGTTGCCCAGAATGTGGCCAACAACATACAGCTCATAGTAAGAAGCCCACAGCAGGTAGCTCACAGTATGTAACCCACAATGTAGCCCACAGCATGTAGTTCACAGTATGAGCCCACAGCATATGGCTCACATTATGTAGCCCACAATATGACCTATAGCATGTACTCACAGTGCATAGTCCACAATGTAGCATACAGCATGTAGCTCACAGTATGTAGCCCTCAATGTAGCCCACAGCATTCAGTTCACAGTATGTAGCCCACAATGTAGCCCACAGCATGTAGCTCACAGTATTTAGCCCAGAATATCTTCTACAGCATGTAGTTCACAGTTTGTAGCCCACAATGTAGCCCAGAGTATGTAGCTAACAGTATGTAGCCCAGAATGGTGCCTACAGAATGTAGCTCACAGTATGTAGCCCAGAATGTAGCCCACAGCATGTAGCTCACAGTATGTAGCCCAGAATGTAGCAAACAGGATGTAGCTCACAGTATATAGCCCAAAATGTAACTCACAGCATGTAGTTCACAGTATGTAGCCCACAATGTAGCTCACAGCATGTAGCTCACAGTATGTAGCCCACAATGTATCCCACAGCATGTAGCTCACAGTATGTAGCCCAGAATGTAGCCCATAGCATGTAGCTCACAGTACGTAACCCACAATGTAGCCCACAGCATGCAGTTCACAGTATGTAGCCCAAAATGTAGCCAACAGCATGTAGCTCACAGTATATAGCCCAAAATGTAGCTCACAGCTTGTAGTTCACGGTATGTAGCCCAAAATGTAGCCCACAGCATGTAGCTAACAGTATGTTGCTCAGAATGTAGCCCACAGCATGTAGCTCACAGTACGTAATCCAGAATGTAGCCCTATAGCATGTAGTTCACGGTATGTAGCCCAGAATGTACCCCGCAGCATGTAGCTCACAGTTTGTAGCCCACAATGTAGCCCACAGCATGTAGCTAACAGTATGTAGCACAGAATGTAACCCACAGCATATAGATCACAGTATGTAGCTCACAAATGAGCCCGCTGCATGTAGCTCACAGTATGTAGCCCACAGTATGTAGATCACAATATTTAGTCCAGAATGTATCCTACAACATGTAGGTCATAGTATGTAGCCCACAGCATGTAGCTCACAGTATGAAGTCCAGAATGTATCCTACAGCATGTAGCTCACAGTATGTAGCCCACAGCATGTAGCTCACAGTATGAAGTCCAGAATGTAGCCTACAGCATCTAGCTCACATTATGTAGCCCACAGCATGTAGCTCAGTATATAGCCCACAATGTAGCCCACATCATGTAGCTCATAGTATGTAGCCCAAATTGTAGCACACGGCATGTAGGTCACAGTAGATAGCCCACGATGTAGCCCACAGCATGTAGCTCACAGTGTGTAGCCCACAATGTAGCAAACATCATGTAGCTCACAGTAGATAGCCCACGATGTAGCCCGCAGCATGTGGCTCACAGTGTGTAGCCCACAATGTAGCCCACAGCATGTAGCTCATAGCATGTAGCCCACGATGTAGCCTACAGCATGTGGTTCACAGTATGTAGCCCACAATGTAGCCCACATCATGTAGCTCACAGTAGATAGCCCACGATGTAGCCCACAAGATGTAGCTCACAATATGAAGCCCACAATGTAGCCCACAGCATGTAAGTTATAGTAGCCCAATATGTAGACTGGCATGTAGCCCACAACATGTAGCCCACATTATGTAGCCCAGTCTATAGCCCAACTTGTAGCATAGTATATCGCCCACGGCATGTAATCCAATAGATAACTCAGGGCGAATAGCCCGGCATACAGCCCATTAGTATACAGCCTGGCATGTAACCCACAACACGTCCCTAGTATGTAGCCCTGAATGTAGTCTATCATGTGGCCAGCATGTCGCCCCCAACGTGTAGCCTAACATGTCGCCCAACATGTAGCGCACAACGTGGAGCTCAGTATGTAGCCCACAGAATGTAGCCTAGATTTTTTGAGCCCAATATTTAGCACAACATAATAACCCAAACATGTAATCCAGCAGATAGCTCAAAGTGTTTCGCCCATCGCATGTAATCAGGCACGTAGCCCACAACATGTTGCCCGTCATACAGACTCGGCATATAGGTAACCCTGTGCGTAGCCCAACGAAGCCCAGCACGTAGCTTGCAGGATATAGCCCAGAATGTAACCCCAACAGTTAATCCACAGGCGTCTAACCCAGTATGTTTCCCCAACCTTTTTGGCCCAGTGTGTAGCCAGCCAGGTTGACGTCAACAGCAGGGGGAGAAGGAGGACGCTTGACGAAGGACGGACTAGGTCCAGGAGCCAATCCTGGGAGGAACTGGCCTAACTGGTCATTCATCATCACCCCTTGTTTAGATAGGATGAAGGCTACCTCGGGGCGACTACACTGGGCAGCAAGCTGGGAGTGTTTTCTGTATTGCAGAGGAAAGCTGATACACAGTCTTCTGTACACATCCGGGAAGCTAGCTAACCCATTCTTGAAAAATCTGATTCTGCTGCGCTCGTCCTTGGGTATGTCTGGCAGCTGTGTGTCGTGTTCCACACGCCATGAATTGAAATTAAGCAAAACAAAACAAAACAGAACAAAACAAAACAAAACAAAACAAAACAACAACAACAACAAAACAACAACAGATTAGTTTCAAAGTAGGCGACAGCAGGCGGAAATTGAAATAAATTTTAAAAAGAATTATTGGCAAGTCCGCCAAACGACAAGGACAGACAAATTACAATTGTATTGCAATTTGTGTGTCCCTGTTGTTTGGCGGAGTTACTCATAATTCTTTAAAAAAAAAACAAACAACAAAAAACAAACAAAAACAAGCAGAGTTTTTTTTTCTTTCATATAAAACAACATTAGAACACGGATATACGTGGTTAGCTAGTTGAACGTGTAGGCCTGTGTTGAAAAGTGATCGTAAAGTGCTGAATGATGTTGTACTTAGAACACAGATTCTAGTATTGAGTTATTGTTGTTGTCGTTGTTGTTTTGTTTCCCATCAAAGGGATTTCTTTGTTTTGTAACGTGTGCCTTGAACTGCTGCTCATTATTACCTCTGTTCTGCTAGGGATTTCTGCTACCTCCGATGTTATGTAATTCGATTCTCTATCAACAAGTTTACGCCCCCCCCCCCTCCCCCCAAAAAAACAAACAAACAAACACCCAAACAAACAAAACAAAAAACCAACCAAACAAAACAAAACAAAAACAAACAAACAAACAAACAAAAATCGTAACGGATCGGGATCAAAGGGATGCAGGATCCTTTTATCCATGGTGGAGGTGTGCGCTCTCCCTAGTGCCCTTCTAGTTATTCTGACGTTTAGTTTACGTGATTGGATGCCTTTTAGTTGTGTGTGTGTGTTTAAAAAAAAAAAATTTCGGTCATGTGTTATATGTATTGTGGGTACAGTGTTTCTGTGTGTACGGGTGGAGTTGATACTATTAACATAAATCACGTGGACGAAGAAACTTGATTTTGGAAAAGAGAAAAACAACTAAGTAATCAGTCAGTTCGATAAAAGTTTGAAATAAAACAAACACTTCCATGCCCATGATGTGCTGATGTCAAAGTGCTCGATGCCAGCAGATTCGTAGGGACTGTCGTAGAATGGACGTGGTGCTTGCACCTAAAACGGGAGACGGTTCACTCACACCAGCTCCACAATGAAAGTGATGTCAGAAGTTCAAATTGCAGGCGGTGTCCTGCATATGTTGAACACCACGGAACATTAAGGACATGACATTGCAGCAGCGCAGTGTCTCCTCTGGTGGGTTGCCTCATAACGACATGACGCTTGCGATTAAAAAAAAAAGTGACTTTCCTCTCACGATAACGAAACAAATGAGGCAACAAACCCGTAAAGGCCCCGTGTGCGGCTTGCTATAAACCCCATGTAACAGAAGTCATGTGGGAAAAGAAAAACAACGTGCAAAGCATATAAACGTACTCCCAGTTTATCTTGAATACAAGTACTTTCTGAGATATTCCATAAAGAAGGAAAACCGTTTTGGGCCGTTATAGCCGTTAGTAATGGCTATTCTGGTAAAATAAAATATCGGGCATCATCCGTGACCCATTATGAACATGCGTACAAATTTTCAGAAAGATCGGCCCAGAAGTTTTGTCTGGAGCGAGTGGAACACATTTTGACCATGGACAGACACACAGACAGACACACAGACAGCAGTTCTTTGTTCTCATTGTAAAGTACTCCCTGTTCTATAAGACCTGGGAGCACAAAAAGGGCTTACAACAAACCCATGTAAAAGAAGTCACGTAGGAAAAGAAAACAACGTGCTTGCAACAAACCATGTAAAAGAAGTCACGTAGGAAAAGAAAACCACGGGCCTGCAACAAATCCATGTAAAAGAAGTCACGTAGGAAAAGAAAACAACGTGCTGCAACAAATCCATGTAAAAGAAGTCACGTAGGAAAAGAAAACACGGCCTGCAACAAATCCATGTAAAAGAAGTCACGTAGGAAAAAAAACAACGTGCTTGCAACAAACCCATGTAAAAGAAGTCACGTAGGAAAAGAAAACCACGGGCTGCAACAAACCCATGTAAAAGAAGTCACGTTGGAAAAGAAAACCACGGCCTGCAACAAACCCATGTAAAAGAAGTCACGTTGGAAAAGAAAACCACGGGCCTGCAACAAACCCATGTAAAAGAAGTCACGTTGGAAAAGAAAACCACGGGCCTGCAACAAACCCATGTAAAGAAGTCACGTGGAAAGAAAACCACGGGCCTGCAACAAACCATGTAAAAAGTCAGGTAGAAAGAAAACCACGGGCTTGCAACAAACCCACGTAAAAGAAGTCACGTAGGAAAAGAAAAGAAAGGAGTGGCGCTGTACCATGGAGACACGCTCTCCCTGGGGAGAACAACCCAGAGAAATCTCTTGTGATTACGAAGTTATGCAATACAATATAACACAGCTAAACGCAATGCAACACAACAACATGATGCAATACAAAAACATCACAGTACAATACGATACAGTGCTATAGAAACCAACACATTGCGACACAATTCGATACGACACAATATAACACAACTACAATACGATACGAAACGAAACCATGCAATGCAATACAACATAAAATACATACGATCGGAAACAATGCAATACAACGCACAACAGGTCATGGTACAAAACACAGCGATACAACACGATACGACAAAACACAATACGATACGATATAACATAATATGATATAATACAATATCAAATCCGCCTTGGCTTAAGGCTGTGTCAGGCCAATTGACATAGCCTAGAACACCAAGGCTTCATCAAAATGTTGTTATGCTCTGCATAGTTATACGGGGATTGTCTTCAGTTGTAACAAGCTCCTAGCATAACATTATCAGACTCCAAAATCCCCGAAGTCGGAGTGTGTCTGCCCACGTGGCGGGGTAATCAAAAACGGTCACACACGTAATGTTCTCATCCCTAGCTGATGCATTTGTACCATAGTGTTCAAGTGCTTCGGCTGTTTGGATGATCCCTGGAGTCTTTTAGCCAGGGTACGACAACAACAACAACAATACCAAACGACACAATATTATACAATACTATGCGACACAACAAAATCCAAATTCAAGACGATACGATATGATTGCAACGATATGAATGCGATGCGACTCAACACGGTACAATACAACACGATACCATACCATATGATACGATGCAACAGAACACAGCAAGCCTACTATACAATATAGGTTACATGACTCACTCTGTTACCGCGCAGTCTCCTTCTCTCTCTCTATCTCTGTAAATATATGTCATGCCACTCTCTCTGTAAATAAATAATTGTCATTGATCCTCTCTCTCTCTCTCTCTCTCTCTCTCTCTCTCTCTCTCTCTCTCTTGAATTCATCGATTGAAACAAAACCACGTTGTTTGGACGACAACAAACATTGGGTCTGCTTTGACAAATGCACAAGGGATGGCAGACACGCCGTGAATAATCCGATTCTTTTTCGCAGACCAGTCAACAAGCTAAACCCGTAACTCCCATCTGTTACATTCCTCCTTTCCTCTCCATCTCTTCCGTTAAAAGAAACAAACAAGCAAACAAAACAAACAAACACTGAATCTGCGACAACCCCATTCGCACTGCAGATTGAAATCAACACAGCCCCAAACACTGCGGTTTATGTCACGGGCGAAACACGAACCCCCCCCCCCCCCCCCCCACGCGTATGACGTCATTGTAGGCCGGAAATTCTGTCTAATTGCTGCTCCATCGCCCTCTGTTATACCCCCACCACAGACTCCCCATCCCACCCCCACCCCCGTTTACTCCCCCCCTCCCCCCCCCCCCCCCCCCCGCTCTCTCTCTCTCTTCGCCCCCGCTGCTGTCCCCTTTGACTCTAAAGGAAATGACATGGCTGAATGGCCCCTTAGCATTGCGATCTTGGCACAACGACGTGAAGTGTTATGACGGGGTGTAGAGAGAAGAAGAAGACGAAGAGAGCTCAGCTTTTGTCGTGAACTTCAGGAATGACCTTTTGATGCTTTGGACCAGAAAATTTGATCTCACTCCTCAATAGAAATTTCAGACACTCGTCATTATTTTTTTACAGAGCGAATTTTTAAGGCCCTTCTTAGTATTTGTCTATCAATTTTTCTTCGAACATTGAATATCTGAATGACATTAAGCTGTTTCACCACTTGCGTAATTTGTCGAAGACAAAATGCATACAGTTTAAACATCATGTTCTCTCAATGGATCGGGATGCCTTGTTACTACTATGTACTAGAGCAATTCCCATTGCGTGTGGGTTCTTTCCACAGGCTATATTACAGGACAAACTCCACAGTAGCATTGCCAATTCTCTAAGGGTAAACGCTAACTGGAGTATAATTATCATGGTGCAAATTCATATCCTCATATTTCATGTAAACTTGGCTTTCTCTGCTGGAAGAAAACAGTTTATGATTTGTCTTGAAACAAATTAAAAAAAAACCCTCATAATATCGGACGCAGCTGCCATTCTTACTAAAACTGAAACACAGTTAGGCGCATTTCAGATTCTCACGAACAAAAATTCTCCAGTTTACTGAAAATCCCATTTAAGGACAACTGCAGTTTCTCCTCGTGGAATTGCCGCTCCTTTCCATAAGTGGCTGACGTTCGGTCTGTCGTAAGACACACTTATCCCAAGTTTCTCATCCTAATTGTAACAGCAATTCTGATATCAAAGATAAAGACCTGGATATGTCAATGGAGAAATTGTAATTGTTTGTCCAAGGAGAACTGGCAGTTCTGCTGAGTTGAAGTTTGTCATGGGGCGTGAGTCGGTCTACTTGTCTGTCTGTCCGTCAGCCTGGGTGTCTATCTACTTGTCTGTCTGGCTGGCTGGCTGGCTGTCAATCTAATCGTCTGTCAGTCTGTTTATATATCTCTCTATGGACCTGTCTATCTATCTACCTATACTCACTCACTCACTCACTCAATCAATCAATAATATATATATCTATCCGTCTGTCTATCTAGCTTCCTACGTACTATTTATCTATCTACCTATCTATCTACACTTTTTTCAGATATTCCTATCATGCGCTCACGGTAGCGGCAAAGAAGACACACCTTTGAGCCATTATTTATAAACACTCGATCTTTTAACTTGTGACGAGGCTCCAGGTCGAACACCATGCAATGAGCCACACACTAAGAGACCTCTGCACAGAAACAAACCTTTAAAGAAGACATGCTGTTCCGCCGAACGAAAGACGCAAACATTACAAGACAAAACACGACGCGTTTCGACGTCTTTGGTCCTCTTCAGGCGAAGACAAACCACATTCAAGACAATGAAAACGAAGAGGGAACGATCACGTACCTCCTCAAATCAGGCCACGCACAGAAACTATGCGGATTTCCACGACATTCCATAGAAACTGCACTTCACACCAGTCGCTATGAGGACACCATTCAGAGATGTTCCCTCAGATGTGAGATTGAATTTTCCTATTACACACACACACACACACACACACACACACACACCACACACACAATATATATATATATATATGTTTTTTTATTTTTTTAAAATTTTTTTCCTTTTTTTTCTTTTGATCGGTTTTGTGGAAGACAGATCTATACTACGCACAAAAAGTTAAGGATCGGTATGTGAAAACAGGTGCGTAATAAACTCAGTTCGCTATTGTTATTTATTTCTTAGTCCAGCCAAATTGTCATGAATTCTTGTTCAGCTGTAAGTGGGCGATGTTGTGTTAGTGCGAAAATTGCACGGGATTCTCTACTACTGAGCTGGGCCGCAAACGGAAAAGCGGAAACTTGCGAAAAATGACCTTGTTTTGGACCGTTCTGCCTGAACACATTGCACTTGCCAGATGGAAAAACCATTATGCACGTGCAAGCACTGCTGTTTATGTGTGAGATGCTGTCGCTCGCTTGGCTATATAAGAAGACATTCCACCAGTAGTAGGCCTGATCTGACAATGCCTCCACGACGAAAATTAAGCGAGTTGGATAGGGGACGAGCTGTTGCATGGTTCCAAGATGGTGTTCCCAAGCGAGAAGTGGCCAGGCGACTTCATGTGTCCATCTCGGTCATTGTCCGACTGATTCAACGCTTCACAGCCACTGGGATTGTCCATGAAAGACGCAGATCTGGTCGACCGAAGAAGACAACCCCACGTGACGATCGTCTCATTGAACGACAAGCCCTGCAGACAAGAACAGCCTCTTCCAGCATAATTCAAAGGCAGTTCAGGGTGGCTACTAACATCAACATCAGCCAGCAGACCATACGGAACCGCCTACATGGGTTTAATCTCCGTTCTCGTCGCCCAGCAGTATGGCCACGCTTAACTCCAGCCCATAGGGCAGCACGCCGCGCCTTCTGCGCACGTCACGTGAGGTGGACACGTCAGCAATGGTCCCAGGTCCTGTTCAGTGATGAATCACGCTTCACATTTCACGACAACGACGGCCGACTGAGGGTCTGGAGGCGCCCAGGGCAACGCTTTACTGACGCCACTGTCCAAGAAAAGGTGGCCTTTGGTGGAGGTTCTGTAATGGTCTGGGGGCCTTCAGCCTTCACCACAGAACACCCTTGTATCATGTACAGGGTAACCTGACTGGCATCTGATACCGGGATGAGATCCTTCGACCGCTGGCTGTGCCTACACTGCAGCAGATGGGACTGAGGGCTGT
>CM065714.1:134805821-134810821 GCA_033310375.1 Conus canariensis | reverse complement strand
CAGTAATGCGTGTAACCACCATGGCTGTTCTGGCACTCGACGCAGCGAGTCCTCATCGAGTTGACCAGGTTGGTGAAGATCCTCTGTGGAAGCGCCTGCCACTCAGCCTGCAGCATCTGGTAGAGGTGTTGGGCATCCCTGGGAGGGGGATGGCTCCTCACTTTGCGATCCAGCTCATCCCAGAGGTTCTCAATCGGGTTGAGATCGGGACTGCATGCTGGCCACTCCATTCTGTTGACTCCAGACTGCTGCAGGAAGTCGTTGACCACCCTTGCTCTGTGGGGGCGAGCATTGTCATCCTGGTAGACAGCCCTCGGTCCCATCTGCTGCAGTGTAAGCACAGCCAGCGGTCGAAGGATCTCATCCCAGTATCGCCGGGACCAGGCTGCTTCCAATTCAGTAGTGGGGCGACCATCCCCAACTCGGCGGGTCCCCGGGTGGCGGATAGGGGAATGGCCCTCAGATATGGGGGTTAGCTGCGATATAAGTCAGGCTTGCCTGGCAGAATAAGCAGTCCCGGACCAACTGGCGATGTTCCTATCAGGACGGGGTGGGTCAACAGGTGGCACTGTTGTCCTCACTGAAATACCCCATGTGTCCTATGACGGGCTCATCATGCGGTCAAGAGGCGCGGTATAACCTCTAGCCCCGGGGTGGGATCCCCGGAGAAACAATCCCCCTGTGCTCACAGGGCAGGACGCACGGGCCATGAGCTAAGGGTGAGGCACCCCGAAAGAAAACTCCAGCTGAAGACGGAGGTATCGGGCCACTGGCGCAGCTTAAACCACGATACCACGCATATACGCTTCCATGATGATGCAGTCCACAGAATTTCGATGTGGCGCTCGACCTTCGGAGACCCGCCGGGGAGGTCGGGAGCCGGGCCCTATGCCTCAAAGGGGCCCACCCCAAGCGGTCGGTGGTCAGACAAAGAGAAAGTACTGGCCAACACCGACAGCAGTGGAAGCCAAGCTGTATGGCACCCTGGAGGAGCTGCGACGGACGGCAGCCTTCATCGAGGACACCGGGCTGCTCATCTAACGGGATGGCGAACGAGGAAGAAGAAGAAGATCCCAGTATCGGATGCCAGTCAGGTTACCCTGTACATGATACAAGGGTGTTCTGTGGTGAAGGCTGAAGGCCCCCCAGACCATTACAGAACCTCCACCAAAGGCCACCTTTTCTTGGACAGTGGCGTCAGTAAAGCGTTGCCCTGGGCGCCTCCAGACCCTCAGTCGGCCGTCGTTGTGGTGAAGGGTGAAGCGTGATTCATCACTGAACAGGACCTGGGACCATTGCTGACGTGTCCACCTCACGTGACGTGCGCAGAAGGCGCGGCGTACTGCCCTATGGGCTGGAGTTAAGCGTGGCCGTACTGCTGGGCGACGAGAACGGAGATTAAACCCATGTAGGCAGTTCCGTATGGTCTGCTGGCTGATGTTGATGTTAGTAGCCACCCTGAACTGCCTTTGAATTATGCTGGAAGAGGCTGTTCTTGTCTGCAGGGCTTGTCGTTCAATGAGACGATCGTCACGTGGGGTTGTCTTCTTCGGTCGACCAGACCTGCGTCTTTCATGGACAATCCCAGTGGCTGTGAAGCGTTGAATCAGTCGGACAATGACCGAGATGGACACATGAAGTCGCCTGGCCACTTCTCGCTTGGGAACACCATCTTGGAACCATGCAACAGCTCGTCCCCTATCCAACTCGCTTAATTTTCGTCGTGGAGGCATTGTCAGATCAGGCCTACTACTGGTGGAATGTCTTCTTATATAGATAGCCAAGCGAGCGACAGCATCTCACACATAAACAGCAGTGCTTGCACGTGCATAATGGTTTTTCCATCTGGCAAGTGCAATGTGTTCAGGCAGAACGGTCCAAAACAAGGTCATTTTTCGCAAGTTTCCGCTTTTCCGTTTGCGGCTCAGCTCAGTAGTAGAGAATCCCGTGCAATTTTCGCACTAACACAACATCGCCCACTTACAGCTGAACAAGAATTCATGACAATTTGGCTGGACTAAGAAATAAATAACAATAGCGAACTGAGTTTATTACGCACCTGTTTTCACATACCGATCCTTAACTTTTTGTGCGTAGTATAGTATTCGACCGAAACAAACGAACAAGTAGTAGTAGTAGTAGTAGTAGTAGTAGTAGTAGTTGTAGTAGTAATATGAGTAAAGTTAGAAGTTGTGCTAGTTGTTGTAGAAGTGGTAATGATGATGATGATGATGATAATGATAATAATGAAATTAAACTAATAATACTACTAATGATGATGATGATAACAACAACAGCAACGATACTAAAACTAATATCAATAACTCAATCGTAAGTATCAGAATGTGTTTCGGAAGAGACACACACAGATCGACGACAGACAGCCTGGTTTGAGTAGGCGGGGAGTGAGTGAGGGGACCGCGTGGTGGTGGTGGTGGTGGTTGTGGTAAGAAGTAGGTCGGGCGGTGGTGGGTTGTTGATGGGCGCGGCAGATATAGGGCCAAGAGGAAGAAGGTGACTGACTGACTGACTGACGTTCAGCCCGCCCGACCCTGAAGGCAGCAACCAGTCAGCCACTCACGGCACACAGACCTGCTCACCGCCCTGCGTTAGTCTGCACTGTACACTGCTTAGTTTCGCTAGCTTCATCAACCATGTGCTGGGTTGATTAAAAACGAATCACACTCATTAAACACAAATGCTCACGCGCGCGCGCACACACGCCCGCACTCATGCACCCACACATGCGCGCACGCACGCAAGCACGCACGCACGCACGCACGCACACACACGAACACACACACACACACACACACACACACACACACACACACACACACACACACACACACACACACGCTGCTGACATAAGCATATCTATCTGGAAATGCGCAACGCAATACATACTAAGTTACCGGAATCGTTGTTCCGAATGCAGGCTAAATATTACCGGAATCGTTGTTCCGAATGCAGGCTAAATATTACCGGAATCGTTGTTCGATGCAGGCTAAATATTACCGGAATCGTTGTTCCGAATGCAGGCTAAATATTACCGGAATCGTTGTTCCGAATGCAGGCTAAATATTACCGGAATCGTTGTTCCGAATGCAGGCTAAATATTACCGGAATCGTTGATCTTCTAGAGTGCAAGGCTAAATATTACCGGAATCGTTGTTCTGAGTGCAGGCTAAATATTACGAACGTCGTTCGAATGCAGGATAATATTACCGGAAGGTCGTTCTGAAGTGCATGGCAAATATTACAGAAGTCGTTCTGAATGCAGGATGAATATTACCGGAGTCGTTCTGAATGCATGGCAAATATTACCGGAGTCGTTCTGAATGCAGGATGAATATTACCGGAGTCGTTCTGAATGCATGGCAAATATTACCGGAGTCGTTCTGAATGCAGGCAAATATTACCGGAGTCGTTCTGAATGCAGGAAATATTACCGGAGTCGTTCTGAATGCATGGTAAATATTATTATTATTATGAACATTAGACGCCTAATCAATTGAATAGCTAGGCGTTCTACAAAATATACACCGAGCATAATATTACACAATTTAATCAATCATACCATGTGAAGGAAAAAGGCATCAAAAATCCAAAGCCAAGACGAAAACTCACAAGCATGCATACACTGCAAACACAATCTCACACAGACAGAACGCACACTAAACGCAGACACTCGTCGACACTTGCAATACGTCGGGTCACTAGGAAGACGAAGTTCCTAGGTAACAATGATTTTGAGAAGCGCTTGAATGGAGGCAATGAGGTGATATCTGAGGAGCTGAGGCAAATGAATTCCAGTATGTTGAGCTTGATAGGCAAAGACTTGACCAAATGTTTTAGTGCGAACAGTGGCAAATATGTAGATCGTTGTTCCTGAGGACGGTAAAAGCTAGGAAGGGTTGTAATAAATTGAACAGTTGGGTGAGATATAGGAAGAATATCGATTGATTTGATCAGAGAGAGGCAATCTTGTACGGATATTTTATGCTGAAAGGCAGACCAGTGGTGAGAGCGGAGCAGATGGGAGTAACATGTATACATATTGAAGTGTGCGGAACGATAGACTGGGCATCTGATTCTGATAAACTCTTGTGAAGTTTTTTGATGAATAAAGCGGAGAGCGACAAAAGAAGCGTTACAGTAATCCAGGCCGGAAGAAACAAAGCACAGACAAGAAGCGTTTAGTTGTGTTTCCTGAGGAAATGCGAATAGAAGTCAATCGACGGAGTTCAACGAAAAGCAACGTGCGACAGACTTGCTGACATCCTTCTGCTAGGAATCGAACAGGTGGTTGATCAAGATTTACACCGACGTTGCTGTGAAAATTGAGAGTAGATGATAGGTGATCAACAAGTTTTGATGGAGAGTCGACACAGAAGGGTGGTATTGAAGTTTTGGTTGCGGGTGATCATGATCAGTTGTCAGACTTATCTTCATTTAGTTTAAGTTTGTTTCGGTCATCCATCCTTAAGGTTGGCTATACAAGACTTGTGTGTGTTTTGAGGATCATGAGAGGACACATCAGACAGGCCAGAGACATACACATCACAAGAAGAAAGTGCTGAATAGTGTGTTCTTGGACCGAATACAATGAGACAGGAAACGATAGAGAATGAAAATAGAGGCCAAGACAAATCTAGTGAACGCCAGTAGGTAAAAGACGTTTGATTAGAAGAAAGGCCGTTGACAGAATACTACTTGTTGCGATCAGTGAGTAGGAATCGAAATGCACTCAAAGAACAGTGTCATCAAGCAAATTAGAGTTGATGTAGGCGGAAATTGATCGGATGAGTGTCAATAGTGTCAAGGCAGAGATAGGTCAAGGAGGTCAAAAGTGATTACATTGTTACAGTCAGGCAGTCAGATGTCGTTACAGATTATTAGAAAAAGCGTCTTGTTTTTCCCAGAGCTAAGCAGATGAAGGGATGCAGACAAGGCTGTTGGAATGATTAGGAGGTCTAACATTTGGTCAAGATACACTT
>CM065714.1:134795821-134798321 GCA_033310375.1 Conus canariensis | reverse complement strand
TGTAGTGGTGGAGTGTGGGAACTGGTTGTGATGGAGTGTGGGTACTGGTTGTGATGGAGTGTGGGTACTGGTTGTGATAGAGTGTGGGTACTGGTTTGTAAGTGAGTGTTAGTTGTGGTTGTAGTGGTGGAGTGTGGGTACTGGTTGTGATGGAGTGTGGGTACTGGTTTAGTGGAGTGTGGGTACTGGTTGTGATAGAGTGTGGGTACTGGTTGTGATAGAGTGTGGGTACTGGTTGTGATGGAGTATGGGTACTGGTTGTGATGGAGTGTGGGTAGTGGTTGTGATGGAGTGTGGGTACTGGTTGCAGTGATGGAGTGTGGGTACTGGTTATATTGGTTGTGATAGTGTGGGTACTGGTTGTGATGGAGTGTGGGTACTGATTGTGAAGGAGTGTGATTACTGGTTGCAGTGATGGAGTGTGGGTACTGGTTGTGATGGAGTGTGGGTACTGGTTGTGATGGAGTGTGGGTACTGGTTGTGGTGGAGTGTGGGTACTGGTTGTGATGGAGTATGGGTACTGATTGTGAGGAGTGTGGGTACTGGTTGTGATGGAGTGTGGGTGCTGGTTGCAGTGTGGAGTGTCGGTATGGTTAACTGGTTTGATATGAGTGTGGTACTGGTTGTGATGGAGTGTGGGTACTGGTTGTGATGGAGTGTGGGTACTGTTGTGAATGGAGTGTGGGTACTGGTTGTGGGGAGTGTGGGTACTGGTTGTGAAGGAGTGTGGGTACTAGTTGCAGTGATAGAGGTGGGTACTGGTTGTGATGGAGTGTGGGTACTGGTTGTGAGAAATGTGGTTACTGGTTGTGAAGGAGTGTGGGTACTGGTTGTGATGGAGTGTGGGTACTGGTTGTGATGGAGTGTGGGTTTCTGGTTGTGAAGGAGTGTGGGCACTGGTTGCAGTGATGGAGTGTGGGTGCTGGTTGTGATGGAGTGTGGGTAGTGGTTGTGAGGAGTGTGGTAGGTTGTGAGGAGTGTGGGTACTGGTTGTGATGGAGTGTGGGTAGTGGTTGTGATGGAGTGGGGGTGCTGGTTGTGACGGAGTGTGGGTACTGGTTGTGAAGGAGTGTGGGCACTGGTTGCAGTGATGGAGTGTGGGTAGTGGTTGTGATGGATTGTGGGTACTGGTTGTGATGGTGTGTGGGTACTGGTTGTGATGGAGTGTGGGTACTGGTTGTGAAGAAATGTGGGTACTGGTTGTGAAGAAGTGTGGGTAGTGGTTGTGATGGAGTGTGGGTACTGGTTTAATGACGTGTGGGTACTGGTTATGATGGAGTGTGGGTACAGGTTTAGTGGAGTGTGGGTGCTGGTTGTGACGGAGTGTGGGTGCTGGTTGTGATGGAGTGTGGGTAATGGTTGTGATGGAGTGTAGGTGCTGGTTTAGTGGAGTGTGGGTGCTGGTTGTGATGGAGTGTGGGTGCTGGTTGTGATGGAGTGTGGGTGCTGGTTGTGATGGAGTGTGGGTGCTGGTTGTGATGGAGTGGGGGTGCTGGTTGTGGAATGTATGTTCTGGTTGTGATGGAGTGTGGGTGCTGGTTGTGATGGAGTGTGGGTACTGGTTGTGATGGAGTGTGGGTACTGGTTGTGATGGATTGTGGGGGTACTGGTTGTGATGGAGTGTGGGTGCTGGTTGTGATGCAGCGTGGGCGCTGGTTGTGATAGGGTGTAGGTACTTGCTTTGACAAAGTATGGGCCTGGTTGTGAAGAAATGTGGGCACTGGTTGTATGGTTGAGGCAGTCTAATTCAAACAGACTTCAAAACTTGTGTTAGCGTTAACACCTTAAAGCTTAATCGAAAATTTCATGAGGGCAGTGCACAAAGAATGGTTTGCCTGTAAAATTGTCTAGGGTCTTTTAACACACACACACACACACACACACACACACACACACACACACACACACACACACACCACACAGCTACTCAAGCTTTTTCATTCCTGACTCCGCATTTCAGACAGGAATGAAATCCAGCACATGAAAACCGAATAGCCATTTATGAATATTGTTCCAGAAAGCTCCCGTTGTGCATACCCAATATTTGAGAGTCATTCCAATATAGTGATTCGACGCGTATCAGAGCAAGACGATCAGAGGCTGTTTCCTTATGGGCAATGCTCAGTTGTTGTTGTTTGTTGTGTTGTGTTGTTGTTGTTGTTGTCGTTGTACCCTGGCTAAAAGACTCCAGGGATCATCTGAACAGCCGAAGTACTTGAACACTATGGTACAAATGCATCAGCTGGGGATGAGAACATTACGTGTGTGACCGTTTTTGATTACCCCGCCACGTGGGCAGCCACACTCCGACTTCGGGGGATTTTGGAGACTGATAATGTTATGCTAGGAGCTTGTCACAACTGAAGACAAACGATGATTTTGTGTGTGTGTATTGTGTGTGTGTTTGCGTGTGTGTGTGTGTGTGTGTGTGTGTGTGTGTGTGTGTGTGTGTGTGTGTGTGTGTGTGTGTTTGCTGTTACAACGTATTTACCTGTCTTGT
>CM065714.1:134788321-134790821 GCA_033310375.1 Conus canariensis | reverse complement strand
CTGTCTGTGTGTCTGTATGTCTGTCTGTCTGTCTGTGTGTCTGTTCGTCCGTGGTCAAAATGTGTTCCACTCGCTCCAGACAAAACTACTGGGCCGATCTTTCTGAAAAATTGTGGGTATGTTCATTATGGGTCACGGATGATGCCCGATGTTTTATTTTACCGTTATAGCCGTTACTAACGGCCGTTACTAACGGCTATAACGGCCCATAACGGTTTTCTTCTTGATGGAAAATCTCAGAAAGTACTTGGCCGATCTTTCTGAAAATTTGTAGGTATGTTGATTATGGGTCACAGATGATGGCCGATGTTTACCGGAATAGCCGTTATAAGGCTATAGCCAAACGTTTTTTCTCTCTTTATGGAATATCTCACGCGTATTCAAGATAAACTGGGAGTACGTTTATATGCTTTGCATTTTTTTTTTTAGGTTCCTGTCATGCTTCTTCCGCGGTTTTCGACTGCGCCACGGTCTGTTTTGGTACTCCTTTGTTTTCCTGTCTTGCTTTGTCTTTGTTTTTAAACAAAAAAAATTTTTTTTTACTTTGATCGTACTAATATTCATTGATCTACAAAAGAGTAAAAGATCTGGATGCTAAACATTTCAGCAGAGAGAAACAAGACTTTTATAAATGAACGAACAAAGCTTTCTCTCGAAGTGTCCTTCACGTGTCCTTCCCGTGTTCTTCTTGTGTTGTCAATGCAGTCATTTCGTATCGTTCTCAAACACACACACACACACACACACACACACACACACACACACACACACACACACCACGCACGCACGCACGCACGCACGCATGCACGCACGCACACACATACACACACGCACGTACGTACGCACACACACGCACGCACGCACGCACACATACACACGCATGTACGGATACACACAAATATCTACACACACACACACACACACACACACACACACACACACACACACACACACACACCACACACACACACACACATTTCAACAATTTATTCAGGATTGAATGACGAACAGTATAAAACACGGTTCATTTCCTGGTACAGACCAAATGGGCAACGGCTCCACACACACACACACACACACACACACACACCACACACACACACACACACACACACACCACACACACACACACACACACACACGCACGCACACACATGCACAACACACACACGCACGCACACACATACACACACACACACACACACACACACACCACACACACACGACACACACACACACACACACACACACACACACACACACACACACACACACATCTATCTGTCTATCTATATCTATATACGGTCGAAGCCGCTTATAACGTTTGTGTATAAAATGGGTTGGGTTTTTTTTTGTTAGAGAGAGAGAGAGAGAGCGAGCGAGAGAGGGAGAGAGAGACAGAGAGAGAGAGAGAGACAGAGAGAGAAAGAGCGAAAGAGGGACCGAGAGAGAGAGAGAGAGGGGGGAGGGGGAGAGATTCATTATTGTGCTGTTCTACCCGGTGAACTTGGGGGGGGGGGGAGGGCTGACTGACAAGACGTGATCATGCCCAGCACCCCCTCAGGCAGAGAGAGAGAGAGAGAGAGAGAGAGAGAGAGAGAGAGAGAGAGAGAGATGGTGTAGCGTGCTCAGCTCGGCATCCTTGTATCCGTCACGTTATGATAGGTGATCTGTCAGTCCTTCGGGAAGACGCAGATTGTCACCTTTGAAGACTGTGAAGGCCTTGTCGATCTTTGCTTTGTTGTTGTTGTTGGTGTTGTTGTTTGTTTTTTTTTTTTTCTCCCCTCTCAGTGTTTATTCATCTGGAGAACAGTTTTTTTTTTCTTTCAAAGCGAAGCCTCTGTGTTACATTTCTGTCTGACCGTCCGCTTAGTGAGGCTGACGACGTCTCTCGTCTTTCTGCCAAAGTAGTCTGACAAAGTCTGCATGCCAAAGTCACCTGCAAAGGGCTCTCGGTAAGAATGGCCCACCAGATTGGACAATGACAACATCCTTCTGTGAGAGTAGAGTGACAGGACAACGTCCTTCAGTGAGAGTAGACTGACAGGACAACGTCCTTCTGTGAGAATAGACTGACATGACAACGTCCTTCTGTGAGAGTAGACTGACATGACAACGTCCTTCTGTGAGAGTAGACTGACAGGACAACGTCCTTCTGTGAGAGTAGTCTGACAGGACAACGTCCTTCTGTGAGAATAGACTGACAGGACAACGTCCTTCTGTGAGAGTAGACTGACATGACAACGTCCTTCTGTGAGACTAGACTGACAGGACAACGTGCTTCTGTGAGAGTAGACTGACAGGACAACGTCCTTCTGTGAGAGTAGACTGACATGACAACGTCCTTCTGTGAGAGTAGAATGACAGGACAACGTCCTTCTGTGAGAGTAGACTGACATGACAACGTCCTTTTGTGAGAGTAGACTGACATGACAACGTCCCTTTGTGAGAGTAGACTGACATGACAACGTGCATCTGTGAGAGTAGACTGACAGGACAA
>CM065714.1:134780821-134783321 GCA_033310375.1 Conus canariensis | reverse complement strand
TGCCTGTCTACCTGTCTGCCTGTCTGTCTGCCTGCCAGTCTAAGTTTGTGGAAGATTCTGGCATACTGGAGTTCAATCAGATACGGTAGGAGAAATCCAAGCAAGTCAGCCTAAGTGATTCCGACGGGAACTGTGTATTGACAGTCTGTGCGCGGATGTGAGAGGAACAAACTTTGTGGGTTATTAGGTTATTGTCGGTGATTTTGATCCGCAGGAACTGGTGTCCAGGGATGGGAGCGAAGTTGAAAATGGTCTTCTGTCTGTCTGTCATGAATACTGTTGACGTCCTGGTGGTCAGAAAAGTTGTCTTCCATCTAAACATAGAGTAAGCTGACCACTGGATGAAAAGTGTCTTCCGTCTGTTTTCATGAACATTGTTGATGTCCTGATGGTCAGAAAAGTTGTCTTCGTCTGTTTTTCATGAACATGTTGATGTTCTGATGGTCAGAAAAGTTGTCTTCGTCTGTTTTTCATGAACATTGTTGATGTTCTGATGGTCAGAAAAGTTGTCTTTCATCTGTAGATCAGGGAATATTGCTGATCACTTGACGGTGAGGAACGTTTTCTTCCCTTTGTTTACCTGGAAGACATTGTCGATTAATGATGGTCGTGGTGCGGTAACTTGTCTCTCCATCTGTCGGCCTTGAAGACTCTGTTGATGACTTGTTAGTCAGAAAAAACAAATTGTCCCCTCTCCCCACCAGAAAAAAACAAATTGTCCCCCCCCCCCGCCTCTTCTGTCGATTATGAAGACCCTGTTAATGAACAGTTCTTCAGAAAACCTGTCTTCCATCTGCCGGTCATGCGACATTGTTACGATGTGGTCAGAAGGCTGCTTTCCATTGTCCGTCTGGACATTGTTGACGATTGTTGGTCAGTAGGCCTGCTTTCCATATGTCCGTTTTGACATTGTTGACGATTGTTGGTCAGAAGGCCTGCTTTCCATATGTCCGTCTGACGACATTGTTGACGATTGTTGGTCAGAAGGCCTGCTTTCCATATGTCCGTCATGACGACATTGTTGACGATTGTTGGTCAGAAGGCCTGCTTTCCATATGTCCGTCATGAGACATTGTTGACGATTGTTGGTCAGAAGGCCTGCTTTCCATATGTCCGTATGACGACATTGTTGACGATTGTTGGTCAGAAGGCTGCTTTCCATAGTCCGTCATGACGACATTGTTGACGATTGTTGGTCAGAGGCTGCTTTCATATGTCCGTCATGACGACATTGTTGACGATTGTTGGTCAGAAGGCCTGCTTTCCATATGTCCGTCATGACGACATTGTTGACGATTGTTGGTCAGAAGGCCTGCTTTCCATATGTCCGTCATGACGACATTGTTGACGACTTGTTGCATGAACGTCATGACGACAATGTTGACGACTTTGTTTTGGTCAAAAAACGTGTCTTCCATCGGTCAGTCATGACGATTTTTTTGAAGACTTGTTGGTCAGAAGACCTGTTATCCAGCTTTCGGTCATGATGACATTGTAGATGACTCGTTAGTCAGAAAACATGTCTTCCAGCTGACGGTCATGAAGACATCGTTAATGATCCGATGGTCAGTAAAATTGTCTTCCATCTGTCAGCCATGAACATTGTTGATCTCCTGATGGTCACATAGAAAATGTTTTCCATCTGTCGGTCATGAAAATACCGTTGATCGTAAGATGATGAAGATAATTTAATTTTTCACTTGCCTAGCTTGAAGACATTGTCGATTATATCGATGGCCTGGTCAGAAAAATTGTGTTTATCTGTCAGTCATGAAGACATTGATATTGTGGACAGAACAATCGTCATATATCTGTCAGTCATGAAGACATTGATATCATTGTGGACAGAACAATCGTCATATATCTGTCAGTCATGAAGACATTGATCTCATTGTGGACAGAACAATCGTCAGATATCTGTCGGTGATGAAGATACTATTGATGATCTGATGGTCAGAAAAATTGTCATTCATACGTCAGTCATGAGGACATTGTTGGTCACTTAATGGTCAGGAAAATGTATTAGGCATGTGATTCAGTGAAGTCAAAATGGGTGCAGAAGGACTTGGTGTGTGTGTATGTGTGTGTGTGTGTGTGTGTGTGTTGTGCTGTCGCGCGCGCGCGCGTGCGCTTGCTTGCATGCGTGCGTGCGTGTGTGTATGTATATATGTGTGTGTGCGTGCGCGCGTGCGGTTGTTGTGTGTGTGTGTGTGTGTGTGTGTGTGTGTGTTTATTCCACCCTTTTTGTTTCATTTTTTACAGACTTTGAGACTTAAAAAAGTAATTCTAGATGAATGTAGATGTACTCAGTTAAACTATCTATCTGTTTGTTTATATATCTATCTGTCTGTCAGTTTGTCTGTCTACCTATCTATCTATCATTCTATCTATCTGTTTGTCTGTCTGTCTGCTATCTATCTATCTGTCTGTCTATCTATCTATTGATCTATGTATATGTGTATCTGTTTATCTGTCTATCTGTCTAACTATCTATGTAGCT
>CM065714.1:134768321-134773321 GCA_033310375.1 Conus canariensis | reverse complement strand
AGAGAGAGAGAGAGAGAGAGAGAGAGAGAAGAGAGAAGACAGACAGACAGACAGACAGACAGACAGACAGGCAGGCAGAGAGAGAGAGAGAGGAGAGAGAGAGAGAGAGAGAGAGAGAGAGAGAGAGAGAGAGAGAACCAGAGACAGAGACAGAGACACACCAGCAGTCACTCGAAGGTACAATCTTTCAGTCCAACCTCCCAGTGCGGTTACGTAGCGGCGGAAACCGACTCGATCTGACCGTAGAGCCAGGTGAAGTCAATAACCCGGCCCTTCCAATGCCAGGAGATAGGTAGGCGGACTCCTTACATCATCGCTCCGAGCGGCTTACCACCCACCACCCACCACCCACCACCCAAGATAACGCTGCTATACTGGAAGGCGTATTTTCCATCGGATTTCACCATACCTTTTGGCATCGTCTCCTCTTTTCAGGATTACCATCTCCTTGAGTTTTTTTTTTTCTTCTTGTTACGGTTTTTTGTTTATTTGTTTGTTTATTTATTCCTTTCTAACAATCTTGGCCTTAGGGCGGATGCCAAATTTGTTTGTTTGTTCGTTTCTAACAATCTTGGTCTAAGGCGGATGCCAAAACGTGTGTCTGAAATACGGCGAGTGAAATGTATGGGTTCGTTATTTCATTATAATTGGGTACGGAGATAACTCCGCCTAGGACGGTCCCAAGCCCGGCTGAAAAAGGAGGAGGGTTGGGCGTGGGGCTAGCAACCCCACCCCGTAAAAAAAAAAGTTGTGCTACAGAAACTGCAACGACAACTACGACCCAACAACTGCCTGGACGGGAAGACGCCTCTTCAGCTGGGTCCATGACGCGTGCTGGTGAAAGCCTCCGGGAAGCCAGCTCGCCGACTAGTCTTCTTACGACCAAGGCCAAGACCAGGATAGGGACCTGGAACATCAGAACCCTATACGAGAGCGGCAAATCAGCGCAGGTGGCCAGAGAGATGGAGAGATACAACATCAAGGTTCTCGGACTATGTGAGACCCGATGGAACGGAAACGGCCAGACCAGATTATCTACAGGAGAAACCATTATCTATTCCGGACATGAAGACATGGACCACGACCACACCCAAGGAGTCGCGCTTCTGTTGGCGCCAGAGGCTATGAGAGCGCTGGTGGCATGGGAACCGGTCTCATCAAGACTTATGGCAGCCAGGTTCAACTCCAAGGGAAGGAAGACCTCCATCATACAGTGTTACGCACCAACTAACGCAGCACAGGAAGAAGAAAAGGAAAACTTCTACAGTTCTTTGCAGTCGCTTTTGGACCGGACTCCGAGAGGAGACATGAAGATCGTCATGGGCGACTTGAACGCCAAGGTGGGGGATGACAACACAGGCAAAGAATTCATCATGGGCAGACATGGCGTTGGTACCTGCAACGAGAACGGAGAGCTATTCACAGACTTCTGTTCCTTCAACGACCTAGTCATAGGCGGTACCATCTACCCACACAAAAAGATCCACAAGACCACTTGGACTTCACCAGATGGAAAGACTGACAACCAGATCGACCACTTCACCATTGACCGTAAGTGGAGACGCAGTATGCAGGATGTCAGAGTAAGGCGCGGCGCT
Source organism: Conus canariensis (assembly GCA_033310375.1). Taxonomy (NCBI): domain Eukaryota; kingdom Metazoa; phylum Mollusca; class Gastropoda; order Neogastropoda; family Conidae; genus Conus; species Conus canariensis. The sequence continues at coordinate 134,771,723 of CM065714.1, read as the reverse complement.
GACGCAGCCTCGGACCATCAGTTGCTGGTGGTGACACTGAAGACCAAGCTGAGATCCTTCTGTGACTCTGCTGGAAGACCACACCACAAGTTCAACATACAGTTTCTGAAAGACAAGAAGAAAGCGGAAGAGTTCAACTGTGAAGTCAGAAACAGGTTCGAGGCGCTAGCAGAGCTGGCCGAAGAGACAGTGGAGAACTACTGGACAGAAGTACAGACGACCTGGAAGGAGGCGTGCACCAAGGTTCTGGGGAGGAGAGAGAGAGAGCAGAAGGAGTGGTTGACGATGGAGACGTGGGAGAAGATAGAGAGGAGGAGAGAGGGAAAGCAGGAGATCAACAGATGTCACGACCAACAGATGAAGGCGGACCTCAGAGCACAGTATTGGAGATGAACCGAGAAGTGAAAAAGAGTGCAAGGCATGACAAAAGACAATTTGTGCACAATCTGACAGAAGAGGCAGAATCAGCAGCCAGACAGAACAACATGAAGAGAGTGTATGAGATCACCAGGGCCCTGTCAGGAAAGAGATTCAACCCGAGTAAACCAGTCAAGGACAGGAACGGGAAAATCATCGCAAGCGACGAGGAGCAAAGAAGAAGATGGGTGGAGCATTTTGAGGAAGTCCTCAACCGACCACCACCGCAAGCAGTGTCCGACATAACACCAGCAACAGAGCCCCTCAGCATTAACACCAACCCACCAGCCAAGGCTGAGATCATCAAAGCCATCAAGTCCTTGAAGAACGGCAAGGCAGCGGGTCCGGACGGCATCCCCCCTGAAGCTCTAAAGACCGATGCTGCAACAACAGCAGAAATGTTACTTCCTCTTCTAGCAAAGATATGGGAACAAGAGCAAGTGCCTGCCGACTGGAAGCTTGGTTATCTGGTGAAGCTTCCCAAGAAAGGCGACCTTTCCCAGTGCGGCAACTGGCGAGGAATCATGCTGCTGTCCATCCCCAGCAAGGTGCTCACAAGAATCATCCTGGAAAGAATAAAGGAGGCATTAGACAAGGAGCTGAGAGCAGAACAGGCAGGTTTCAGGCAGGACCGGTCATGCACGGACCACATCGCAACGCTGCGTATCATCATTGAGCAATGCGCAGAGTGGCAGTCTCCCTTGTACATGACCTTTATCGACTTCGAGAAAGCATTCGACAGCGTCGACAGGGAGACTATCTGGAAGCTGATGCAGCACTACGGAATCCCACAGAAGCTCATTAACATCATCAAGAAGCTGTACGAGGACTCAACCTGCCAGATCATCCATAACGGGAAGCTGACCAACCCCTTCGCAGTGAAGACAGGAGTGAGGCAGGGCTGTATACTGTCGCCGACAATTTTCCTGATCGCCATAGACTGGATCATGAGGAGAACTACAGAGGGCAGCAACACCGGCATCCAGTGGACCTTCACCAAACATCTAGAGGACTTGGATTTTGCGGATGACATCAGCCTTTTGTCTCACAAACAACAACACGCCCAGGCCAAGCTAATCAGACTCGCAGAGGAGGCAGAAAAGACCGGCCTAAAGATCAACACCAAGAAAACAGAGGTGATGCGGATGAACAACCGACTCAACCAACCACTGCAGCTACACGGAAAGGACCTGACGGAAACAGACCGTTTCGTCTACTTAGGAAGCGTGGTCAATACTGATGGCGGCGCAGACGATGACGTTAAAAGCCGGATCAACAAAGCAAGGGTAGCGTTCAACACCCTGCGACCCATCTGGAACTCCAAAGCCCTATCCCAGCGCAGCAAAGTCCGCATCTTTAACACCAACGTCAAGGCAGTCCTTCTCTATGGAACCGAGACATGGCGGGTAACCAACACCATCACCAGGAAGATACAGACATTCGTCAACAAATGCCTGCGCCACATCCTCAACATCAGGTGGCCGGAGAAGATCTCGAACGCTGACCTATGGAAAAGAACCAGCCAGAATCCGATCGACCAGGACATCAAGAAAAGAAAATGGGGCTGGATAGGCCATACGCTCCGCAAACCCACAGACAACGTCACAAGACAAGCACTAGAGTGGAACCCACAAGGAAAAAGGAAAGTGGGTCGGCCAAAACAGTCGTGGAGAAGATCCGTCGAGAGCGAAGTGAAGGAGGCCGGAATGACATGGACTCGGCTGAAGAGAACAGCCCAAAACAGAGTCCGTTGGCGTGGTGTTGTTGCGGCCCTATGCTCCACTGGGAGACAACAGGACTAAGTCAAGTAAGTCACGGAGATACTTCCTGCTATGAGTTGGTTTGTGGCCAGCGTTGGTTGGTTGGTGGGGTTTTTCTTTGTGTGTGTGTGTGGTTTCGTTTTGTATTTTGTTCAACGTGTAATTGCTCTGTGGGCGTTGGTCTTGGACAGGGCTGTATTTGTTTCGAAAGATTGGGACCTGTAGCTCGACCTCAGAAAGAGAGAGAGAGAGAGAGAGAGAGAGAGAGAGAGAGAGAGAGAGAGAGAGAGAGAGAAATTGATTCTGTCTCTCTCTTTCTCTCTCTCTCGTATAGTACATATCTCTCTCGCTCTCGCTCTCTGTCTCTCTCTGTCTCTGGTCTCTGTCTCTGTCTCTCACACATGCATGCGCACGCGCTCACTCACACACAGACACAGACACACATACAGACACAGACACACGCAGAGACACAGAGACACAGACATACAGACAGGCAGACAGACACACATGTAAGATGGACGTGCGCACAAGACATAGAGAGGGGGAGAGAGAGAGAGAGAGAGAGAGAGAGAGAGAGAGAGAGAGAGAGAGAGAGAGAGAGAGAGAAAGATGGGGGGGGGGGGGGATACTTCTTTCTTTCTTTCGCGTTCCCGGCCTTGTTAGATCCTCAGTCTGGTTAGAGGAGAGAGAGAGAGAGAGAGAGAGAGAGAGAGAGAGAGAGAGAGAGAGAGGCTTTCACACACGCACACACACACGCGCGCGCGTGCACGCACGCACGTAGGCAAGCGCGCGCGCACGCACGCACGCGCGCGCACACACACACACACACGCACGCACGCACGCACGCACGCACACACACACACACACACACACACACACACACACACGCACGCACGCACGCACGCACGCACGCACGCACGCACGCACGCACGCACGCACACACACACACACACACACACACACACACACACGCAAAAACACAGACATATATGACAAAACGAGTGAAAGCAACAGTTATTAAAGCCAAACGTGTGAAGGGAACAGAACATGAGTCATCGTTACAGTCACCTGAACACATACATATAACAACAAACATTTTCTCACACACAAGGATTGTAGAGCATTTAGAACTGGGTCTCAAATCTAGGACAGGCGCTATAATATAAGTACTTTCAATAAAGAAAGCAACAGGCATGTGCATATCCAGCATTTGTAACCTGTACAG
>CM065714.1:134748321-134755821 GCA_033310375.1 Conus canariensis | reverse complement strand
AGCTTATCACCTCAAAAATCTCACATGATGCTATTCGATGCAAGTGGATATGTTCACAATGCCCCAGAATTCAAAGTTAACAACATCACACTTAAATACGCTTCAAATATTAAATTTCTTGGTGTTTATATAACGTCTAAGCTCTCTTGGAATCTACATTTAGAACATGCTGTAAATCAAGCAAGAAAGTCATTGAACCTTCTAAAAGTCATAAGCAGACAAAGCTGGGGTCAAGACACAAATACATTAATTCATTTGTCCTCAGCTTTAGTTAGATCTAAATTGTCGTATGCACAAGAGGTTTTCTTTAGTGCTCCAAAATATCTATTGAAAAAACTGCGGAGCATAGATTGTAAAGCATATAAGCTATACACAAAAAGTTAAGGATCACTTTCACAAACATTCATAACTGTCAAAATAAGAAAGTCAATGCGTTGAAGTTTGGCCAACATTTAATTCCATTCTTTAGTGATAACGATACACAATTGCCTTCAATCTCGAGCAATCGTTTGGTGTGTACATTTGATTAAAGTGGGTACGTATCCAAATTTGATTTCCCAAAGTCATTGAAATCACAAGACAGGGCATACTGATGCTCCCAAAAGCTCAGTAATGCGTGTAACCACCATGGCTGTTCTGGCACTCGACGCAGCGAGTGCTCATCGAGTTGACCAGGTTGGTGAAGATCCTCTGTGGAAGCGCCTGCCACTCAGCCTGCAGCATCTGGTAGAGGTGTTGGGCATCCCTGGGAGGGGGGTGGCTCCTCACTTTGCGATCCAGCTCATCCCAGAGGTTCTCAATCGGGTTGAGATCGGGACTGCATGCTGGCCACTCCATTCTGTTGACTCCAGACTGCTGCAGGAAGTCGTTGACCACCCTTGCCCTGTGGGGGCGAGCATTGTCATCCTGGTAGACAGCCCTCGGTCCCATCTGCTGCAGTGTAGGCACAGCCAGCGGTCGAAGGATCTCATCCCGGTATCAGATGCCAGTCAGGTTACCCTGTACATGATACAAGGGTGTTCTGTGGTGAAGGCTGAAGGCCCCCCAGACCATTACAGAACCTCCACCAAAGGCCACCTTTTCTTGGACAGTGGCGTCAGTAAAGCGTTGCCCTGGGCGCCTCCAGACCCTCAGTCGGCCGTCGTTGTCGTGAAGGGTGAAGCGTGATTCATCACTGAACAGGACCTGGGACCATTGCTGACGTGTCCACCTCACGTGACGTGCGCAGAAGGCGCGGCGTACTGCCCTATGGGCTGGAGTTAAGCGTGGCCGTACTGCTGGGCGACGAGAACGGAGATTAAACCCATGTAGGCAGTTCCGTATGGTCTGCTGGCTGATGTTGATGTTAGTAGCCACCCTGAACTGCCTTTGAATTATGCTGGAAGAGGCTGTTCTTGTCTGCAGGGCTTGTCGTTCAATGAGACGATCGTCACGTGGGGTTGTCTTCTTCGGTCGACCAGATCTGCGTCTTTCATGGACAATCCTAGTGGCTGTGAAGCGTTGAATCAGTCGGACAATGACCGAGATGGACACATGAAGTCGCCTGGCCACTTCTCGCTTGGGAACACCATCTTGGAACCATGCAACAGCTCGTCCCCTATCCAACTCGCATAATTTTCGTCGTGGAGGCATTGTCAGATCAGGCCTACTACTGGTGGAATGTCTTCTTATATAGCCAAGCGAGCGACAGCATCTCACACATAAACAGCAGTGCTTGCACGTGCATAATGATTTTTCCCTCTGGTAAGTGCAGTGTGTTCAGGCAGAACGGTCCAAAACAAGGTCATTTTTCGCAAGTTTCCGCTTTTCCGTTTGCGGCCCAGCTCAGTAGTAGAGAATCCCGTGCAATTTTCGCACTAAAACACAACATACGCCCACTTAACAGCTGAACATAGTAGTATTAGAATAGCCCTTGGCGTTCCATTTCATGGTTCCATCATAGGATCTTACCATGAAGCAGGTGTTTTGCCTCTTGATGATCAGCGAAAATTAGCCTGTGCTAAATACATTTTAAGATGCTCTACCATTCAAAATTCAAACCAAATGGAACTTGAAATTAGGTCCGATATTCATTTTCCTAAGCGTGCAAAACGTATCCGATCTAATAAAACTATTCTTACATTTTCTTCTAAACTATTGACAAAATTAAACACTAATCAAAAGAAATTAGCTCTCTGTGTGTGTGTGTGTGTGTGTGTGTGTGTGTGTGTGTGTGTGTTGTAGTATGCACATGTGTGTGTGGGTGTGTGCGTGCGTGCGTTGCGTGTGTGTGTGTGTGTGTGTGTGTGTGTGTGTGTGTGTGTTTGTAGTATGCACATGTGTGTGTGTGTGTGTGTGTGTGTGTGTGTGTGTGTGTGTGTGTGTGAGCGAGAATGAGAGAGAGAGAGAGAGAGAGAGAGAGAGAGACAGACAGACAGACAGACAGACAGACGGACAGAGATTCATAGACTTTGACCCTTTTTGAAGGGACGTGTGAACAAAATGAATATTCAGGGAAAAAAAAACCCAACATCATACGTGTAGGATACTAAACAAAAGAACAAAGTCCAGTTCAGTAAGATCTTTCTCAACAGGTATCTGTTTCTTTACTTTTAAAAAGCCTATAGACAAACAAGAGAAAATGTTCTATTAACTCCAGTCAGGCAGGGGTGACATTAGTGTGATCAAATCCAATATGGAGGACGGTGTTGTTTATTCATTTTGGCTTGCTGTACAGAAATTGTGTTTAGTTTTCTTGTGAGTCTTTCGAAGCTGTCGTTTTTTTTTTTTTTTTTTTTTTTAAATGATCTTTACGATTTTTGTACCCATGTGCGTATGAGGAATCAATGATTGTGATATTCCACGTCTATCGATCGTCAAAAAGCTCCAGGTTTTTGTGTAAATGTTGTCTTTGATCGTCTGTTCAATTCAATTCATTTGGTTGTAGCCCAGCCGACCACGAGGGCCATGTCAGAGCTGTCATCATTAACCTAAAGTCAGTAATAATTTAATCACGAGTTCTACTCAACGGAGATTATTTTTTATTTATTTATCTATTCATTCATTCATTTCTTTCTTTCTTTCTCTTTCTTTCTTTCTTTACTTGCTTGTTTGGTTGTTTTTTTAAATTTTTTTTTTAAACTGAAAATGGAATGGTTCATTAAAGAATTTGTACTTGGTTTGACAATGTTTTCTGTCTAACCTACATGCGCGTGCATGAAGTGTGTGTGTGTGTGTGTGTGTGTGTGTGCGTGCGTGCGTGCGTGCGTGCGTGCGTGCGTGCGTGCGTGCGTGGTGTGTGAGGGCGGCGCGAGAGGTGTGTGGTAGTAAGAGAGAGAGAGAGAGAGGCAGACAGACAGACAGACAGACAGACAGACAGACAGGGTAACGAGCGTATTAGAGCTTTCAAACATGTGGGCGTCGTTGCGCATTTTAATGCGTTGCAGTCTCTCGCACTCTGTTCGCCCTCCCTCTCTGGCTGGTGATTGCGAGTTCTTCCTGCACTCCCATCCCCCCCCACCCCCCCCCCCCCACACACACCCCACCCCACTTCCCGTCATCTCCACCATTCTCTGTTTCGTTTTCTTTCTGTCTGTATCTTGGCCAACACCTCTCCAGTTTCTCGGTCCTGCGAAGATCCGTTCGAACCCCCTTGTCTCTAATTTCTAGTGCTTGCAGACAAAGATCGTTGACTTCATCTATGGGGGCACACGAGCGTCTTAAGGTGATACATAGTTGTTTTCCTCAAGGACAAAAAGTAACAGTTATGATCTTGGAGGAAAATAGCAAAAAGAGGGAAAGAGTTATTATTCTGAGGATCACACCTGATTTCCTCGGAATCACAACTGGTTTCCCTGATTCCTGAGGATAACAACTGTTTTTTCCCCTTTTTTTGTTTTGTTCTGAGGATGATAACTGTTTCCCCCCTATTTTTCTGAGGATTATATATATATTTTTTTTCCTGTTTTCCTGAGGATAGTAACTGTTTTCGCTGTTTTTCTGAGGATAATTGTGTTTTTTTTTCTGTTTTCCTGAGGATGATATTTTTTCCTTGTTTTTCTGACGATAATTCCTGTTTTTTCCAGTTTTCCTGAAGGTAATGATAACTTGTTTTCTTGTTTCTTGAGGATAAAGAATTGTTTCTATTGCCAGAGCAGACTAACTGTTTTTCCCATTTTCATGAGGATCGATTAGACGCTGTATCGGGAAAATAGAGACAATAGTTGTGATCTCGAGGATAGCAGCTCTTTTCTGTCATTCGTTATTTTTCTTAAGAGTAATAAACCGTGTGACCGCGCGAAAATAAGAAAAAGTAAAAAAAAAAAACCAGCTGTGATTCTAAGGGGTTAAACAGATAGTAAATGGTTTTCTTTGGAAGACAGGGGTAACACATGTGGTCTGAAAGGACTATGAGGGAAAACAGCGATTACCCCACGGAAAAGTAATGATCTTGAGGAATTACGGCAAAACCCCGTTTTCCTGGAAGATAATAACTATTTGTTTTTGTTGTTGTTGTTGAAAATTGGTATTATCCGCTTACGAAGCTAGTATACCTACATATTCCTCGTCATTGCTTGATCTGAGCATGGCCGATTCAGAGAGCATTTCATGTTCCAAACTGCTACTGCAGATCTTTGTCATCGACAGAAAAAAATGTATTTGTGGGAATTATGAAAAGAGCCAAACATTGGCCTCAGCGATTCTGCGGCCGCCATTTTTGTCTGACTGTCCCTTACAATAGCGGCGTGTGTATGCAGGTCCTAGTCCACAACTGCAGATTAAGCCCCATACTATGTTTGATGCACTCAAAGCTGTATGCAACATCGGTCAAAGGATCAGCCTTCATTAAAAACCAAGTTGTTGCACAGTCGAGCCGTTGAGGCACATGTTGTGGCCGATTCTGAGGCAGTTCCAGTGTGTTGCTCTTTTTGTTCAACCACAGATTTCATGACCCTCCTCTCTGTCTATCGTCTGCTAGACCTTTCAGTAACGATTATTTATGCCGCCAGCTATATCATACGAACACAAGAATTCCACAAGTCACGCGTATTTCCACTAATGACCCCCCCCCCCTCCCCCCACCCCAACCAATCTGAGAACGAAGTCTTCAGACTGTCTTTTCCCACAGGAGCAGGGTGATTTACAATAATTCGAACGGCCCTGTTACTACTTGACCTCTGCCATAACCCTGAACTCTTATCAAACTTATGTGCTGAATCAAAAGTTGTTGTCCTTGGTTCGAAAAAGCTGGGCTACTGCTGGTTGGAATGGGTCACTGTGTAGCATGAACTGGTGTGTAGTATAAATAATGACATCCTGCTCACCGAATGCAGAAACAAGAGGAAAAGATGGCGTCAGCAGCATCCTAACCACAACAGCAAGGATAATGACTACCTCCTATCCAGGCAGTCGATGTGGCCTCCGTGGTCAGCTTACCTATAAACATCACTGGACTCTCGTCCAGCGAAGACCCTGAGGTCTATGAGGGGGAGGGACACTGGAGACTCAAGACATCAAATATTCACCAGGTTCCACATCAGTGACCGTTGTCTTCACAACCTCCGAATGACAGCAACAACAACCCCCTCCACCGCTGTGCTGTAACGTACGGCTGAGAGAGAGGAGAGAGAGAGAGAGAGAGAGAGAGAGAGAGAGAGAGAGAGAGAGAGAGAGAGAGACTCTGGAGATGGAGGAGGGTTTTGACGAACTATGGCGGCAGTCACAGAGGTCGTTGAAGTCATGAGTGAACGACGACGATAAAGACGGTAGATCGTCAACATCATATCCCCAGACACCGATCAGTGCCCTTGTGGCCAACTCTCACTCACATCCTACAGTCCTGTTACTTTTTTGAATCCTTGAGACGCCAGACGTGGCCCAGTCCAGTTGAGGTCCAGCAGAAGCTGTGGGGACCGGTGGGGCCTCTGCGGCGGACTGTAGACTTCGCCTAACTAATCGGATTGAGGATCTAGCATGGCCGGGAACGCGAAAGAAAGAAAGAAAGAAAGAACTAGCCCACCAGACAGGAATGCCGGTGACAGCACCAGACACAAGTCTTCAGCAGTGCAGCCAGGAGAAGTAGGCAGACCTCCGTTTCATGTGGTACAGCTGCCCCGGCTGCTTCAGGCAAAAACAACGGGCGCAAGTGTTTACCAAACTCCCCCCCCCCCCCCCCCCCGCAGCTACTTCCACTTACACTCCGCTCTCTCTCCTCCCCCTGTGCCTCCATCAACCCCACCTCCCCCCCTTCTCTCTCTCTCTCTCCCTCCCAGCCCCCTTGTCTTTAGCGTTGCACATGTGCATGCTTTCGTCCTTCTGGAGAGAAGAAGACTTTTAGTTGATCTAGTCGTGAAGTACGTTCCTTTGGTCTTCTTTGAAGAACAGGGGTGGTGGTGGTGGTGGTGGTGGTGGTGGTTGGTGGGGGGTTGGGGTTGGGGGTGGAAGTCGATCAGTCAGTCAGTTGGACAGTAGGCTGCACTGGAAGAAAGGAGAGGGCTGAACCTGACTCTGCTGATCGTTCATGGCCCTAGCGCGGAAGATGGATAATTACTGCTGCTCTGTTAGTCTCCTGCAGGCCACACGCCAAAATTAGGATGCTACTACATCACTATAGAATCCATGTAAGCGTTTTGAGGCCTACCATAAATTTGAGCCGACATTTAATGTTAAACTGATACTTGATCAAAAGAACAACTCCCCTACCAATTATTTTGTCTTTCTACATAGCGTACGAGTTAATGCGTGTTTCCCATGCATTCTCCATCCTTTTGCCTCTTGTATGTGCACGCGCGCTTCCGTGCCTGAATGCTTATGTACTTTTGCGTGTGTGCGTTCGTGTGTGTGCGTTTACGCGCGTGGATTTTTGTTGCTTCGTGTTGAGTTTGCCCTTTGTGTGTGTGTGTGTGTGTGTGTGTGTGTCTGTGGGTGTGGGTGCTCCCTTCTGCATGTTTTATATTGTATCCCGTGCAGTGTTCACGAAATTGGAGGCTGGTGGGTGGAGGGGGGGGGGGGGGATGGGGGATGGTTCTTTTCTTCTATTCCCAAATTCTTGTCGAGCGTTGTTCATATAATGTCATGTGTGTGGGGTGGCGGTGTGTGTGTGGTGTGGGGGGGGGGGGGGGGGGGGGGGGGGGGGGGGGGGGGGGGGGAGGATAGAGTTGGGGGAATGTGGCTTGTTCATCTGTTTTAATGCTTGCTTTGTGACCTATTGTTTTGATGCCTTTTTCTCAGTATTGTGCAATGTTTATGGAAACTTTTATTTTTCCTGTATTGTGAAGCGCTCTGAGGATGAGTCTTCTTCTCTCATCGAAGAGCGTTATATAAGCTCGATTTATTATTATATTATTATTATTTCCCTTGTTTTGGGGGGGATCTTCACCGATAAAGTCACAAACAGTCCTCAAATATATGACTTTCCCCTTAGTTGACCCACATTTCAGGCCTTTGCACTCACCCGTGATCCTGTCTTTGCGCCAGCTTCAAGAGCACAAAATAATCCCATTCCTTTGATTTTAATCTGTC
>CM065714.1:134738321-134740821 GCA_033310375.1 Conus canariensis | reverse complement strand
GTCTTAAATAAAAGAAGAATCACATAATAAATTAACATTATGATCGTTTTGTTTGGATCGTGGCTCGTATGATGTCCACCACGCTTTTGATACAGATTTTTATTTGTCCTCCTACCTCCAATTTCAGTTTTTCCTATTAAAAAAAAAAATTTAGTGGGGCATCCACCCTCCTATTTTTTCCTTCATATACAAACACAGGATGTAATCGTTGTGGAATTCCAGATTAAAACAGAAAGTCGCTTTGTGTGTGTGTGTGTGTGTGTGTGTGTGTGTGTGTGTGTGTGTGTGTGTTGTGTGGTGTGTGTGTGTGTGTGGTGGTGCACCGCGCATGAGAGAGAGAGAGAGAGAGAGAGAGAGAAGAGAGAGAGAGAGAGAGCGGGAGCGGGCCAATCTAGCACACCTACTCCCAAGTGGTGGTGACCAAATACCTAGGGTGAATTTGTTACTTACACTACTGATAAATGTGTCGTGTCGCGCTGTTTGCTCTGCCTGTTTGTATTAAGAAAGACTGTGGGGGGGGGGGGGGGGGGGGGGGGGGGGGGGGGGGAGGAGGGGGAGGGGGGGGGCAGCCGCACAAAGCTCTAAGGTGTCTCAGGGGACCAGCCTGCACCCACATTTGTGTGAGTGAGCGTTGGGCTGCGGAGCTGACGGGTCATGAGTTCGAATCCCTTTTGGGGACAAGTCTTGAAACTATTCCATGTCTCTACCCAGCATTACTTACACGGGTACCTGATTGAGTTCAGGGAAAGTTAAGGCGAGCGAAAGGCGAAGAGTGGGGGTTCTGCTCTTCACTCAGGCTGTTTGGGAGGAGGGATGGGTGGGATGGAGAGCCAATGTCAGATTTTGATTGCTATAAAGCAACAACAACAACAAAAAAAAATACTGTCAGTTTTCGTTCATGGTTCATCTCCACAACAACGCCAGTTCCTCCCCCTCCCCCAAGCAAGAACCGTAACTCTAGTTTCTAGAAAACCGGAAGATTGAAGTTATTGCCTTACCCACCCAACAGCCCTGTGACCTCATCGGCTGCACACCAAATATGAATGCGCCAAGGCCTTGCATAGAGAGTCGGGTATTTATAGACTGACGCAGTGAGATTGTTTTGAAAATGTTTATTGTGTCTGAAAGTTGATTCTCCTCATTACAAGCCAGGTGGTTTCAAGCAGACTGATTAAAATCAAAGGAATGGGACTATTTGGATGCTTAGAGCTGGCGCAGAGATAGGGTCACGGGTGAGTGCAAAGGCCTGACATGTGCGTCAACTACGGGGAAGGTCATGTATTTGAAGATTGTTTGTGTGATTTCATTGGTGTAAATCCCCCCCAAAACAAGGGAAATAATTGGTGGGGAGTTGTTCTTTTGATCAATTATCAGTTTAACATTAAATGTTGGCTCAAATTTATGGTAGGACACACAACGCTTACATGGATTATTATAGGTTTTTTGGTGCAAAAATGCTAATTGTGGCGTGTGTCCATCTCCGAGCCATCTGAATGTTGTTCCGGCCCTCGAAGAACACGCTGTCTACGTGGAAGTTTCTTCTTCCTCTACGACCTCGCTAAAGCAGTGAACTCCGAGTTCAACATCGCCAGATCGTGAGAGGATTCTTGGAGGACCTGTTCTGATAGTCACAAAGCGCTCGCGGACTTTTCATCGCAGGAGGAGGAGGATGACAGCACTCGAAGGGATGGTGTCATTTGGGCCGTGTGTTGTCTGTCGAGCCGCCTCCAAGATCATCACGTGTTGATCCTTTTCTTTGGCTCGTTCCTCATTTGGTGTCCATTTGGCTGTTGATGCAGATGTAGTTTCTCTCACGACAATGGCGATGGCCATGTTTCTGTCTGTGACCTTTAGGACTCGTAGCTTGTTTATAAAAAAAAAAAAAAAGCACGAGATGTAATTGCTGTGCAAGTACAGATTTGTTCCATGTCGCTGTCGTGTGTGTGTGTGTGTGTGTGTGTGTGTGTGTGTGTGTGTGTGTGTGTGTAGTGTAGTGTAGTGTAGTGTAGTGTAGTGTAGTGTAGTGTGTGTGTGTGTGTGTGTGTGTGTGTGTGTGTGTGTGTGTGTGTGCATCTGCTGCATGCGTGCATGTGTGTGTGTGTGTGTGTGTGTGTGTGTGTGTGTGTGTGCGTGCTGCGCGCATGTGTGTGTGTGTGTGTGTGTGTGTGTGTGTGTGTGCGTGCGCGCATGTGTGTGTGTGTGTGTGTGTGTGTGTGTGTGTGTGTGTGTGTGTCGCGCGGGGGCGCGTGTGTGTTGTGTGAGTGATTGACATCGTATTCTCAGAGACATAATTAACATGCATCTTGCAACACTTCTGTGCACCCCCCTCCCCTTTCTCTCCCCCCCCCCCTGCCTCAACCCCGTTCCCTCTCCTACAACTAATGTCCATGGATATTCGTCCCCTACCCTTTCCCTCCTGCCCCTCACCCCCTCTCCGGATTTCCCTACCTTCTCAACCATTCCTTCTCTTTACTGTCCCACTCTCCTTTTATTTTCCAAC
>CM065714.1:134723321-134733321 GCA_033310375.1 Conus canariensis | reverse complement strand
GTAAATAGATAAATGAATGAATGAATAAATAAAGGTAGATGTACCGTCCTATTATCTATTCATTTATTTATGTATGTATTTATTTGCTTATGATAATAGTGGTAGAGGTAATGGAAATAATAATGCTTATAGTTGTTTTTGTTGTTATGGTCGTTGTTGTTTTCATTGTCTTTCCCCCTCCCAGCTCACCCCCCCCCCCTTCCCCCACTTCTCACTCTTTGCTTTCCACCATTCACACCCTCACCCCTCCCTCCTGCCCGCCCCCTCCCTTTTCTCCAAGCCTTTCTACAATTTCACCTCCATCCCTCAGCGAACTGTTTCTTGTGAACTCTTTTTTCCAGTGAACTTTTTTTTTTTTCCCAGTGAACACTTTCCAGTTTCACATCCTACAGAATTCTATGCTGTTTTGTGTGTCAGCGTTGGCGCTTGAATAAGGTTTTATAATCAACCGAAATATTGCAATGCATCCATGGGTGTTGTGCTGTTTCCATTTTCTTTTAATCTTCAGTTTCATTCTGTATTTTGAATGGTAGAAAGTGAAGGTGTTAGCGAGTGGTGGTTCTACATCGACAAAATGCGCCGAAGGAGTAAACATAGGTGTAATTGATTGCAGGGCAAGTTTTGTGTTGATGTTGTTGAAGGCGAAAGAGTGAGGCAGACTCTATATTTTTAAGAAATTGTTGATTTGGTAAAAACAACCAAGTTATGCATTCTTTCTGACGGTGTGTGTGTGTGTGTGTGTGTGTGTGTGTGTGTGTGTGTGTGTGTGTGTGTGTGTGTACGCGCTTGCTTGCTTGCGTACGTGCGTATGTGCGTGCGTGAGAGAGAGAGAGAGAGAGAGAGAGAGAGAGAGAGAGAGAGAGAGAGAGGGGGGGGGGGGGACGAATTCTGTGTTTTCTGTCTAGATTCTCTCTCATCCTCCCCCATGTCTTCCACCCTACCCCTCCCCCCCCCTCCACTCCCCACCTCAACCTCACTTCCCACCTGTCTTTGTTCACTCCCCCCCACCCACCCCCTTTTTTTTTTTCCCTTTCTTTTCTTTCATGGCCCTCCACATCCGTGTTCCTTTCCCTTGGGGAAGACTGTTGTGACGTCAGTTTCGTGTCTGCGTCATCTTGTTGTCATGTGATGACAGCCGTTAGAGATTAGAATGTTGTGCAGTTTAATTTCTCAATCAACTCAGTTTTCTGTTTCTGTCTGTCTGTCTGTCTGACTATCTGTCTGTCTGTGTCTCTTTCTGGCTGGCTGTCTGTCTGTCTGTCTGTCTGTCTGTCTCTCTCTCTCTCTGAGTGTGTGTGTGTGTGTGTGTGTGTGTGTGTGTGTGTGTGTGTGTGTGTGTGTGTAGGTGTGCGCGCGCACAAATATTTCCATTGAGAACAAAGTGACGATTATAACTCACTCATTCATTGGTCGTTGGTTTTGGAAAAAATATTTACAAACAACAGTAGCTGAAGCACATGAACCTCGCACACATTTAAGAATCGCCAGTTTCTCTGGTTGAACAAGCTTGGCTTATCTCTCATTGATAACATACAGATCATATGCGATGTATTTCAGATGCACGTGTTCCCCTCTCTAAATCATCTCCATCTTCCTCTTCAATCATTAGCTTCCGTGTCACAATTATTTTTCGGATAATAAAACACTTGTAGAAATTTTGATGATTAACAGTCATTAAGTGTTTTCTTTTTTTTTTTTCTCTCCCGAAATTAAAAGACTGTCTAACATATATGGATTATGAAATTATCATTTTGTAAAGTTATCGTCGTCAGAGGATAATAAAGTACACCAGTTGTATCATTATCATCATCATTATTATAATAATTAATAATTATTATCATCGTTATAATCATTATTATCATTATCATCATCATCATCATCATCATCATTAATTAATTATTGCTGTTGTTTTTGTTGTTAGGTTGTTGTTGTTATCGTTACTATGACTATTATCATCATCATTATTATTATTGTTACTATTATTGGTGTTATTTTATTATTATCATTATAATCGTTACAATGATAATAATGATAATGATAATAATGATGATGATGATGATGATGGTGATTATTATTATCATTGTTGTTGTTCTTGTTGTTGTTGTTGATTTTGTTGTTGCTTTAGCAATGACACCGAAAACCTAAGGTCTCACGATGATGTCGTAGTCTTTACAATAGGACATAGACCTTCAAATGTTTTCTTTTTTTTCCAGCCGTCGTATACACTACACACATATCATCCATAGTACCTTCCGGGTTAAACCGCCGTTTTTATTTTCGCTTACAAATCTAAATCTAGCAAGTGCACCCCTCTGCTACTTACTAGTAACAACAATAATCAAGGATTTTTTTTCATCTGAAAGATACCCTTAAATGAGTGGAATCAGTTCGCATCTTCAATTTCAGGATGCCATTTGTATTTGTAATAGGCTAGTGGATGGTCTTTAGATTCTGATGTATATGTCCTTTCTTCTTCAGCTTCCTGACTGAGCGATGCTAGATACTGTCAAAATCAGCTGTGCGTCCCAGCGAAGTTATGCTCTCCTTTTTCAGATCGTTGAAGAAACATATCAAATCTTGTCTACCTGATGTGCTAGCAGGTAGATAGGTAATTTTAAGCAATTTCCGGAAATCTTGATATTGATGGGATTTTTCTGGAAGCACCGTAGGCCGTTGTATTTGGTGAATGTAATGAGATATTCTGAAACCGTTTGATAACTTAAGTACGTAAGCTTACTTTTTCCATCTGGATATTATCTTCAAGCCCCCGTATTACTGCTGCATACGCTAACATAGGCTCTGTTTCTACATCAAACAACTTGCAAAATAAAGAAGGATCAAAGGTTCGTAGTTTCTTCAGTTTTTAATTTTTTTTTTCAATCTTTTTCCCTTTCCTATACGTTGCAGACCATCTGGCGTCTATACGCAACATCTTTGTGAATATTGTCCTTAAGTATTTGTATGTATTACTTCAGCATTAGCATATGATGATTTTTCTTTTTGTGACCACCAATATGAAAAAAATGTAACACGTGTCATTTAAAAGTCAGTTGCAATCAGTCTGCCTCACGCTTCAATATACCAAGCTGTAAACCAATCAGTCTGCCTCACGCTTCAATATACCAAGCTGTAAACCAATCAGTCTGCCTCACGCTTCAATACACCAAGCTGTAAACCAACAAACAGCATTACCAGTCTGCCTCACGCTTCAATACACCAAGCTGTAAACCAACAAACAGCATTACCAGTCTGCCTCACGCTTCAATACACCAAGCTGTAAACCAACAAACAGCATTACCAGTCTGCCTCACGCTTCAATACACCAAGCTGTAAACCAACAAACAGCATTACCAGTCTGCCTCACGCTTCAATACACCAAGCTGTAAACCAACAAACAGCAGTACCAGTCTGCCTCACGCTTCAATACACCAAGCTGTAAACCAACAAACAGCAGTACCAGTCTGCCTCACGCTTCAATACACCAAGCTGTAAACCAACAAACAGCATTACCAGTCTGCCTCACGCTTCAATACACCAAGCTGTAAACCAACAACAGCATTACCAGTCTGCCTCACGCTTCAATACACCAAGCTGTAAACCAACAAACAGCAGTACCAGTCTGCCTCACGCTTCAATATACCAAGCTGTAAACCAACAAACAGCAGTATCAGTCTGCCTCACGCTTCAATATACCAAGCTGTAAACCAACAAACAGCATTACCAGTCTGCCTCACGCTTCAATATACCAAGCTGTAAACCAACGAACAGCAGTACCAGTCTGCCTCACGCTTCAATATACCAAGCTGTAAACCAACAAACAGCAGTACCAGTCTGCCTCACGCTTCAATACACCAAGCTGTAAACCAACAAACAGCATTACCAGTCTGCCTCACGCTTCAATACACCAAGCTGTAAACCAACAAACAGCATTACCAGTCTGCCTCACGCTTCAATACACCAAGCTGTAAACAACAAACAGCATTACCAGAGACCAGAACCACGCCATCAGCAAACCGGAGCACTCATATTTCAGCAGTTCCAGGGATAAGTTGCACACCATATCTGCCCTAACACATTTATAAATAGAAATGCAAATATATGAGGACTCAAAAGGCAGCTTTGTTTCACACCGCAAGGACATGAAAAATAATCATAAAAAAACTCCCTTTCCACGCACACATGAAGTGGCTGATTCATATTCATTTCGAAGAGCCATGCACAATTCCCCACTGACGCCAGGTTTTTTTTTTCTCAGGACATGTCACAACAATACTTCCCTTTTCACCGAGTGAAAAAGCTTTTCTGAAGTCCACAAAAGCGACGTTCAGCCTGGTATTCTTTACGAGAATCCTTTGCACAAAAACATGAAGAGTGGAAATAGGGTCCATAATGCGGTTTCCTGCCCTATACCCTGCTTGTTTTTCAACAGTCTTTTCCTTTTTCATTTGTTAATCTTTGTATTTGAAATATGATTACAGCTTTTACTAACTGCACTTGAAAAAAAAAAACAACCAAAAAACTAAATCCCTATGAATTATCAGGGTGATTTATGTCCTCTCACCCCTTTCCGTTTGATTTTCAAATCGTCATGACAATAGATTCTGGCCATCCTCAGGAAATGTTCCATAATCAAATAATTTGCGAAAGAACGAAAAAATGAATTGAGGAACGGATTCATCTGTGCGTTTCGACATTTCACTGATTAGCATATACGACCCCACACTAGCCCCAATTTTTCAGAATTCTAATGATGAATTTCATTGTTTTTGTTGTTATGTGGTCAGTACCAAGGGGTGTCTCCAGCGTATCTCCGACTCCTTGGCCTTCTGCATATATGCGATCATCGTCTTCATTTTCGAAAAAAGTTAAATACACGAGAGAAAAAAATTGCGTGCCGCTGTTGTGACCGTATTTCATTATAAATGATAACTTTCTTCATAACTGATCCAGTTGACATCCAGCACTCTTTCAACTTTTCCGATCTATTTTTATCAAGTGCCCTTTTCTTTTCTTCTCTCAGCTTGATGTATTGTGTCTACCTTCGGCTTCAGGTTTGTTGTTGTTGTTGTTGTTGTTGTTAACCTTCTTTTCTATGACTGCTGTAGCGCTTTGAAACCTTTGTAGCAGTTCTTGACTGTTTTTTTGTCGATATTTTTATCACATTCATTTTCAAATCACTCATTACCTGTTTTTTTTTTAAATCTCTCCGTTTCCTGTCCTTATCATATATACAGCAGCCCCATACAGAACATTTGACAAATAAATTCAACACATTTGTTCACATCATGTATACAGCAGCCCCATACAGAACATTTGACAAATGAATTCAGTAACATTTGTTTACATCATGTATACAGCAGCCCCATACAGGACATTTGTTCACATCATGTATACAGCAGCCCCATACAGGACACTTGTTCACATCATGTATACAGCAGCCCCATACAGACATTTGTTCACATCATGTATACAGCAGCCCCATACAGGCACATTTGTTCACATCATGTATACAGCAGCCCCATACAGGACATTTGTTCACATCATGTATACAGCAGCCCCATACAGGACACTTGTTCACATCATGTATACAGCAGCCCCACACAGCACATTTGTTCACATCATGTATACAGCAGCCCCATACAGGCACATTTGTTCACATCATGTATACAGCAGCCCCATACAGCACATTTGTTCACATCATGTATACAGCAGCCCCATACAGACATTTGTTCACATCATGTATACAGCAGCCCCACACAGGACATTTGTTCACATCATGAACCAAAGATTTGTCTGTAGAGCCCTGACTTTTAATTTTATCAGGTAATTTCGACCACGTTTACATTTGAACCCTTCTGCCCATATTCAATTCGCTCTATTTTACCTAATTAGTGAATACAAATTACGTATTTTCTAAGAGGACACTGTTTCCATGTACGCTGCGCCGGTAAATGCTACGAAATGAAAAAGGCTGTCGTTCACTTGTTACACGAGAGAGAGAGAGAGAGAGAGAGAGAGAGAGAGAGAGAGAGAGAGAGAGAGAGGACGGACGGACGGACGGACAGGCAGGCAGGCAGACAGACAGAGAGAGAGAGAGAGAGAGAGAGAGAGAGAGAGAGAGAGAGAGAGAGAGAGAGAGAGGACGGACGGACGGACGGACAGGCAGGCAGACAGAGAGAGAGAGAGAGAGAGAGAGAGAGAGAGAGAGAGAGAGAGAGAGAGAAGAGAGAAGAAGAAGAAGAAGAAGAAGAAGAAGAAGAGACTGACAGAGACAGAGGGAAGAGCTAGAGAGGAAGTTGTTTGAAGAAGAAACCTGCACTGCATTACCTATGCGCTTAACGTTTCGCTGCTGTCATAACATGACAGCGTTATGACTCAAGAGTTCGTATGTACACAGATGAAGACTTGTCGCAAGTGAGCGCCTGTGAGAGCCATAGATCACACTCACTATGCCGCTATCGTAAACTGTAGAATGTGTACGTATACTGGACGTTTTCTCCCCCCCCCCCCCATCATACCTACCTTTCCCCCTCCACTTCTCACCCCCTTCCGTCTCCCCCGTCTCCCCCTCTTCCCCCCTCTCCTCCTCTTCCCCCTCCCTCCTCTTAATCCCTTCTCACCCTACTTACCCCCTTACCCTCCATCTTACCAATTCTCCTCCACCCCCCCTTCGTTCCCCCCTTCCCCCATCTCCGCTTCCTCTTCTTCTTCTTCTTCCTCTTCTTTAGTCTTCTTCTACTTCTTCTTCTTCTTCTACTTCTTCTTCTTCTTCTTCTTCTTCTTCTTCTTCTTCTTCTTCTTCTTCTTCTTCTTCTTCGTCTTCTTCTTCGTTCATGTCACATCGACATTTCCCATAGAAAGTGAAACTGACCCAGCGGCCAGTCATGCCGTTGTCATCATACCACACCCCTTCTTACTGTGCATTGTGATTGGATGAAACACACACACAGACATACAGACACACACAGACACAGACACACACAGACACACAGGCACACACACACACACACACACACACACACACACACACACACACACACACACACACACACACACACACACACACACACACACACACACACACATTCGTTCTCTCTGTCTCTGTTTATGTCTTTCTCTCTCTCTTTTCTGTTTCTCTCTCTCTGTCTCTCTTTGTCTGTCTGTCTGTCTCTATCTGTCTGTCTGTCTCTGTCTGTCTGTTTCACTCACTCTCCTTCCCCCCCCCCCCCCCCAACTCACACGCGAGCGCTCTGTCTGTGTGTCTCTGTCTCTCTCTGTGTATCTATCTTCCTGTCTCT
Organism: Conus canariensis; assembly: GCA_033310375.1. NCBI lineage: Eukaryota > Metazoa > Mollusca > Gastropoda > Neogastropoda > Conidae > Conus > Conus canariensis. The sequence continues at coordinate 134,726,023 of CM065714.1, read as the reverse complement.
CTACGTCTCTGTCTCTGTCTGTCTCTGTCTGTCTGTCTGTTTCTGTCTCTCTCTGCCTGTCTCCATGTAATGTTCGTTGGACTAGTCTGCCTGTATTGATGACAACAATAAATCTGTCAACACTGAATAGATGTGTCCGAAGACATTGTCAGTTTGGCTTTATTTGTGTTGATAGTTGCCTAGCCTCTCCATGGGAAGGAGTATTTTGTTTGTCTTTCTTTCTCTTTCATCAGTCTTTCTCCTCCTCCTACACTTTTCCTTCTCTCTCTCTGCACCTTCTTCTCTCTAAGATATCACACTTCTTTCTTTGCTAGTACTCTCTCTGTCTTTCTTCGTTTTCCCCCTTTTTCTTTCTTTCTATATTCTTCTTCTTCCTTTTTCTTTCTTTCTTTTTCTTCTTTCTTTCTTTCTTTCTTTCTTTCTTTCTTTCTTTCTTTCTTTCTTTCTTTCTTTCTTTCTTTCTTTCTTCCTTCCTTCCTTTCTTTCTTTCTTTCTTTCTTTCTCTCCCCTCCCTTATCCTTTCTTTCATTGCTCCTTGTTCTTTTTTTTCTGTCTTCCTTTTCGTGTATTCGAGTCCTTCATTTCTGCTTTGAAAAAAAAGGAGTAATTCATGTTATTGTTGCAATAGTGCAGTTTATACCCAGCCGCAATGTAACAAGAAGCTTCTACGCTCTCATGCTATGATATGTTTTTAGTCTGTGCAGGTGGCACCAGAAAAAAAACAACAACAACTTAAATGTAGAATAAAATATAAAACGCCGTTTTACTGGAATTTTATTTGTCTAGTCAGAGAGGGAGAGAGAGAGAGAGAGAGAGAGAGAGAGAGAGAGAGAGAGAGAGAGAGAGAGAGAGAATTTTTTGATATGGGTATTGTCCCTGGTGAAGGGGTGCAAGTTAATTACAATCATAGTAGCACCCAGTTACAACAAACACTCATTCAGAAGATTGTAATGTTAAGGAAAAAAGTGACCACAATTTGAACGGTTTAAATAAAGAAACTGACAGATTTTAAAGTTTTTTTTTTCACGAGTAATCTGAACTGACTTGGGAATTTGTAAAAAAAAATGATTACATACACTGAGTTGTGAATTTTTGCAAGACAGGACGACTTAACATGGAAGGTACTTCATTTTCTGTCTAGCTTCTGCAAAGTTGACATAGTAAATCTGCTTCACTGTGGGTATTGGTAGAGAGATGGAGAGAGAGAGAGAGAGAGAGAGAGAGAGAGAGAGAGAGAGAGAGAGAGAGAGAGAGTGGACAATGAGAAATGGAGGAAAGAGGGAAAGAGATGGATGAAGGAGAGAGAAAGAGGAGGAAGAGACAGAAGAGCAAATGAGACCAGCCGCCGTGGCGAAGTGGTTAGCGTCGCGGACTCCCGGTTGGGAGGTCGTGGGTTCGAATCCCATCAGAAGTCATGTGGGTTTTTCTGCCCCGACCGGCTCCTACCCAGAGTTGAGTTGCTGCGGACTCAGTTGGGAAGACTGGGACCACACAGTCGAGTTTCATCCACTTAATGGATGCGTTTCTGAGAGTGTTGCTCAAATTTCCTGACCAACACTGCAGGTGCCTGTATCTCTCGGGCCTGGTTGACGCCGGGATATATTATGAAAGGAAGCGTAGAGTACAGCCATGTCATGTAGTCTCAGACCGAAATGGAAATCCGTAGCATCATCTTAATCATCCTCATTCTCATCGATCAGCATAAAAAAAAGTCTCAAATTCTGTGGCCCTTCATGCCCTGCTCTCATGGTGACCTCAATTTCGATGTCCTCTCCACGTCTGTGGCCTTGGTTTGGTTCCGTCGGGATCACCGGTATCAGCGAGTGCATGGGGGCTGTCGTTGGACGGACGTGGTGGCGCCCTCCGGAGGGAGAGCTCACTCACGCCGGCTCCGCGACTAAGCAATTATTGTCGTCAGTAGGGGGCTTAGTAGGTGGTGTCCTGCGTATGTTAGATCAGAACAGGCGTCACTGAACACCACCGAAGTGACTCGGCAGCAGTGCAGTGTCTCCTCCGGTGGGTTGCCTCTTGACGACTTGACATTGACTGCTCCCTGTGGGTTAATAATAATAATAATGAATACTTATATAGCGCCTATTCTCGGCTAGAGACCAAGCTCTAAGCGCTTTACAATCAACACACGCTTACACAACGGGCTGCCTACCTGGGTAGTGCCGACTGAAGAGCTGCCAGCTGGCGCTTCATTCAGTCGTTTCCCGTGTCATCCAGTCAATATCGTTCAATATCGTTTACTCAGTTTCTTTACTTCCTTCATTCTTTCCATTTCTTACGCAGGGTGCATGCTGTGTGTAACGTGTCATCCATACCAACGGCCAAACTGGCCTACTCTTCCGAAAGTTGGTGATGGGATTTTACGTGTGTGCAAGATATGCGTGCGTTCACACACGGAACCTCGGTTTATAGTCTCATTCGAAGGACTGTATGGGAAATGGAGTCGGAACTAATGTTAACTCCGAGGGAAAAAATCCCCCTGTACCGAAACGCCCCGGCGGAGATTCGAACCCGCAACCCCAGGATCACCAAGATTACGAGTCAGGCGCTCTACCAACTGAGCTATTCCGGCTCCCCAGGGTTGCCGGTGCTGGGGTTGCGGCGGGGCCGATCGGGCTGTGGCTGTGGACGGGGTGTCGGAATGAGCGGCGTGGGTGCACTGCCTCTGAGGTGGCGTAGAGGTTGGGACA
>CM065714.1:134710821-134718321 GCA_033310375.1 Conus canariensis | reverse complement strand
GCACGTCCTCTCATTCTATCACCCTCTCTCTGCCGTCCTCTTCATTCTATCACCCTCTCTCTCCTGCACGTCCTCTTCATTCTATCACCCTCTTCTCTGCACGTCCTCTTCATTTATCACCCTCTCTTCTGCACGTCCTCTTCATTCTATCACCCCTCTCTCTCTGCACTCCTTTCATTCATCACCCTCTCTCTGCACGTCCTCTTCATTCTATCACCTCTCTCTCTCTGCACGTCCTCTTCATTCTATCACCCTCTCTCTCTGCACGTCCTCTTCATTCTATCACCCTCTCTTCTGCACGTCCTCTTCATTCTATCACCCTCTCTCTCTGCACGTCCTCTTCATTCTATCACCCTCTCTCTCTGCACGTCCTCTTCATTCTATCACCTCTCTCTCTGCACGTCCTCTTCATTCTATCACCCTCTCTCTCTGCACGTCCTCTTCATTCTATCACCCTCTCTCCTGCACGTCCTCTTCATTCTATCACCCTCTCTCTGCACGTCCTCTTCATTCTATCACCCCTCTCTGCGCTCTCATCATAACACGCCTCGGTGCCACCCCGGTTCGTTAACGCGCATACCAGAAAATACCGGACTCGAGACCTGCACTCCTCTTCCCTTTGTCTGCTTGTTGACTGAGACGCTACATCCTTCACCCACCCAGGAAGAGGCCCTATCCATTTTTCCCTATTGCGTTGGATTCTTGATAACCTCATTTGCTGCCGTCCCCATCTTCCCTCTCTCCTCTCTCTCTCCTCCTCTTCTTCTTCCCTCATGTCTGTGCCGTCCTCGTCTCTCTCTTCTCTTCTCTTGTGGCCGTCTCTCGTCTCTTCTCTCTGTCTTCTGCCGTTTCTCTGTCTTCTTCCTTTCTCTCGTCCTCTCTTCTTTACTCTCCTCTCTCTCTTTGTCTTCTGTCTGTCTCATTCTGTTCTCTGCCGTCCTCTCTGTCTTGTCTCTTCTGGTTCTCGTCTCTCGTCTCTCGGTCCTTCTTCTTCTGTCTCCTGCCGTCTTCTTCTTCTCCTCTTCTCTCGTCCTCTTCTTCTTCACCCTCTCTCTCCTCCTCTTCTTTTCACCTTCTCTTTGCGTCTCTTCAGTCAACCTTGGTTGAAGCAACGAGTCGTCTTTTCTACAGCATCCTTTCTGGAGTCCGCATACCCCTCTCTCTGCACGTCCTCTTCATTCTATCCCCTTCTCTCTGCACGTCCTCTTCATTCTATCACCCTCTCTCTCTGCACGTCCTCTTCATCTATCATCCCTTCTCTCGCACGTCCTCTTCATTCTATCACCCTCTCTCTGCACGTCCTCTTCATTCTATCACCCTCTCTCTCTGCCGTCCTCTTCATCTATCATCCTCTCTCGTCTCTCTGCACTCCTCTTTCTATCACCTCTCTCCTCTGCACGTCCTCTTCATTCTATCACCCCTCTCTCTGCACGTCCTCTCATTCTATCACCTCTCTCTCTGCACGTCCTCTCATTCTATCCCCCTCTCTCTCTGCACCCTCTCATTCACACCCGTCTCTGACGCCTTCTCATATACCTACTCTCTCTGCACGTCGTCCTTCTTTATAATCCCTGCTAAAAAAAAAAAAAAAAAAAAAAAACTATCTCCCTCTCTCTTGCACGTCCTCTTCATTCTATCACCCTCTCTCTGGCACGTCCTCTTCATTCTATCACCCTCTCTTCTCTGCACGTCCTCTTCATTCTATCATCCTCTCTCTCTCTGCACGTCCTCTTCATTCTATCACCTCCTCTCTCTGCACGTCCTCTCTTCATTCTCTTCACCCTCTCTCTCTCTCTGCACGTCCCTTCATTCTATCACCCTCTCTCTTCTGCACGTCCTCTTCATCTCTATCGCCCTACTCTCTTGCACGTCCTCTTCATTCTATCACCCTCTCTCTGCACGTCCTCTTCATTCTATCACCCTCTCTCTGCACGTCCTCTTCATTCTATCACCCTCTCTCTCTGCACGTCCTCTTCATTCTATCACCCTCTCTCCTGCACGTCCTCTTCATTCTATCATCCTCTCTCTCTCTCTGCACGTCCTCTTCATTCTATCACCCTCCTCTCTCGCACGTCCTCTTCATTCTATCACCCTCACTCTCTCGCACGTCCTCTTCATTCTATCACCCTCTCTCTCTGCACGTCCTCTTCATTCTATCACCCTCTCTCTCTCTGCACGTCCTCTTCATTCTATCACCCTCTCTCTCTGCACGTCCTCTTCATTCTATCACCCCTCTCTCTGCACGTCCTCTTCATTCTATCATCCTCCTCTCTCTGCACGTCCTCTTCATTCTATCACCTCTCTCTCTGCACGTCCTCTTCATTCTATCACCCTCTCTCTGCACGTCCTCTTCATTCTATCATCCTGTCTCTCTGCACGTCCTCTTCATTCTATCACCCTCTCTCTCTGCACGTCCTCTTCATTCTATCATCCTCTCTCTCTGCACGTCCTCTTCATTCTATCATCCTCTCTCTCTGCACGTCCTCTTCATTCTATCATCCTCTCTCTCTGCACGTCCTCTTCATTCTATCACCCTCTCTCTCTGCACGTCCTCTTCATTCTATCATCCTCTCTCTCTGCACGTCCTCTTCATTCTATCACCTCTCTCTCTGCACGTCCTCTTCATTCTATCTCCTCCGTCTCATCTCTCTGCACGTCCTCTTCATTCTATCACCCCTCTCTCCTGCACGTCCTCTTCATTCTATCACCCTCTCTCTCCTGCACGTCCTCTTCATTCTATCACCCTCTCTCTCTGCACGTCCTCTCATTCTATCATCCTCGTCTCTCTGCACGTCCTCTTCATTCTATCACCCTCTCTCTGCACGTCCTCTTCATTCTATCACCCCTCTCTCTCTGCACGTCCTCTTATCTATCACCCACTCTCTCTCTGCACGTCCCTTCAATCTAAATCCACCCTCTCTCCTGCACGTCCTCTTCATTCTATCACCTCTCTCTCTGCGCAGCTATGACACGTCCCTTCTTCAGTATACATCACCCTCTCATCTCTGCACGTCCTTTCTATTCTATCACCTCTCTCTCGTCTCGCACGTCCTCTCTCATTCTATCACTCTCACTCTCTCTCTGCACGTCCTCTTCATTCTATCACCTCTCTTCTGCACGTCCTCTTCATTCTATCATCCTCTCTCTCTCTGCACGTCCTCTTCATTCTATCACCCTCTCTCTCTCTGCACGTCCTCTTCATTCTATCATCCTCTCTCTCTGCACGTCCTCTTCATTCTATCACGCCTCTCTCTCGCCGTCCTCTTCATTCTATCATCCTCTCTCTCTGCACTCCTCTGTCATTCTATCACTCCTCTCTCTCTGCACGTCCCTCTTCATTCTATCATCGCCTCTCTCTCGCACGTCCTCTTCATTCTATCACCTCCTCTCTCGTCTGCACGTCCTCTTCATTCTATCATCCTCTCTCTCTCTCTGCACGTCCTCTTCATTCTATCACCCTCTCTCTGCACGTCCTCTTCATTCTATCACCCCCTCTCTGCGCTGCTCACCGGCCATAGACAGCGGCGCTGCGGGATGCACACCCACGGTTCGTTAACGCGCATTAACCAGAGGGAAGATGAGCCAGGGGACTCGAGACCTGGCACCTGCCTCTGTCCATTTGGTCTGGCTTGGTTGGAACTAGGAGGAACAGGAGACTGAGTGAGGCAGGCCTTTCACCCAGCGCAGCAAGAGAAGGAGAGGCGCTATCCATTTTAGTCCCTATTGCGTTGGATTGACTTGATTAACCTGCGATTTGCTGCCGCTCCCGCCATCTCTCCCTCTCTCTCTCTCTCTCTCTCTCTTTGTCTGTCTGTCTGTCTCAGTGTCTGTGTCTCTGTCTCTCGGTCTCTCTCTGTCTCTGTCTCTGTGTGTGTGCGCGGTCTCTCGGTCTCTGTCTCTCTGTCTGTCTGCCTGTTTGTCTGTCTGTCTGTCTGTCTCTTTCTCTCGGTCTCTCTCTCGTTTACTCTCTCTCTCTCTCTTTGTCTGTCTGTCTGTCTCAGTGTCTGTGTCTCTGTCTCTCGGTCTCTCTCTGTCTCTGTCTCTGTCTGTGTGTGTCTCGGTCTCTCGGTCTCTCGGTCTCTGTCTCTCTGTCTGTCTGCCTGTCTGTCTGTCTGTCTGTCTCTCTCTTTCTCTCGGTCTCTCTCTCTCTCTCTCTCTCTCACTCTCTCTCTCTCTCTCTCTCTCTGTTTCATCCATTCCCTATCCTTTGCGTGTTGTTCAGCCTTCGAGGTCCAGAGACGGGATTGTGGAAGGTTGGGGGGAGAAGCAACAGGAGGAGGAAGTGGGTGGGAACAATGTTCTGGGCGGTGCCAGAGGCGGATCGCTTTGTCTTGGAGATTCGGGGGGATGGACAGGAAAAGGGGATGGGGGGGGGGGGGGGGGGGACGGGTTTGGGGATGGGGTGGCTTGGGGCGCGGTGGGATGGGTGGTGGATGTAGTCTGCGGAGAGTTTTTTTTTTCCATCTTTTCTTTTCTGTCATTAATTTTTTCTTTTGTTTTCCTTTCTTTTCTTTTCTTTTTGAAGACCATTCTAGTCAGACGTTCAGAGTAATGGCGCCTGGTATCTTCCCTTCTGCCTGGCTCCAGGTTTGTTGGTGACTGTGACGGCAGGAAGAAGTCTTAGTCTGGGGGGGGGGGGGGGGGGGGCGAGTGTCATTTTAATGTTGTGGCATCCAGGGTTTCCTGTCGGGCTGATTAATTGTCACGTGGAGTCGACAGGAGAGGCTGTGCTCGGTTCATACAGTTCGCGGAGATCATCGATTAGAATGTGTGTTTGTCACGGCTAGTTAGGGCCGTAATATCCAAATCTTTGTTTGTTGGTCAGTTTGCACTGTAATTAACTTTACGATGTAAAAAAGAAAAAAAAAGAAAAAAAAAAGAAGAAAGAAAGCTAGTAGTGGAAATTACTTTTGTTTTTGTTTGTTTTTGTTTGTTTTTTTTGCAGATGAAGAGGACAGTGTGAAGCACCAAAAAATGAAGAGGTGGACTTCGGCCTTAGGGGAAAAAGACACACACACACAAAAAACACAACAAAAAACAAAAAAAAACATCACCACCTTAGATGTTCCATTGATCCGATAACTGATGCCATAAAAAACAAAACAAAAGAAAAAAAAAACAAAAAAAACTTTACGATGTATTTTGACTGGCGTATTTTATTGGCTGAAGCTCGTTTGACATGTGTGAATGATGTTCATGTGCACTTTCGGCATGTGTGGATGTGTTATATTGTTACACTGTCACGTGACCCGTCAGGACAAGGATTTGACCCCTTCTCCCACCCCCACTCACTCCTCCCTCCTCCCCATTCGCTCCCAGACCAATCACAACGCTCCCCCCCCCACATCCCACACACACACTCACACACACGTGTCCATACAGATACAGACAGACACTCACACTCACGCACACACACACACACACACACACACACACACACACACACACACACAAACACTCATCTCTTTACAAAGATCTTTTGGCAGGCTGAATTAAGATGGACGAAAGGGAAGCAGTGTGGAGAGAGAGAGAGAGAGAGAGAGAGAGAGAGAGAGAGAGAGAGAGAGGAGACGGACGGGCAAAGACGGACGAGACAGGGGGCTTAACTCGTACATTTTGCGCTTGAGAATTCCATAGATACATGTACAAAAGCCATGTAGGAATAACCCAGCCATGTGAAGACGATGAAAACATAATCAAAATTGTCACTGACTTCAACTTTAATTAAGAAAAAAATGAAGTGGTGTTGTTATGGAAATGTGAAATTATCATGCAGTCTTTTCGTTTTTAATGTTGATTTGGTTCTGAGCCACCCTGATAAGAGAACAGGGTAGCAATTGGTATTATCATTATTATTATAAGAGGACAGGGTAGCTGTAATTATTATTATTATCATTATTATTATTATTGTCATCATTATTATTATTATAATTATCATCATCATCATCATTATCATCATTAGTATTAGTATTAGTATTATTTTTCACAATCGGCATCACAAAACCAACTAGCTATGCACCATATCATCAATCAGCTAGTGAACATGTTTTGAACTCCCCGTATGGAAAGTCGTATGTCACGTATTTAAAAAAAAAAAAAAAAAAAATTGTTGATTTGAACACGACTTTGGTTGTAGGCCCAAAGATTCAGTGGGAGCAGGAACAGTATCCGGGTCTTTGAAAACTCATTGGAGTTCCATTGCGCGTACTGCAGGCATTCAGCTCTTCCGGTTTGTCTGATTGGCTTTGTGCCTGCTTCCTGTTCACAGGCTGGCTGTCAGTTCAGCCCACTTCACAGGTGGTCGTGTCAGATTATCAGGTTTAAACCGCACACACACGGTACACGGTTTGCAGCTAAAGCCTATGCGCAGGCACTAGGCCAACCTTACTGAATAGTGGACAATACGAAGCAGGCATATGTGGTTACTTCAGAGGGCAGCCCTGCCCACTGAATAGTTCTCTCCCCTGGAAGAGACAAAGGCGAATAGTTGGAAAGCGAGAAGAGTTACCGTTCCTTTCTTCTGCTTTTTTTTCTCTTCAGGTTTAAAGTCTTTATACCCAGCAGGAAATACACAAATGCAATCTTCATATGATCGCCACAATGATTCAAAATCAGACTCGCGTCCTTCAACTTCACCTAAGGATTCACAAAATCATTATCTCTAATTGAACTATGTTAAGAATTGCGAGAACCATGGTATAGCACACCCAATCACAAACACATGGCATAATTGAACCATGTTAAGAACTGCGAGAACCATGGTCTACCCACACCCAATCACAAACACATGGCATAATTGAACCATGTTAAGAACTGCGAGAACCATGGTCTAGCACACCCAATCACAAACACATGGCATAATTGAACCATGTTAAGAACTGCAAGAACCATGGTCTAGCACACCCAATCACAAACACGTGGCATAATTGAACCATGTTAAGAACTGCGAGAACCATGGTCTAGCACACCCAATCACAAACACATGGCATAATTGAACCATGTTAAGAACTGCGAGAACCATGGTCTAGCACACCCAATCACAAACACATGGCATAATTGAACCATGTTAAGAACTGCGAGAACCATGGTCTAGCACACCCAATCACAAACACATGGCATAATTGAACCATGTTAAGAACTGCAAGAACCATGGTCTAGCACACCCAATCACAAACACGTGGCATAATTGAACCATGTTAAGAACTGCGAGAACCATGGTCTAGCACACCCAATCACAAACACATGGCATATTCAAGAACGTGTCAGAACCCTGACAAAACGCAGTCCGTCAAAAACGCAAGGAACACGCTAGAATCAAGTTCTGCAACTTCCCTGCACTCTCTGGAATGTTCTGGGACTCTTCAAACTTTCGGAACTATTTCTATCTCTGTCACCTGTACACTTGTTTTCAATACAACCAGTGGAACCAGTCTAAAATGTCCAGAAAAAACCTAAATATTTCGATTTGAAACAAAAACCAATGATACACAGAAACCACTG
>CM065714.1:134705821-134708321 GCA_033310375.1 Conus canariensis | reverse complement strand
ATAAATCTTATACAGGACAAATCCCATACAAAACAAATCTTATACAGGCCAAATCCCGTATAGAACAAGTCTTACATTGACAAATCCTAACCAGAACAAAAATCACAGAGCAAATCCCATGCAGAACAAATCTTATACAGAACAAATCAAATATAGAACAAGCACGGAACAAATTCAACATCGAAGGAAACACACATACAACAAATCTTTTACAGAACGAACCCCTAACAGGGAAAATAAAGGATGAATCCCATAGAGAACCAATCTATTCTGACCCAAACCCTTCGAACCTCAGTCAAAATCCACATTCAACGGATTTAATATACATCGTATACCAGTCAACATAAACCAATAAAATCTAAACATACCAATCCGGCACAAACATTTTCTTTATCTAGCGACACCTAAAAATAGCTCCCTCCCCGGAAGTAGGGAAAAAACAACGGTGAGCTAAAGTTAGCTCCCTGGAGGAAGTGAAAGACGAAGAGCGCCACTTAGGAGGCAGAGTGGCGGATGACAGGGGAGCTAATCACCTGCAGATAGGGGGCCAAGTAGTCCACAAGGACGATGCAGGCAAGTCTCTCCGCTGCATGCAGTCTGGCGCATCATTACTGGCCCCGTCAAGCACTATCATCAACTGCTGTGACTTCTGGCACTTTTACCGTGTGCGGCGCTGGGCGAGGCGAGGTATGTACAACGAGAGAGTCGGGCCATGCTATCGCCGACTCCGCTCCTCTTTAATCTGACTTGTACTTGAGGAGGATTATTGTGACACAATGCTGATAGAAAGCCTTTATCGCTTGTCATTTTCACCTGCTCGCTGTTCAAGTTTTTGACCTCTTGGAGTTCTAACTTCTGCCTGGCACAGTCGGAGCGTGATCTTTCCACAGTTACAAAATTTTGGCTGTTTATATTTCGATTTTACCTTCCATGCACATATATAGTATTTAAATAATCGTACACAGACAAACTTTTCATTGTCAAAAGTTCAGTTTCTTGTCGTGAGAACCCTAGCTGCACAGACAAAAATGCTAATTGACACACACACACTTCCATAAAACAAAATTTCAGCTTTGTGTTGTCAAAAGGTTAACGGCATAGTCAAATGTTAACACATACCAAAACATCAGCCCCGTTCAGTCAGAGTACCAGCTTCTGTTTGTCAGAACGTTTGCTAGTTCTATAGTCTTTCTGCTGTTTCCATTGTCAGAACGTTATCTGGTTCTGTAGTCTTTCTGCTATTTTCATTGTCAGAACGTTAGCTAGTTCTATAGTCTTTCTGCTGTTTGCTTTGTCAGAACGTTATCTGGTTCTGTAGTCTTTCTGCTATTTCCATTGTCAGAACGTCAGTCAGTTCTGTAGTCTTTCTGCCATTTCCATTGTCAGAACGTTAGTTAGTTCTAGAGTCTTTCTGCTATATCCGTTCTCAGAACGTTAGCTAGTCCTGTATTTTTCTGTATTTCCATTGTCAGAACGTTAGCTAGTTCTATAATCTTTCTGCTATTTCCAGTATCAGAACGTTAGCTAGTTCTATAGTCTTTCTGCTATTTCCATTGTCAGAACGTTAGCTAGTTCTATAGTCTTTCTGCTATTTCCATTGTCAGAACGTTAGCTAGTTCTATAGTCTTTCTGCTATTTCCATTGTCAGAACGTTAGCTAGTTCTATAGTCTTTCTGCTATTTCCAGTATCAGAAGGTTAGCTAGTTCTAGAGTCTTTCTGCTATTTCCATTGTAAAAACGTTAGTTAGTTCTATAGTCTTTCTGCTATTTCCATTATCAGAACGTTAGCTAGTTCTAGAGTCTTTCTGCTATTTTCATTGTAAGAACGTTAGCTAGTTCTATAGTCTTTCTGCTGTTTCCATTATCAGAACGTTAGCTAGTTCTATAGTCTTTCTGCTATTTCCATTATCAGAACGTTAGCTAGTTCTAAGTGTTTCTGCTATTTCCATTATCAGAACGTTAGCTAGTTCTATAGTCTTTCTGCTGTTTCCATTGCCAGAACGTTAGCTAGTTCTAAGTGTTTCTGCTATTTCCATTGTCAGAACGTTGTCAGCCTTAGAGAACATCAGTCTTTGTGTCACAGTCAGAACATCAGTCTTTGAGTCACAGTCAGACATCAGTCTTTGTGTCACAGTCAGAACATCAGTCTTTGAGTCACAGTCAGAACATCAGCCTTTGAGTCACAGTCACAACATCAGCCTTTGAGTCACAGTCAGAACATCAGCCTTTGAGTCACATTCACAACATCAGCCTTTGAGTCACAGTCAGAACATCAGCCATAGTGTCACAGTCAGAACATCAGCCTTTGAGTCACAGTCACAACATCAGCCTTTGGGTCACAGTCAGAACATCAGCCTTTGGGTCACAGTCAGAACATCAGTCATAGTGTCACAGTCAGAACATCAGTCTTTGTGTCACAGTCACAACATCAGTCGTTGTGTCACAGTCAGAACATCAGTCTTTGTGTCACAATCAAACATCAGCCTTTGAGTCACAGTCA
>CM065714.1:134690821-134700821 GCA_033310375.1 Conus canariensis | reverse complement strand
TCTGACTGTGAAAACTAAAGTTCTGACTGTGAAAACTAAAGTTCTGACTGTGAAAACTAAAGTTCTGACTGTGAAGGGCTGAGGTTCTGACTGAAACTGAAATCGTGACTATGGAGGGTCGAAGTTCTGACTGTGAAGTGCTGACGTTCTGACTATGAAGTGCTGACGTTCTGACTGTGAAGGGCTGACGTTTTACTGTGAAGATATGAAATTCTGACTGTGAAGGGCTGAGGTTCTGACTGTGAAACTGAAGTTCTGACTGTGAGAGGCTCAAGTTCTGACTGTGAGGGGGCTGAAGTTCTGACTGTGAAACTGAAGTCCTGACTGTGAAACTGAAGTTCTGACTGTGAAACTGAAGTTTCCCCTGTGAAGGGCTGACGTTCTGACTGTGAAACTGACGTTCTGACTGTGAAGGGTTGATGTTCTGACTGTGAAACTGACGTTCTGACTGTGAAGGGCTGAAGTTCTGACTGTGAAAACTGAAGTTCTGGCTGTGAAGAGCTGACTTTCTGACTGTGAAAACTGAAGTTCTGACTGTGAAAACAGAACTTTTGAATGTGAAAACTGAAGTTCTGACTGTCAAGAGCTGAATATCTGACTGTGAAAACTGAAGTTCTGACTGTGAAAACAGAAGTTTTGAACGTGAAACTGAAGTCCTGACTGTGAAGGGCGGAAGTTCTGACTGTGAAGGGCGGAAGTTCTGACTGTGAAGGGCGGAAGTTCTGACTGTGAAGGGATGAAGTCGTGACTGTGAAAACTAAGTTCTGACTGTGAAAACTAAGTTCTGACTGTGGAAACTAAAGTTCTGACTGTGAAGGTCTGAAGTTCTGACTGTGAAAGGCTGAAGTTCTGACTGCGAGGGGCTGACGTTCTGACAGCAAAAACTGAAATTCTGACTGTGAAGGACTGAAATTCTGACTGTGAAGGGTGAGTTTCTATCCATTAGGGGCTAAAATTCTGACTGTGGAAGCGGAAGTTCTTTCTGTCTGTGAATGATTAAATTAATGAAAGCAAAGGACTAAAACTGACTATGAAGGACTAACATTCTGAGGTCAAAGTCTGAAATAATGCTGACGGTGATAGGTCTACATGTGTGTGTGTGTGGGGTGTGTGTGTGTGTGTGTGTGTGTGTGTGTGTGTGTGTGTGTGTGCGCGCGCGCGCGCGTGCGTGCGATCTTCCAGTGTGACGGTTAACGTTGGCATTTGAGGCCATCTGTTGAACCCGGAGACAGTCCTTGTAGACTACTTGTCATTCCTACCGGAATCAGCTCCTGATTCTGAGAGAATAACAGTTGTGTTACTCCGTTGTAAAGAGGGAAAATCAACTCAGCCTTGAGCACAGCCGCGAAACAAGTCATAAATATTAAAAGGGATGATATCAGAACGGTTTCAATCCAGATTTGTTACATGAATTATTCTGATAATCTTTTGAATGAAATGGGCAATCACACAGAATGAAATATGCTCTTTTTGTGAAACCGAAGAAAAAGTATGGCGCAACTTTTAGTTATGGTAATTCTGTTAGAGATGATTTCCTTGTGACATTTTACCGAAATTTGATCAAGGAGAAACTGGCATTTGTCTGTTCATTCTGGAAATTTGGTGATCATCTTACCAGCACTGGTGTGAGTGCACTGTAATACGCTGGTTTGCGCTATCGCTGAAACTACATTACAGTTTATTCCACATGTTTTTGAGTATAAACTATTGGAATTCTGACGGTGTTTAGAATCAAAACAAATGTGGAACACTACACCGTCAAACGAATGGGAGCTGCAACTAACAATGCAACCATAGTTTTCATGCTCTTGCCTCAGTTAATTAAACTGCAGTGTGCACACCCCATTTTCTGTCCGGGTCTGAATGAGTTCATCTGTGTGTGCACAGGTGTGGTGCCAGCGTCCTCGAGTGTCCGTGCGTACGGGCGTCTGTGCTCGTACACAAGCAGTCTGAAGTAGGTGCATACCTGAATGTATGCACTCGAAAGCGACCTCTCCATCTACCCCCCCCCCCCCCCCCCCCCCACCACCACTTCCCGCGCTCCGCTCCTCCTCCCTTCCTGTCCCTTCCGCCCAAATCCATTTAGGCGAACACACTGTTGAAAAACAACTAACACATACGTACGCACGCTTGCAAGCACACACGTACGCACCGGCGCACACGTGCACACACGCTCGCATGCAAGCACTCACGTGCGCGCGCGCGCGCGCGCGCACACACACACACGCACGCAACACACACACACAACACACACACACACACACACACACACAACACACACATACATCCATGCACACAATACACTCACCGGTGCACGCTTGCTTACGGACGCACGTACATATGCATGCATACACCCACGCATCCACACACATAGCACACGCACACGCACGCGCACGCGTACGCATACACACACACACACACACACACACACACACACACACACACATACACAGACACAAACACCGACACAGCCAGCCAGCCAGCCAGCCAGCCACACACACGCACGCACGCACGCACGCACGCACACACACACACACACACACACACACACACACACACACACACACACACACACACACACACACACACGTCATCCTTCTGTTCAGACGAAGGGGATTTTTTTGCCCCTTAGAGGCGAGAGCTCAAACAAGAGCAGAGCTCACGACAAACATAGCTCAAGTAAGTAGGCTAAGTGATAATCGCTTCTCGACTGGTAGGCAAACCCTTTTTAACCTTCCCTTCAACACTCTGAGGGGAAAGAAGAAGGGGAGGAGGAGAGAGAAAGGATGGCCATGAGGGGCGGGGGAGGGGGGTTGGGAGGGGGGGAGAAGGGGTGGGGAGGGGAGGACGAGGTGTGGTAGTGGGTGGTGGTGTTGAGGAGGGTGATGCCTCGTAGTGTCAAAAACCACTTATGTCGTGTACTTCGAATGCCGCCCCCCCCATACCCCCCCCCCCCCCCCCCCCCCCGCTTACCACAACCTCCTTTCTTGTGAGTGGCAGTATATATAACATGGACGGTAGAGTGAGAGTGAGAGTGCAAAGAGGAGAGATGAGGGAGTTGGGGAGGAGGTTGGGGTTGGGGGGGGGGGGGAGGAGGGGGAGGGAACTGTGGGTGGGGGTGGGGGTGGAGGCTTCGTCTGTGCAAACACAGTGTGCCAGGATGAAGTAGACCCGGCCTAGCCTACCGGTACAGGGGATCATGCTTTCTTCTTGGCCTTGGCCTGCCTGCACCGTTCAGTGAGTTGGAGGAATATGTATCTATGCAGTGTCCATTGTGGAGAAGGAGGATCCTGTGCAGACACTCGGGGACGCAGAGGCCTGCTGTGAGTGCATGCATAAACACTGCTGCCGCCAGTAGACCCTGCGCTCACGGAGACGCTGCAAAGGATTGTCTCCATATATGCACACGCGCGCGCACACATTCACGCACGCATGCATGCACGTTCGGACGCACGCACGCACCCACACACACACACACACACACACACACACACACACACACACACACACACACACACACAGAGTTACAGGCTCGCGTGCGCGCGCATGTGCAAACATACTCGTATGCCAGCCTTTCAGATTACATACTAATCGAGTACCCATCCTCGATCACATGCAAACACTCTCACAGAAACGCGCAAGGAGGCCTCAGCACACAGACACAGACACACAGACACGGACACACACTCAGACACGGACACACACACACACACACACACACACACACACACACACACACACACACACACACACACATTCACGCACGCACGCATGCACGCACGCACGGAAACCCAAACGCGCACACACATGCACACACTTGCAGAATACACATCTGCACATCGGCGTACTCGCATATTTACATCCTATTTCCATCTCCTGCACTCACATAATTTTCTCTTGAGTCTCACACCCCTCCCTTCCTCTGCCTGTCTCCTCCCTCCTCTCTCTCTCTCTCTCTCACACACACATACACACACGCACACACGCACGCACGCACGCACGCACGCACGCACCCCCCCCCACACACACACACACGCACGCGCGCGCGCGCGCATACACCTATACTTCAACCGCAAAATGTTCACCTTGCCAAATATCCACACATCGATTTTGTACATCTCTTTGTATTCTCTTCCAATGCTTACACGAAGAAGCATATATGTTAGTGTGTACAGATAAGCGCATACGTTCATATGCACACACACACACACACACACACACACACACACACACACACACACACAACCGCCACCACACACACAAGCGCGCACACACACACAACACAGATACACATAAACCACACAACACACACACACACACACACACACACACACACACACACACACACAGAACTACAGTAGTAGTGCAAGTCTTGCTAACTAAGCACCCAGTGGCTGACCACAGCACGTTTGATTAATACAACATAGTCAGGCATGCTGCCAGTTCTTCTTCATGAGCAGCTCTTTCACAGGTCTCTTCCCCCCCCCCCCCCCCCCGCCCCTTTGTACTTTGTTCACGATTTGAGTCTTTTATTCATTTATAGAATTCAGAGTTAAAACTCTGCCAACAGGCCTGATATGATCTCCTGTGGTAAGCTGAGCTGTAAACAATTGGAAGTGAGTTTCACGGCTTTGCAGATATGTTGAAACGTATGTGGACCAGTTTGCACGCCGTGACGCCCCCCTTAATGAATCTGAAACTGAAATCTGCTACAACAGCAAGGAGCAAGAGACAAGAAGAACTGATCCTAAACCTTTTAAAAAGCTGCTCTCGCAATGTTTCACAGGTGGGCAGCTCTTTGTATCCATTTTCTTCGAGACAGTCTTGAGCTCAAGTGTTGTCCACCCCTATTGTGCGGCCTGAACAGGCAAGGGAAGTTACTGACAGGTGAAGGGAAATAACTCTCCCGACTTGGCCAGATCCCCGAGCAGACACAGTAGCCTATTACTCAACGCACTGAAACTGTAACTGAATTCTTTCCCGGCCAGATAGGACTCGAATTCCTCCAGGTATTACGTCACTGGCACCGCTTCCCTTGTTCTCTCTAGCAGACGGCTAACGGCCAGACCTGCATCGTAGATCCCGTTTCTTGCCTCTCGCTGCCTGCCCCTCCCTACTTCAGCTTAGCGCTGAAAGAAAAAACGGTTACCGTTTCCTTAATTCCTACAGCTCGGCTCTGTTTTCTTCTGACGTTTGCGCTGTTTATAAGGTACGAAAGGGGGTGATGGTTCGTCCGGGACCCCCTCCCCCCCCCCACACCTCCACTTCTCTCTCCTCCGCCTACCCCTAGTCAGTTTATAAAATAAAGAAAGTAGAGGATGGACGAAGAGCCCCCCCCCCTCCCTCCCCCTTCCATCCCTCCGCCCCTCACCCAGTCGTCTCCATATAGATTCCTCTGCTCTCAGTATATTAAACGGAAGAGGACAGTTTTTTTCCCCACTCAATTTATTCATAAAGAAATACCCCCCCCCCCCCCTCCATTCCCCCCTCGCCCGTTGTCTTCTCCTTTGAACCCATCTCTGCTCATTATATACGTTGAAAGAAGATGAATTTCCTTACTCTGTTGAATTCATAGAGAAAGAAACAGCCGGTGTGTGTGTGTGTGTGTGTGTGTGTGTGTGTGTGTGTGTGTGTGTGTGTGTGTGTGTGTGTGTGTGAAGTCCGTTTCCCTTCAGTAACTCTTATAGAAATAAAATGACGTAAGATAAAGCAGCAGCTCACGCCATACAGTAAGATTCAGACGAAAGACAATAGTAGCCTTTAACTATGGTTTATTCATGTATACTCAGAGGCATAAAAAACGCGAAAACAATCTGTACAGAAATTTTGATGTAATTTGGCCAACGATTCCTTTGAACTGGTAATAGAAAGTGAGAAAAAGCAATCAAACACCGCAAAAGTGTCCTTTCAAAGTTCATTCTGGTAGAAAATAAGGTCACATGAACTTGACCTTGACCCTGTGTTAACAGCAGAATGTCAGTATCTGGTGTGACCACCTCGAGCATTGATCACAGCTGTGCACCTGCGGTACATCGAGCGCACCAGAGTGTTGTCTGCCTCTGGGGGACTTGCCACCACACCTGGACCCACAGCGACAGCAAGCTGAGCTGCTGTCTGGGGTCTGGGGTTGAGCTGGTTCAACTGCCTCTGAAGGGCATCCCAGAAATGCTCTATTGGGTTAAGGTCGGGAGAACGGGCTGGGTGAGGCAGCAGATTGATGTTGTTCTGCCTCAGGAAGTTCTGCGTAGCACGGGCAGTGTGCGGCCTTGAGTTGTCCTGCTGAAACAGGTTCTGTGGATGCCGCTGGAAATGCGGCAGGATGTGGGGCCTCAGAACTTGGTCGATGTAATGAACAGCAGTGACCCCGTTACCACGTCCTGGACCCACATTCTGGAAGATGACTGGCCCAATACGGCGATTCATGCCGATAGCCCCCCAGATCATGATGCTTTCACCACCCCATGGGTCCCTTTTGGTGATGTTGGCATCCGTGAAGCGTTCCCCCGCTTTTCTCCAGATCTGGATGCGGCCATCGCCTGGGTCGACGCAGAACCGGCTTTCATCACTGAAGAGGTCTCGGCCTCAGTCCCGATGGCGCCAATGCACGAGGATCTGTGCCCACTACAGACGGTTCTGGCGATGCTGGAGTGTCAGGATAGGTCGCCGGGCTGGACGCCTGCATTGGAGACCAACTGTGTTCAGTCGGCGATGCACGGTCCTACTGCTGATTGGCCTGCCATGGTTGCCGACGGTGTTCCTGGCTGTGTTGGCAGCGGTTTGGTAAGGCTCCCGTCGATGCTGACGCAGAAGATGGCGGTCTTGGGCTGCTGTGGTGACCCTTGGTCTGCCACTCCTCGGTCTGTCATCAGTGGTGTTTCTTGCTTGAAAGCGGTCCAGAAGGCGATAGACGGTGGAAATGTGGACTCCGAATGCGATGGCGACCTGCCTCATTGGAACCCCGGCCTGCAGTTGCCCCATTGCTATGCAACGATCTTGACGAGAAAGTCTCGGCATTATGTTGGCGCCGCTGGAAGGGATAATTTGAACTTTTGGGGGTTTGGAAATTTATAGCCCGACAATCGGGGCCACATTGAGTTGCAATTCACATTGATGCACGTGGCGTAGGTAGTCCACATGGCAAATGCACTCCTCGTGCCAAAAATGCTGACCCGGCAACATTCACCCACTGTTACGAGGTTACAACCGGCCAAGACACCACGTACTGCTAATGTTGCACGTGCCAACGACATTGCTTACGTCCTGTTCACAATGTGAACAATCGTGCACTGTCTCTATTTTTCGCGTTTTTTATGCCTCTGAGTATATTAGGAGAGAGACGAAAAAAGAAAAAAACTTCTTATGAATGTATTTTTGGGGGGAAAAAAAAAGAAGAAATAGAGAGACAAGGTAATCCTCCCCCCTCCTCCCCCTACTTGTTTTTACAAAAAGAAATTTAGCGAAGATGACGTGATTTTCCCCGTCATTTTCTTTATGAAGAAATTTTCCTCTCGAGACGATTGTTCCTCTTCAGTAGCTTATAAAGAAAGAGAAGGAGGAGGAAGTAATTATCCTCTTCCGTTTCTTGAAAAAAAAAAGACAAAATTAAGACAGAAGAAGAAGAAGAAGAAGAAGGAGAAGAAGTGATTTTTTCTTTTGGGTTCGTTGTATTATAAAGCAAAAGAAATAAATAGAGGAAAAGCAGGTAACACACCCCCCCCCCCCCGCCCCCTCCATCTTTAGAAGCTGAGGGAAGATGAAGTGATGTTTTCTCTGCTCTCGGTGTAATAAAACAGAGGGAAGACGAAGAAGTGATTTTTCCGGTTGGGTTCATTTTATGTTTAAAAGAATAGAGAGAAAAAGCGGAAAAACAGGTAACCTCCGCCCCCCCCCCCCTCCCCCCATCCCCTCCATATTTAGAAGCTGAGAGAAAAGATGAAGTGATTTTTTTTTTGCTACGCCGCTCTTGGTGTAATAAACCAGGAAAGAAATGATAGAAAAAAAGTAACAATTCTCTCACAGTTTTTTATATATATATATATATATATATATATATATATATTATAATATATACACACACACACACAAAAACTATTGAGGAATGACAAAGACGTCCTCTTCCTTTGCAACCTGGATTTGGCGGGGGGTAGGAGGGGGGGGGGAGGGGGGGGGGGAGTTGTCAAGCCGTAGTGTGTTGCCTCTGACAGACTGTTCAACATCTCCGAGGTCAGTTGAAAGCTCCTAAACTTTGGCAGACATCCGCGGCAGACACACCAGCCATTGTTCACGTGACCTGTCACGTGATGTATACATTGTGACGTGAAATACCCGTGTCCTTCCCTCGTGAATTATGAAGTCGATGAATGCCCTGTGATTTACGTACTAGGTCGGTTTTTCATATTGGCCTGGAAGATTCTAGAGTGGGGGGTTCAAGGTAAGGTCAGCACTGCAGCTAGCTGCCAGATTGGGGTAAAAAGACAGCAACAAGTCATGTGGTTTATAACTCAGCCAACCAAGTAGGCTATATTACGAGCTTCGAGGGGGGCAAAGTGGGAACATACGCATTGTTAAGATACGTCACGTGAAATGTGACGTGTGCATTGAATGTCAGGAACGATGCGAAAGCCCCAAATTGCTACAAGCTTTAAGGATTTTTTTTTTTTTCACACACGAACTCACGCACAATACAAAAATACGCGCGAGCGCACACGCGCATTTTCACACACACACACACACACACACACACATGCACACACTGAGAAACTGCGCCCTAATATTTCCGACTATGTGACAGAGCGCGAAGTGACACTAGCCGAACTGAAGCCGTCGTGAAGAGAAATGGACATAACGGGGCGACGCTCTCTTGTCCTGTTGTCACTTTCCTCCTTCACCCTGGTTGTGAAGTGGTGTGGCACACACTGGATTTATTATACCGTAGTCTATAATACTTTCTCTCTCTCTCTCTCTCTCTCTCTCTCTCTCTTCTGGGTCCTCCGTTTTATGGCATTCCTGGACTCAGTGTGTGGGTGGGTTCGACAGGATTGTCAGCAACATCGATGACCTTTTGTTTCCCTGGAAAAAGCGATAGAACGTTAGCGGGGCAGTTTTGTGGACAGTTCTTGAAGGTGACCAGACCTGCGGTGTGGGAAGATCAGAGTCAGTTGTCGGTCAGTCTTGACCCCCGTGGCTATTTATCTGTTGTCCTGCAATTCCCTGCTTGACCAATGGCGTGTCAAGGTTGTAATTTGACGATTTGTTCATTTAGTATATGTTTATTTCAAATGTGTTTTATCTAGTTGTAATTTGAATACTAAATAGCCTTGTTTGCGATGTCGCAGCCAGGAGACCCTATTCTTAAATTCTCTCATCTTTGTTATTTACTCACTTATCCATCGGCTTTAAGTCAAGCGTAGCGTCGTCTTGCAAACTTGGCGGATGTGGTGTAGCGTATATGGACTTGTCACGCACTCAGTGAGATCTCTTGATTAAACTGAAACTGAATAGATGTTCATTTATATTAATTCATTTATTTAGTTAATGATCAGTAATTGATGTGTTTAATAAGTTGTGTGTGTGTGGTGTGTGTGTGTGGTGTGTTGTGTGTGTGTGTGTGTGTGTGGTGTGTGTGGTGTGTGTGGTTTGTTTACCAGAAGAAAAGTGTTCCCACAGGTAAATCATGTTGTTTACAGCACAGTAGGAGGAGGGAGGAGGACAGGGGTGTAGAGAAAGGGAAGGGGGACGGGGGGGTGAAACTGACCAGGTTCTCAGCCTGGCATGACAACACACGGGACACTCAATATCACCACTCATCCCTTTCAAATCCCTCCGTCCCCCACCCCCTCACCCTCACCCCACACCCCACCACCTTGCTGTCACGCCTTTCCCTTTCCCTCTCCTTACACGTGTGTGTGCGTGCGTGCGTGGTGTGTTGTGTGTGTGTTGTTGGTGTGTGTGTGGTTGTGTGTGTGTGTGTGTGTGTGTGTATACGTATTGACAGTAATGG
>CM065714.1:134667585-134677585 GCA_033310375.1 Conus canariensis | reverse complement strand
CAGACAGACAGACAGACAGACAGACAGACCTGCCAGGCTGATGATAACCGTCACCGTCACCCGCTGAAGGGATCATGAGATGCGAAGAGTGAGATTGGGGTTAGAGTGATAGCTAGGAAGCGGAGGTGTTACATCGCGGAATGTCGCAATCCTATGGCTTGTCACAAATTGCGACAAAACGGGGCGAACCTCCTACAAGGAGGTTCGCCATAGAAATTGCGACAAAAGCGCGCGCGGGCGCGCGTGCGTTTGTGTGTGCATGCGTGCGTCGTGCGTCCGTGCGCGCGCGCGCGCGCGCGTGTGTGTTTGTGTATTGGAAGGAATCTAGAAATGAGCATTTTCTGATTTGGAACGAATTTATAAATGTGCAATTTTTCATTTGGAACGAATCCAGAAACCTCTCTTTTAGGTATTTTTAAAAGGATAAATTCACACAAAAAAAGTTTTTTTCGGAACGTCGTATGTCGAACAAGCACTGAAAACGCCAGTAAGGTATTTCTTACATGGATAAAATCCCGAAACTCTCTGCTTGCAACTTGTTTTATAGAATAAATTTACAAAGTGAGATTTAGAAATTAAGCAACAACAAATCAAACAAGAACATACACTGTCTCCTACATAGAACAGTCGAAAGTCCAAACTGCATCAGATAGAATATCTAACGTAAAAATCAAAGCCATGAACTTTTCTCTGGAAACGAAGTCTCTTACCGACTTATTTTCCTGTGGTAAGTTCATGGGAGGCGATAAATATTTCTGACTTGAAGTAGTGCCCCTTGTCTTATTTCAAGGACGTTCCCATTCCGTTGTCGCTTAGAACATTTTCTTCATGTTGTTTGTTTTGGGTCTCCCCCGCCTTTTCTTGCTTCCTTCCACTCCTTTGCGTCTCTGCTTTCTCTCTTAGTAATAGTGAGCTCCAAGTCTCATTCAGACTTATTTTTCTCAAACACCTGTCCAGTCACACTTCGTTCTGTCACGACGTTTGAAATCGGTTAGGCCAAGTAACCAAAATGAACTGAATCGCCCTGTCGTACATTGATGGCAGTGACATTTGTATTGAGGACGGGTCTTTTTTTTATAGTACCAGAATTTGATTTGTTTTTGAATTTGACCCTTGGATTTTGAATTGTACATTGTTTGGGTCGACCACGCTCTGTGCTTGGGTAGACAACCTTCTGTGGTCGTGTGGCATATAAGCAACATGATGGGACTATGTTATCGATGACAGTTTCATTGGGCACTATGATGGGACTATGTTATCGATGACAGTTTCATTGGGCACTATGATGGGACTATGTTATCGATGACAGTTTCATTGGGCACTATGATGGGACTATGTTATCGATGACAGTTTCATTGGGCACTATGATGGGACTATGTTATCGATGACAGTTTCATTGGGCACTATGATGGGACTATGTTATCGATGACAGTTTCATTGGGCACTATGATGGGACTATGTTATCGATGACAGTTTCATTGGGCACTATGATGACCTGTTGTTAGGTCTCTCCTCACTATAGACAGTGAACAGGTTGGTTATCTTGGCGGCCAGTGAGGCAGATTGTTCTGCTATCATGACCTAGACGTGTGGAGGAGTTGCACCTCTACCTACTTTGTGTCCCGCCTGGCTCTGGCCTGACCCAGGTGTGACACGAATTGCGCGTGTGTGGGGATCGATGTTATCAGCCATACGCAAGATCAACCTCAGTCTGTCTGTCTATCTGTCTGTCTGTCTATCTGTCTACCTGTCTGTCTGTCTATCTGTCTACCTGTATCTCTCTCTTTCCACACACACACACACCACACACACACACACACACACACACCACACACACACACACACACACACACTCTCTCTCTCTCTCTCTCATTCTCTCCCCCCCCTCTCTCTCTCTCTCATTCTCTCCCCCCCCCCCCTCTCTCTCTCTTTTCTCAGTCCTGCCTGCCTGTCTGTTTACCTGTTTTTTTCTATCTCCCTCTCCCTTCCTCCCTCCCCCCCCCCTCTCTCTAATCTCTCTCTCTCTCTCTCTCTCTCTCTCTCTCTCTCTCTCTCTCTCTCTGTCTCTCTCATATCTATACAAGGGCAATAATACACTTTTATTATTATGTTTATGATTATTGTGCATTTACCCCATTCAGATAGGGAATTTGTACATAGTTTTGGATCGACCTCTCCTCTCTCTCTCTCTCTCTCTCTCTCTCTCTCTCTCTCTCTCTCTCTCTCTCTCTCTCTCTTCTACACAGGAGCAGTTTGTCAATTTTGCTAGCAAGTCTTGATTATAGAGAATTAACCCAACTGAGATACTGACTTTTTTTACAAATCTGATAAAGAAATCCGTATTCATTCTCTCTCTCTCTCTCTCTCTCTCTCTCTCTCTCTCTCTCTCTCTCTCTCTCTCTCTCTCTCTCATACAAGAGCACGTGCGCGCACGGTTCATGTCCTGTTCATGAGAGTGGAATGTTTTTCTTGTTTAGTTTTTTCTTTTTTTTTTTTTTCTTTCCTTTTTTTTTTTCTTGAAAAGCCTGCTCTGAACTCTGAACAGTCACCGTGTCAACTTATTCTGCAGAACTGTGTGTAGATTCATGCTCATCTCCATTTCTTGTACCGTTTGCATCAAGTGATGAACACACTTTGCTGACGCAAGGCTTTGCACTGGAGAAGGGGGGCCACCTTGTTTATTTCCTGTGGTGAGTAGTTCTGACACGCTGAGGTAATTACTCCAAATTAGAGAGACATTTTCAAGATATTCTTATCTCCCTTTCTTTAGGGGTTGTGGCAAGCATGTAATTTTTCTATTTTGAACTCAACCAAACGCGCGCGCGCGCGCAGCTTGCGTATTGTGTGTGTGTGCGTAGGCGCATATGTTTGAATGTGAGCGGGCATGTGCGTGCGTGTATATGTTGTGTGTGTGTGTGCGCGCGCGCGCGTGCGTGCGTGCGTGTGTGTCTGAGTGCGTGCGTGATATGTATGAATGTGTGCATGAGCGCACGTGCATGCGTGCGTACGTTTGTATGTTCACGTGTGAGTGTGCGCACGGTAGATGTGGTCAATGCGTCATGTTTTAATTTGATGGTCAATTTGTTTCACACTCCCTTTTGTTTTGTGTTATTTGTTTACTTTTTTCCTTTTTTTTTTTTTTTTAGTTCATTGTTAATGAAAATCAGTTTAATGGGTGCACAGGCACTGGTTCCTTCTATATGTATATAGACTGAATTTGACAGTCCCCACACCAATCCGTTTTTGTTTCTTTTTTATGTACCCATTCTCCAAACTTAGGCACTACACTATGCTTATAATGTTTCTGTTGAGTCGTTTGGAGAAGACGATAAACCGAAAATCCATGTTCAGCATGTTGAATAACCCACATCAGCAAGGGAGATGACCCTGACAACAATTTTGGTAAAAAAAACAAACAAACAAAAAAACCCACCTCTGTAATGGGTGAAAGAAAAAACGTACACCGGCAGAAAGACTGAAATATTGCGTGGCGCTGTATTGGGCTGACTCTTGTCTTTCAAGGGAGAGCAGTCGTACATCCCCAGAGTGGTATCTGTTGTAACAAAGTAGAACAAGTCACTTTCAAACTAACGGTTGGATCGTTCACCTCCACCTCTTGTTTCCCCTCTCTGCTAAGTTGTACCAGCCACAAAGGGGAGCGGTTGCACACCAAAAAAATTAACGCGTCAACAAGGCCTTGCTTAAGGAGTGGAGTATTTATAGACTGGTGCAATTAGAATGTTTTGGTAATTTTTTTTTATTGTGTCTGAAAGTGGATTCTCCTCATTTTCTGTCATATGGCCATCACGACACAAGGCAGGGAGTTCCAAGCAGACAGATTAAAATCAAAGGAATGGGACTATTTGGGCGCTTCAAGTTGACGCAAAGATAAGGTCACGGGTGAGTGCAAAGGCCTGAAGTGTGATGTCAACTAAGGGGAAGGTCATGTATTTGAAAATTGTTTGTGATTTCATCGGCAAAAATCCCCTCCCCAAAACAAAGGAAATAATTGGTGGGGAGTTGGTCTTTTTTTTATCAGTTATCAGTTTAACATTAAATGTCTCCCTGATGAGTCCGACCCAGCGGACGAAAGGCCTCGGAGCAGGCAATACAAATATATCTGCCTTCAAAAGGGATTGCGATGGTTCCCTTATGCAGCTAGTGAAGAGTTTTCATATCTGTAACATATTTTCTTAATTTCATGTTCCCAGTTTCTCCATCTTCAAATTCTGCACCCCCCCCCCCCCCCCTTCTTAAGTCCAAATCTTTGCCAAGTCATTACTATGAAGATAGTTCAGTTGTTGGCCTGCGCTTGTTTTTCCCCCACTATTAGATTGTTTGTCTATGTATTTGTCTGACTTTATTCAAGTTTAAAAGGCTGTGCCGGTCTTGAATACAAGTTACTCTGTGTTAGGTTTTCTTATGGGAGGGCAAAAAATACCCAGCTTGTTTACTGTTTATCGTTTACTGTTCCCTGCCTCATTTCATTTCCGATTAAATGCTGGATCAAATTTATTGGTAGGCCTCAAAACGCTTGCATGGATCATATAGTGTTTCTTTTTTTTTTTTTTTTTTTTTTCAAAATCCTAATTGCGGCGTATGTCCAGTAACAAAGGGCGGGGCAGGAGACAGTCACCACACACAATGTGAGGAGGAAGTGGAGGCTGCAAAGGTCTCACCCTCAGGAAGCCAGCCTGCCAACTCCACTCGTGTAGCCCCCAATCCACAGGCGAGAAGGAGGAAGGAAGAAGGAGGAAGGAAGAAGGAGGAAGGAAGAAGGAGCGACCCAGAAACAATTGGGAGAAGAGACACTGAAGTGGAGCTGAAGAGGACGGGCACCAATGACAATGATAATGACAATGGTAATGATAATGATAGTGATAATGACCATAACGACCATGATAACAGCGATAACGGCAATGATAATGACTGATGATGTCAATGATAATGACACAATGATAATGACAATGACATTGATAATGACAATGATAATGACCATGATAACGACAATGATAATGACAATGACCATAATAATGACAATGATAATGACAGTGATAATGACAGTGATAATGATAATAACTATGATAATGACAATGATAGTAGTGACAATGACAATGATAATGACATTTTATTATAATGGTGAAAGTATTGGCTTAGTTAGCCATTTTTCATACTGATCTTGCCGTTACTATTCTACGAAACTAGTACTAATTGATACAACGTATGCATCAAAACATGATTATACAATAAAAAACAAAACAGCAAACCAAAGAAACTAGCAATAACAGCCACCACCACTAAGAAGCAGGTACTGACATCATCAGTGAAATAAATAACCGAAAAAAAGCAATTTAAAGTACAACAACAGCAAAAACAATTAACAACACGAAAACAGCATGTATTGCAACTATTGACGTAGAGATTCTATTTAAAACTGTCTCTATGAGACAAACCAACCAACCAACCAACCAACAAAAAAAAAACAACAAAAAACAAACAAACAAACAAAAAACACAAATCCAAAGAAGAAGGGGAAAAAAAAAAAGAAAATCAAGGGAAGTAAGAGACACATTAAAAAGCTCCAAGGGGACAAAAGCGCGACAGGCCACAATCCAGCCTCGTGGAGAGTTGTTGTTGATGACCTATGCTGTCATGGAGGCGCAGGCCTAAAGTAAACTAAGCTACACACAAAAAGTTAAGGATCACTTTCACAAACATTCATAACTGTCAAAATAAGAAAGTCAATGCGTTGAAGTTTGGCCAACATTTAATTCCATTCTTTAGTGATAACGATACACAATTGCCTTCAATCTCGAGCAATCGTTTGGTGTGTACATTTGATTAAAGTGGGTACGTATCCAAATTTGATTTCCCAAAGTCATTGAAATCACAAGACAGGGCATACTGATGCTCCCAAAAGCTCAGTAATGCGTGTAACCACCATGGCTGTTCTAGCACTCGACGCAGTGAGTCCTCATCGAGTTGACCAGATTGGTGAAGATCCTCTGTGGAAGCGCCTGCCACTCAGCCTGCAGCATCTGGTAGAGGTGTTGGGCATCCCTGGGGGGGGGGGGGGTGGCTCCTCACTTTGCGATCTAGCTCATCCCAGAGGTTCTCAATCGGGTTGAGATCGGGACTGCATGCTGGCCACTCCATTCTGTTGACTCCAGACTGCTGCAGGAAGTCGTTGACCACCCTTACCCTGTGGGGGCGAGCATTGTCATCCTGGTAGACAGCCCTCGGTCCCATCTGCTGCAGTGTAGGCACAGCCAGCGGTCGAAGGATCTCATCCCGGTATTGGATGCCAGTCAGGTTACCCTGTACATGATACAAGGGTGTTCTGTGGTGAAGGCTGAAGGCCCCCCAGACCATTACAGAACCTCCACCAAAGGCCACCTTTTCTTGGACAGTGGCGTCAGTAAAGCGTTGCCCTGGGCGCCTTCAGACCCTCAGTCGGCCGTCGTTGTGGTGAAGGGTGAAGCGTGATTCATCACTGAACAGGACCTGGGACCATTGCTGACGTGTCCACCTCACGTGACGTGCGCAGAAGGCGCGGCGTGCTGCCCTATGGGCTGGAGTTAAGCGTGGCCGTACTGCTGGGCGACGAGAACGGAGATTAAACCCATGTAGGCGGTTCCGTATGGTCTGCTGGCGGATGTTGATGTTAGTAGCCACCCTGAACTGCCTTTGAATTATGCTGGAAGAGGCTGTTCTTGTCTGCAGGGCTTGTCGTTCAATGAGACGATCGTCACGTGGGGTTGTCTTCTTCTGTCGACCAGATCTGCATCTTTCATGGACAATCCCAGTGGCTGTGAAGCGTTGAATCAGTCGGACAATGACCGAGATGGACACATGAAGTCGCCTGGCCACTTCTCGCTTGGGAACACCATCTTGGAACCATGCAACAGCTCGTCCCCTATCCAACTCGCTTAATTTTCGTCGTGGAGGCATTGTCAGATCAGGCCTACTACTGGTGGAATGTCTTCTTGTATAGCCAAGCGAGCGACAGCATCTCACACATAAACAGCAGTGCTTGCACGTGCATAATGGTTTTTCCATCTGGCAAGTGCGACGTGTTCAGGCAGAACGGTTCAAAACAAGGTCATTTTTCGCAAGTTTCCGCTTTTCCGTTTGCGGCCCAGCTCAGTAGTAGAGAATCCCGTGCAATTTTCGCACTAACACAACATCGCCCACTTACAGCTGAACAAGAATTCATGACAATTTGGCTGGACTAAGAAATAAATAACAGTAGCGAACTGAGTTTATTACGCACCTGTTTTCACATACCGATCCTTAACTTTTTGTGCGTAGTATAGTAAGAAAGTACAAGCTGTAAGTTTCCCCTATGTTATCGCTGCTGCTGCAGATGTTAGCTTTTCAGCACGCGCGTTCATTGGTGTGTTTTTCTGTCACCAAGATGGCTTTAAAAAAACCTATTAAACCATTTTTGACGAAACTTGGTGGAGAGGTGGAGTAAAGTCCAGGAACGAACCCTTGAAATTTCGGTGCAGATGTGGGTCCAGTTTTTAAGGCTAAGGGATAAGATTTGAGTGAAGGTTTGATGGAAGTTCAGAGGATCTGTTCGATCTTGGCGAAGGTCTGCGCTGTCCCGAGTTTTCTTCTAGTCTGACTGACCGGTGTTTGGCATCCAGTTTTACTTTGAGGGAAGATTAGGAGAGTGAAAGATGAACGACATGTATTTAGTATGCAGTTTTACTTTGAGGGAAGGTTAGAAGAGCGAAAGATGAACGACGTGTATTTAGTATCCAGTTTGACTTTGAGGGAAGGCAAAGAGAGCGAAAGCTGAAGGACGAATGTTTGGTATCCAGTCTTACTTTGAGGGAAGATTAGGAGAGTGAAAGATGAACGACGGGTATCTAGTTGCAAAGTGAGGCGACTGCAGGCTGAAATCTAAACACAGCTATAAAAGTGTTTGAAACAACACCGCCAAACAACATGTACAAACGAATCACAAAACAAAACATGACGCGATTCGACCCCGCAGGTCTTCTTCAGGCAAGATAAACACCGTCCAGGACAAGGAAAATGAGCAATCACTTATCATTTTCCTTGTCCAGAGTGTTGTTTATCTTGCCTGAACAAGACCTAAGAGGTCGAAAGGCGTGGTGTTTTGTCTTGTGATTCGTTTGTCCATGGTGTTTGGAGGAGTTATTTCAAACACTTTTAAAGACGTGTGTTTAGTATCCAGGTTTGTTTTAAGGGAAGATTAGGAGAGCGAAAGGTGAATGACCCATCACGCTTAGAGACGACTGAAGATGGCAGCCGGAAGTCGACGGTGACACCTTTCAATGTTACGTGCGCTGGCTTCCAGCGACACTTTAGGGACGACATGGCGGCTCCCAGCACAGGAAATGACCCCGTGACCTCGCCGTGTGTGACGTGACCCCTCATCGCCACCCGTCCACCAGACGCCTTGGCCCAGTCTGCGCATGCGTCACCGAGTGAACGATATTCGTGTCGTGTCCTGTGATGTGTGTGTGTGTGTGTGTGTGTGTGTGTGTGTGTGTGTGTGTGTGTGTGTGTGTGTGTGTGTGTAGGCGAAGGACACATGCGTGAATGCGCGCAGGTATGTGGTGAGTAGAATGTGATGCAACATGATATGGTATAATACAATACAAAATAATGCAATGCAACACAATACAGCGTTTTGAAATTCTGTGCATTGCATTGTGGTGCAGATAATTTCATGCAATGCACTACATTGTATTACAATTCAAATGCACTACATTGTATTACAGTTCAAAGTAACGTGCAATGCAGTGAAATGAAATGCAATAGAATGCAATGCAATCCAACTAATATGCAATGCAGTGTAGGGAAATTCAATAGAATGCAATGCAATCCAACCATGAAATACTATACGATAGAGTGCAATGGAACCCAATACAATGCAATGCAATGCAATACAATGTAAAAAAAAAATTGCAATGCCAATGTACTCTAATCTTGTCCAATCCATTCCAATGCATTACCACAATGAACAATGCAATACAATACAGTACAATGCAATACAGTAAGCATACAGTGCATTGCAACTCAATACAATGTAATGCAGTTCCTTACAATACCATGCGATGCAATTTAGAGCATTGTAATACAATGCAGTGCAATGCAACGCAAGGTAATACAATGCAACACAATGCAATGTCATAAAATACAGTGCATTGTAACACAACACAATACATTGCAGAAGGCATCGTATTACAAAGCATACATTTCAAAAGAATGAGCAGCAGAAAGAAGAGTAGGAAGGCGTGAAGAAGACGAGAGAAAAAAAAAAGAGTGATATGAAGAGGGGAGATAAAAGATAAAATGAATGAGTGAGGGGAAGGAAGACGAAAAAAAGAGGGGGAAAAAAAAAGAGAAGGAATTAAATTTTTTAGCAAGAAGTCAGGAATACAATCGTCTCAGTTTGTGACGATGTGGTCATGAGGGTTAGTACAGGGCATCAGTCTGTCCATTTATCCGTCCACCCATCCATCCATGCATACATTCTCCACCCATGCAGCCCCTCCCGCACCCCTTCCCTCCCTCCCTTTCTCCCTCTCCGTCTCTCTCTCTCTCTCTCTCTCTCTCTCTCTCTCTCTCGCTCGCTCACTCACTCTCTGTCTCTTTGTGATTCTGACTCCTGTCTCTTCCCTCCTCCTCACTCCTCTCTTCTTCTTCTTCTTTTTCTTCTTTTCTCTCTCTCTCTCCCCTCCTCCCTCCCCTCCTCCCCCCCCCCCCCCCCTCTCTCTCTCTCTCTCTCTGTCTGTGAATATTGTTGGCCAGTAAACGGATTTCTTCAAAGTAAAGCTGATGTTGGGCACCTGTCCCAAATTGGGACAAGGACAAAAGAGGAAAAACAATGTTGCAAGTCGTAGTCTTTGGAGAATGAGTGTTGCTTGCTTTGCCCATGTACTTTGTTGTCTGTAGTTGTTCTTCCTTCCTTTATTCATTCCTTCTCTTATTTTCATTCTTTCTTTCTTTTATCATTTCG
>CM065714.1:134657585-134660085 GCA_033310375.1 Conus canariensis | reverse complement strand
TTTTTTACTTCTTGTTGTGTTAGTGCTAGTGTTGTGCTTGCAGTCCTTTTAAAAAAAAAAACAACTTCTTGTTGTGTTAGTGTTGTGCTTGTTTTTTTTTTGTTTTTTTTTAACTTCTTGTTGTGTTAGTGTCGTGCTTGCTGTCCTTTTTCTCTTCTTATTGTGTTAGTTTATGTTTTGCTGTCCGTATATCTTTTTGGTATGTCAAGATCATGCGTGCTGTTTTGTCCTTTCTTTCTTCTTAGTGTGATAGTGATTCGCTTGTTGTCTTTTTCATTCTGGTTGCATTAGTGTTATGAATGCTGTCGTTTTTCCTTCTTGGTTATGTGAATGTTTTGCTTCTTACCCCCCCCCCCCCCCCCACACACACACACACATACACATACACACCTTGTTGTTCTCGTGTTATTTCTGTTGTCCTTTTTTTCCCCCGTGTGTTAGTGTTATGTTTGCTGTCCATTTTCCGTTTAGCTGAGTTAGTGTTGTACTTGCTGTCCGTATTTCTCCACGTTATGTTAGTGTTGTACTTGCTGTCCGTATTTCTCCACCTTATGTTAGTGTTGTACTTGCTGTCCATATTTCTCCACGTTATGTTGTGTTGTACTTGCTGTCCGTATTTCTCCACGTTATGTTAGTGTTATACATGCTGTCCTTTTCTTCTGTGCTGTGTTAGAGTTACGCTTTCCGTTTTTTTTCCATTGTTTTGGTCGTGTTATGCTTGCTATTCTTTTTTCCAATGTTGCATTAGTGTTGTAATTGCTGACCTTTTTTCCATGTTGCATGAGGTTTGTAACTGTTGTCCTTTTTCCAAGGTGTTGCATGAGTGTTGTAATTGCTGTCCTTTTTTCCATGTTGCATTAGTATTGTAACTGCTGTCCTTTTTCCCATGTTGCGTTAGTGTTGTAACTGCTGTCCTTTTTTCCATGTTGCATTAGTGTTGTAACTGCTGTCCTTTTTTCCATGTTGCATTAGTGTTGTAACTGCTGTCCTTTTTTTCCATTGCGTTAGTGTGTAACTGCTGTCCTTTTTTCATGTGCATTAATGCTGTAACTGCTGTCCTTTTTTCCATGTTGCATTAGTGTTGTAACTGCTTCCTTTTCCATGTTGCATTAGTGTTGTAACTGCTGTCCTTTTTTCCATGTGCATTAGTATTGTAACTGCTGTCCTTTTTCCCATGTTGCATTAGTGTTGTAACTGCTTCATTTTCCATGTTGCATTAGTATTGTAACTGCTGTCCTTTTTCCCATGTTGCATTAGTGTTGTAATTGCTGTCCTTTTCATGTTGCATTAGTGTGTAATTGCTGTCCTTTCCCATGTTGCATTAGTGTTGTAACTGCTGTCCTTTTTCCCATGTTGCATTAGTGTTGTAACTGCTGTCCTTTTTTCCATGTTGCATTAGTGTTGTAACTGCTGTCCTTTTTTCCATGTTGCATTAGTGTTGTAACTGCTGTCCTTTTTTCCATGTTGCATGAGTGTTGTAACTGCTGTCCTTTTTCCATGTTGCATTAATGCTGTAACTGCTGTCCTTTTTTTTTCCATGTTGCATTAGTGTTGTAACTGCTGTCCTTTTTTCCATGTTGCATTAGTGTTGTAACTGCTGTCCTTTTTTCCATGTTGGATTAGTGTTGTAATTGCTGTCCTTTTTTTTCTTACTTGTTGCATTAGTATAGTGCTTGCTATCCTTTTTTGTTTGTATTAGCGTTATGCTTGCAATCCTATTATCTGCTCACTTTCTCTGTTTGTGTTACATCCATGAATTAACTCTCAGGAGGACTGATTCCCTGAGAACATCTAGTAATCGTTTAATCACAGCCTTTGCTACAAATGCTTGGATCTTTCGGGTTGAAATCCTGTCCACCTCTTGAGTGGACGCTAATGCTGGTCACAGTGACCGCAAGGGAGGGGGGGGGGATGGAGGGGGAGGGGGGAGGCGTGTCCAACGATTCGAGTTTCACGTCCATTCACTCCTCTGGATTTAAAGACTTAGCAGTGGATCTGTGTCTTTAGGAAGATTGGAGTGGTCAGCTTATCTGCTGGCGGGTAAGGAGGGGGCGGTAAAGTAGGAGGGGGAGGGGGAGGGGAGGGCGGGTCAGGTCAGGGAGAGGAAGAAATGGAGGGTTGAATTTTGTTGGAAGGTTTATTTACGACTTGGTCGCTTTTGTGTATGTGTGAACTTAGGTCTGTCTGTCTGTCTGTATGTCTCTCTCTCTCTCTCTCTCTCTCTCTGTGTGTGTGTGTGTGTGTGTGTGTGTGTGTGTGTGTGTGTGTGTGTGTGCGCGTCTGTGTGTGTGTGTGTGTGTGTGTGTGTGTGTGTGTGTGTGTGTGTGTGTGTGTGTGATTCCAATGAGATTGTAGTTAACTCTGAACAGCAAATCTCTATCTCTCTCTTTCCTGTCTGTCTGTCTGTCTCTCTTTCTTGTCTGTCTGTCTGTCTGTCGCTCTCTGTGCACACAGTGGCACAGACCATGTTAGTCTTGACAGTCAAGGACTGACTATGTCT
>CM065714.1:134652585-134655085 GCA_033310375.1 Conus canariensis | reverse complement strand
AGGGTTAGTGGGATCTGTCTTACGGGACACACCCAGGGGTACAAACGGAATTCGCTCTAAGGCAGCACGATACATACCAATATGATGAGCCCCAGTCAATCGTATTGTTATAGAGTGTTGGCATCCACACTGACTTCGGACAAAAGCACTTCTCGGAAGACCCTTTAGTTTAAAGACCGTGGTCTGCGGTGTTCTACTAGACGTGACATTCTGGTTTGGAAAGAGATATGGATCTTTTTCTTTTGATTTTGTTGAAAGTAAGCCAGGTTTTTAAGCATGCATAGGATGATTTTTTTTTTTTT
Organism: Conus canariensis; assembly: GCA_033310375.1. NCBI lineage: Eukaryota > Metazoa > Mollusca > Gastropoda > Neogastropoda > Conidae > Conus > Conus canariensis. Next base: position 134,654,783 of record CM065714.1, on the reverse strand, counting down.
TTTACATTGGCATGTATGGAATAGATTTTTGACTTGGTAACAACCCAGACATCACACACACACACACACACACACACACACACACACACACACACACACACACACACACACACACACACACCTCCTGCGGTTGATTAGGGTAGAAAACAACATGAATCCAGATGAATTAGAACACAACAAGCGAGGAAGAAGCAAGCCTGTTAGCCGGCAAGCAAGCCAGTCAGCAGATTGGCAAACCGACAGGCGAGCACAGACAGACAGACAGACGGACTAGTAAATAGGGGAGCAAATAGACAAAGAAGTAGAGAAACAGACAAACAAGCAAACAGGAAACCAGCTAAGCAAACAAACAGGAAAGCAGACAGACAGAAATAAAGACAGACAGAAATAAAGACAGACGAGGAAGGAGACAGACAGAAATAAAGACAGACGAGGAAGCAGACACACAGAAATAAAGACAGACGAGGAAGCAGACAGACAGAAATAAAGACAGACGAGGAAGCAGACAGAAATAAATACAGACGAGGAAGGAAGCGGACAGACAGAAATAAAGACAGACGAGGAAGCAGACAGAAATAAAGACAGACGAGGAAGCAGACAGACAGAAATAAAGACAGACAGGAAGCAGACAGAAATAAAGACAGACGAGGAAGCAGACAGACAGAAATAAAGACAGACGAGGAAGCAGACAGACAGAAATAAAGACAGACGAGGAAGCAGACAGACAGAAATAAAGACAGACGAGGAAGCAGACAGACAGAAATAAAGACAGACGAGGAAACAGACAGACAGAAATAAAGACAGACGAGGAAGCAGACAGACAGAAATAAAGACAGACAGGAAGCAGACAGAAATAAAGACAGACGAGGAAGGAGACAGACAGAAATAAAGACAGACGAGGAAGCAGACAGAAATAAAGACAGACGAGGAAGCAGACACACAGAAATAGACAGATGAGGAAGAAGACAGACAGAAATAGAGACAGACGAGGAAGCAGACACACAGAAATAAAGACAGATGAGGAAGAAGACAGACATAAATAAAGACAGACGAGGAAACAGACAGACAGAAATAAAGACAGACAAGGAAGAAGACAGACAGAAATAAAGACAGACAGGAAGCAGACAGACAGAAATAAAGACAGACAGGAAGCAGACAGAAATAAAGACAGACAAGGAAGAAGACAGACAGAAATAAAGACAGACGAGGAAGCAGACAGACAGAAATAAAGACAGACAGGAAGCAGACAGAAATAAAGACAGACAGGAACCGGACAGACAGAAATAAAGACAGACGAGGAAGAAGACAGACAGAAATAAAGACAGGCAGGAAGCAGACAGACAGAAATAAAGACAGACGAGGAAAAAGACAGACAGAAATAAAGACAGACAGGAAGCAGACAGACAGAAATAAAGACAGACAGGAAGGAGACAGAAATAAAGACAGACAAGGAAGCAGACAGACAGAAATAAAGACAGACAGGAAGCAGAGAGACAGAAATAAAGACAGACAGGAAGCAGACAGAAATAAAGACAGACGAGGAAGCAGACAGAAATAAAGACAGATGAGGAAGCAGACAGACAGAAATAAAGACAGATGAGGAAGCAGACAGACAGAAATAAAGACAGACGAGGAAGCAGACAGACAGAAATAAAGACAGACAGGAAGCAGACAGACAGAAATAAAGACAGACGATGAAGCAGACAGACAGAAATAAAGACAGACGAGGAAGGAGACAGAAATAAAGACAGACGAGGAAGAAGACAGACAGAAATAGAGACAGACGAGGAAGCAGACAGACAGAAATAAAGACAGACGAGGAAGAAGACAGACAGAAATAGAGACAGACGAGGAAGCAGAGAGACAGAAATAAAGACAGACGAGGAAGCAGACAGACAGAAATAAAGACAGACGAGGAAACAGACAGACAGAAATAAAGACAGGCGAGGAAGCAGACAGACAGAAATAAAGACAGACAGGAAGCAGACAGAAATAAAGACAGACAGGAAACAGACAGACAGAAATAAAGACAGACGAGGAAGAAGACAGACAGAAATAGAGACAGACGAGGAAGCAGACAGACAGAAATAAAGACAGACGAGGAAGCAGACAGAAATAAAGACAGACGAGGAAGCAGAGAGACAGAAATAAAGACAAACGAGGAAGCAGACAGACAGAAATAAAGACAGACGAGGAAG
>CM065714.1:134642585-134645085 GCA_033310375.1 Conus canariensis | reverse complement strand
ATCATCCCATTCCGCCACCTACATGAAATTAATCTTTCCCTAAAATCATACAAAAAAGCATTTATTTCTTCTACACCTTGATTTGTCCAAACAAAACCATATCCAAACGTAAACAATTTACAGCGGATGTTTTAAGCCCAGTTTCTTTTGTCACGTGAATCTAGATCTAGCAGCATCCTATAGGCTTTGCGTTGTAGTCTTGACTCTTCCATTTGAGTAAGTTTTAGCCAAAATCGAATACATTTAACTACTGAATTGATTATATATTGGATATCGATTCGTTTCCCCATATATTAGATCATTTGGTGTTCTTTTTTCAACCCCTACAAACTTTTAAAGGGCAAATGAATATATTTTTTCCAGAATGAAGAGCAGCATTATCTAGACCCCACAACTCAGCACCGTGCATGACCATTGGTTGAATCTGTGTGTGAAATATCTTCAAAAATAAACTAAGAGAATTGCATTTCAGTCTATACAGTTTCTGTAGAATACACAACAATGCATTTTTAGCTCTGCTCACCAAATCCTGACATGCAACTGAAAAACACAGTCTTGTGGAAAAATAAATTCCCAGATACTTACATATATTCACGACTGATAATGCGGCCCCATTGTAAGTCCATCTGTCTCTTGCTGCCAAGTATCCACCTTTTCTAAATACAACTATATTAGTTTTATTCATGTTCACATTCAAATGTATTGTTGATGCTGCCCTTAAACAAACTATATAGTTGTGTCTGTAGGCAAATAACAGTTTCAGCTATTAACGCTATATCATCTGCTAACAATGAAATAACTAATTAAAAATAATCATGGCACTGCGCTATTCGCATACTAGAGGGACAGGTAGATCGCCAGAAAAATAGAGAAAGGTGGGGGTGGGGGCGGGTTAAGAGGGGACAAGAGAGAGAGAGAGAGCGAGAGGGGGAGAGAGAGAGAGAGAGAGAGAGTCAGAGGGACACACACACACACACACCGCGCGCGCGCGCGCGCGCGCACGCACACACACACACACACACACACAACACACACACATATAGAGAGAGACAGAGACAAAGATAGAAAGAGAGAGAGACAGACCGACAGACAGGAGGATAAGAGAGAGAGAGAGAGAGAGAGAGAAGAGAGAGAGAGAGAGAAAGAGAGAGTGAGAGAGCATTCTGGACATCAGTCGGAAGCGGAAGCTGGCAGGGGAAGGAACGCGATAGCATCAATCAGAGTTGTCTTTCACTGGAGGCAGACGGCATTCTTCCTGGTTGCACCTGTGGTCGCTTGTTTCAGGGGGTGAGGGATTTCTGTGCATTTCTGGAATTTCCCTCTGGAAGCATTCCGCGGTCTTTTCCGACTACTGCTTTGTTTACTGAACCTTATCCGCCGGCAAAGCCCCCCCCCCCCCCCCCCCCCCCCCCCCCAACCCCCCATTCATTTTTTTTTTCATAAAGTCCAAGGGCTGGCTCGTTGTTTTTGTTTTTGTAGTGAGGAACTTTTCACAAATCCTGAACTTATTTTGGGGTACTATGTTGGAACTTCGGTTTTCGAATTTGTTCTGATTATTTTGCTGTGTTGTCAAGTCAAAAATTTTATTTTGAGATGGTAATTTGAATCATCAGAATTTGCTTTTTTTTTTTTTGTTTTGTTTTGTTTTTTGTTCTCGTCAAGCCATCTGAAAAAAAAGACGAAATGTATAGTGTGAAAATAAGAAGAAAAAAAATGATATGCAAACACACGGAATAAACAAAATTAGGTGGAATATTTACACCATTGAACAAAGACAAGGAATTTGTAAACGTTCACCCCCTTCCAGTACCATCATTTCTTCTTATGTATGTGGCAGTACATTGAATACCAACACATATGCGAGTATTGCATGAATACATATCAAATCAGTAGAGCGTAATTCTGCACATCATGGCTGAAATAAATAAACAGATAAACACTGTAAAGTGACAAGTGAATCAAAAATGAAACAAATGCATGTATGAAAATATAGATGAACAAATAATAGATAAGTGATATAGAAGGAAAGGAAGATTCGAAGGAAGCATAAAGGTAAAAAAAAAAAAAAAAAGAAAGTCGGTCACAAGTATTCAAAGGATCAGTGTCGCGGAGTGTATTTCTCTGTGACTTGCTAAGTCCGTTATGATTCCAGGTTAAATTAAAACAGTGAGACTGGTCTTAGCATTTACTTTGAACTAGTCCTCATCTTCTACCTTCGGTTCCATCCTTTCTTCCTCTTCCGCCTATGTCTTTAATAGTCTGTCTGTCTGTCTGTCTGTCTGTCTGTTAGTCACTGGCTCTTTCACTCTGTCTCTGTCTCCGCCCCACTCTCTCTATCTATATGTCTGTCTGTCTGTCTGCTTGCGCCTCTCTCTCTCTCTCTCTCTCCCTCTCTCTCTCTCTCTCTCGGTCGTTCTCTCTCTCTCTCGGTCGTTCCTCTCTCCTCTTTTTCTCTCTCTCTCTCTCTCTCTCTCTCTCTCTCTCTCTCTCTCTCTCTCTC
>CM065714.1:134630085-134637585 GCA_033310375.1 Conus canariensis | reverse complement strand
GGAGGAAGAGAGGGAGGGGGACGGAGTGAGAGAGAGAGGAAAGAAGGGAGGGAAAGAGGTGGAGGAAGAAAGAGGGGAGGGGAAGGGAGAGAGAGAGAGAGAGAGAGAGAGGAGAGAGAGAGAGAGAGAGAGAGAGGAGAGAGAAGAAAATGACGACGACGACGAAGAAGAAAGGAAGACGGAAGAGGAGGAGAAAAAGGAAAGAAAGACACAGTATGGTGATAATGACGACGACGACGACGACCACGATGGTGATGATAAATGATGATAATGATGATGATGTCAGGTGATGATGATGATGATGATGATATGATGATGTCAGGTAATGATGATGATGATGATGCCAGACAGTCTTCATACAAGTCGTTTCGTTATAATCAGGAACCATCGTCTGACCTTCTGCAGGCAATGGAGAACTGGGAGGGAAAAGTGGGGGAGATATAAGTTGGTCAGAGACAGAGGGAGGGAGAGAGAGAGAAGGAGAGAGAGGGAGGGAGAGAGGGAGGGGCGAGAGAGAGAGAAAGAGAGGAGAGAGAGAGAGAGAGAGAGAGAGAGAGAAGAAGAGAAGAAGAAGAAGAAGAAGAAGAAGAAAGAAAGGAAGACGGAAGAGGAGCAGAAAAGTGGAAGAAAGCCACAGTATGATGAGAGTGATGATGATGATGATGATGATGATGTTGTTGTTGTTGTTGTTGTTGTTGTTGTTGTTGTTTGTTGATGTGATGATGTGATGATGATGATGATGATGATGACGATGATGGACAAAATACGAGTGGTCAGGCATGCAGAAGACAAAGAACAGAGATAGCAGACAGACGATTACTGAAAATGAACGTACTGTAACAATAAATCGGGCGAAGATGGTGATTGTGTACATGGAGGAGGAGGAGGAGGAGGAGGAGGAAAGAGAAGAAGAAGACAGAAGAAGAAGAAGAAGAAATTTACAATTTCAAATTTTCAGATTTCATTGAGAGAGAGAGAGAGAGAGAGAGAGAGAGGAGGGGGGGGGAGGAGGTGGAGAGACAGACAGAGGATGAAGAGAAGAAGAGCAACAAGACGGATAAACAGGAGTACAGGAGAGAAAGAGAAATTGTAAGTTAAACTAAAAAAAAGTATTGTTGTTGACAGAACTTCTGGCCATGACAAAGGGAAAAAATGGTGAACATAACGTTATATTGATCATGGTGGAAGTGGTGAGAGAGAGAGAGAGAGAGAGAGAGAGAGAGAGAGAGAGAGAGAGGGAGAGAAAGATAGAGGGAGAGAGAGAGAGAGAGGGTGGGAGAGAGAGAGAGAGGGAGAGAGAGAGGGAAAGTAAGAGAGAGAGAGAGAGAGAGACACACCCCACACAGAGACACACACACACACACACGAGAGAGAGAGAGAGGAGAGAGAGAGAGAGAGAGAGAGAGAGAGAGAGAGAGAGATTCACTGTCATTAACATAATGTAACACTTGTACTTCAGAAGATTTTCATAGTACACAGTCTGAACGTACAGTTGATATCTCATGACTCTTCATACTTTATATTCAAATGATATATATTTTTTTTAAATCTGTAATATTTATTGTTTTTTTCCTCACCTGTCCCTTAATGTTAATCTTACCATACCCGTCATTGAACCTGTGGTATATTTACGTCGTTTTTTTTTTTCTAATTCCTTTATTTTATTTTATTTCATTTATTTATTTCTTTTCAGACATTTTCATTAGACAGAGTCTGTTTGACTGCAAAGAAAAAAAAAGTCCAAAAACTATTCATACAAACTTTTGTTTTCTTCCACCAACCTTTTTGTTTGTTTCTGCAACGCCCTGCCCCCTCCCACCCCTCCCCGTGGCTCCTGTCAGCCTCCTCCCCCCAGCCCTCTCCCCCGACCTTTAGAAGAATGCCTACACTCTGCCCATCTCTGGAAGCGCCTCTCTGCCCTGACCTCATCGATCTTCCAGGGCGTAGCTCTCTTTCTATTTTCAAAACTCTCCCCCTTCCTCTGTGGCCTGGCAAAGCTTGAGCAGTTTTAATGACACATTTCAAACCTCAGGCGATTTAAGGCTGTCTTCCCGCCGGGAGAGTAAATGATGAGAGAGAGAGAGAGAGAGAGAGAGAGAGAGAGAGGAGAGAGAGAGAGAGAGAGAGGGGGGGGTTGGAAAGATGGAGGGAGAGAGGCAGACAGGCACATAGAGAGAGAGAGAGAGAGAGAGAGAGAGAGAGAGAGAGAGAGAGAGAGAGAGAGAGAGTAGCTTGTCTGTCTCTCTCTGTGTCTCTCTCTCTCTGTTTCTCCCGTCACACATGCATGTGCACACACACATACACTCACACAGACACAGCCAGAGCCATCCACCAGCCAGCCAGCCAGACACAGACACACGCACACAGACACTCTCTCTCCCTCTCCCTCTCTCTCTCTCTCTGTCTTTCTCTCTTTCCCTCCCTCTATCCATCTCCGTCTCCCTCCCTCCCTCTGCCCCCTCCCCTCCTCCTTGCCTTTCTTTACATTACTTCAGACTCAGTGCTTCGCTCAGTCCACTTGGAGCATAAGCCCAACTCCTTTGTGCGTGTGTGTGTGTGTGTGTGTGTGTGTGTGTGTGTGGTGTGTGTGCGTGCGTGCGTGCGTGCGTGCGTGCGAGCGTGCGTGCGTGCGTGCGTGCGTGTGTGTGTGTGTGTGTGTGTGTGTGATGAGAGAGTATGAGAGAGAGAGAGAAAGAGAGAGAGAGAGAGTGTGTGTATGTGTGTGTGTGTGTGCGTGCGTGCGTGCGTGCGTGCGTGTGTACATGTGTATATGCTTGCGTGCGTGCGTGTGTTTGTAGTTCCTTGCCTTTAGGTCTAATATCCGCACTTACCTATGGTGATGGATATGACACACGGGGGATAACTATCCCTAGAACATTAGGGGTAAGGAACATGACACTACATGACACCACCAGAACGACAACACTTTAACATTAGCAAACAATTCCTATTCGCCCCCTCCCCCCCCCCACCCCCAACCCCCAGCGAGGAGGTTCAAACTCGCAACCGCCCGACAGCAAACCGGGTGCTGTATTATACCACTGAACTCATCAGGAACCCCAGCCCAACTCTCGTACCTGGCTTGTCTGTTAAGTAGTGACCAGCCCACCCAGACCGGAATACCAGTAGAAGATTTTCACTGCCAATATAACTTCGCTGTCCCGTTTGAAGTCCCTCCCCTCCTCTGTTCGTTTTAAAGCTCTCTCTGAAAGCTTCATCGTGTATTTAATAGCTGGACTTGTGCTGACGAACGATCGCCTTTACCATCAAGTCGCAGAAGAAAGGGGGACCACCCGTACCGTACCGATACTCACAAAGTTAAACGACGCAAGCAGGCAGCGCAGAGAGACGATGGTGTCCCTATCGTAAAGCGGGTGCTTAATGGAAGATCGTGTTCTGAAGCCACAGAGAGGGGTGGGTGGGTTACGTCACGGAACTACAGATTTTCCCAAATGTTTATCGTCAGTTCTCGTACCCTTCCTCCCGTTTGTGACTTGAGTTCCCTGTACAGACAATGAGAGACGATGCCAGGTAGGTCTCGAGTTCAGCGGATCAGAAGAGAAGAGAAGGGTTGGGGAAGGAAGGGCGTGGGGGTGGGGGGTGGGGGGCCTTTCATATTCAACAAAAAGTTTTAAGCCTTTTTTTCTATTCAACTGTCAGTCAAACCTTTGTTACCCTTCGCCGTTTAGTTTAAAATCGGCGTGGTTATGACGTTAACCATGTGCAGGTGTCATTGAAATAATAGCAATGTATAATGACCTCATAAGCTGGCGTAGCTTCTGTTGGGTTATCGAGAGATAAACGAAGTAGTGTGCCTTCAAAGCTGAATGCATCTCTGAAGATTCCAATGTAGGATCATCACCTGCTGCCACCCACCCACCAAAGAAATAAGTTGCAGCACAGTTTTGCCCTTTGGAGAGGCATGTGAATGAACACACACACACACACACACACACACACACACACACACACACACACACACACACACGCACACACGCACGCGCGCACGCACGCCTATACGCACGCACACACACGCACGCGCGCACCGCACACACGCCACGCACGCACACACACACAAGCACGCACACACACTACACACCACACACACACACACACACACACACGTACGTGCGCACACACACACACACACTCACGCACGCACACGCACTCACACACACACACACACACACACACACTACACACACACACACACACACACACACCACACACACACACACACACACGCACCACCACACCACCACACCACCACACACACACACACACACACACACACACACACGCACACACAATCTCATGCCTTAAGGCCATGTCACACGATGCAACCTATCGCTTTAAGTGGAATCACATGTCTTCCAAGTGAGATGAACGTCCTGTCGGCCTGAGGCCCTTAAGGACACGTTGACACGTTGATGGACTGCAGCAGACTGCAGTAACCGTGGGACAGAGCACAGTGGAGGATGTGTGGTCGCTGGCAAGATGAAGGAACGGGGTCCGAGGTCGTTGGTGTGGATGTCCCAACCAAAGTCCAGTCTTCTCTTTCTTGTTTCTATCGGTCAGGTGTCCAGCTCTTCATCTTGGACCGCAGGAACTGTTGTTCATGCTGTAGAGTTGCTGGTCCGCTGACGATGGATTTTGGTAGTTATCGCTTCTCTCTCTCCTTCGCTTCCCCATCCCCCCCTCCCAGTGAAAAGCTGTCTTCTCGGCTACAGGGCTGCTGTCTTCATGCTTGTCCCCCCCCCCCCCCACCCACACACAACTATGTATACTCACTACACATACATATAATGATAATAATGGCACAACCAATGTTAGGTAGGTAGGCACTCAAGGTCTGACCAGCGCGTTGGGCTAATGTGTAGGTCAGACATCTGCTAAGTCGTAGACATGAGACCCTCTTCTTAAATTCTCTCACCCATATATTAGTCTCACCACTTAGCGCATCCAATTCGCGAAACAATGCTATCCCACCATGAACTCCGATGGAAACCGTCTCTACACGCGCACAGGCTGACTCAGAGGAAGGACCCCGTCGTTCATCCCATGATGGCGAGAAGGCATGTCTTGCCATCCAGACGTAGGATCGTCACATCGCACGTCACCAGAAGGCTGTACGCACTTTTTCTTCTGGCACCGCTCATCGAACTCACAGTCACCGTTGCAGGAAAGGATGAGTGTAAATCGAGGAAGCCGTGCTGATGTCGCTCACCTCACTCACTTTAAAGCGATCACTACGTGACCTTGCAGTGAATGGATTGGTAAACGACGACCGTGCTGTTCTGCTCACCTCTCCACTTTAAAGAATCACGTGACCTTGCAGTGAATGGATTGGTAAACGACGACCGTGCTGTTCTGCTCACCTCTCCACTTTAAAGGATCACGTGACCTTGCAGTGAATGGATTGGTAAACGACGACCGTGCTGTTCTGCTCACCTCTCCACTTTAAAGGATCACGTGACCTTGCAGTGAATGGATTGGTAAACGACGACCGTGCTGTTGTGCTCACCTCTCCACTTTAAAGGATCACGTGACCTTGCAGTGAATGGATTGGTAAACGACGACCGTGCTGTTCTGCTCACCTCTCCACTTTAAAGGATCACGTGACCTTGCAGTGAATGGATTGGTAAACGACGACCGTGCTGTTCTGCTCACCTCTCCACTTTAAAGGATCACGTGACCTTGCAGTGAATGGATTGGTAAACGACGACCGTGCTGTTCTGCTCACCTCTCCACTTTAAAGGATCACGTGACCTTGCAGTGAATGGATGGTAAACGACAACCGTGCTGTTCTGCTCACCTCTCCACTTTAAAGGGCCACTGCAGGCAAGTGTGCAGGATCGCAATTTGCTGATTTGTTGATCACATGACTTATCATATGAAGCGCAGAACCTGTTTTTCATGTCCATGGTTCACTCCATGTTGTTTATTGTTCACGGTTCACTCCATGTTGTTTATTGTTCATGGTTCACTCCATGTTGTTTATTCACGGTTCACTCATTGTTGTTTATTCATGGTTCACTCCATGTTGTTTATTCATGGTTCACTCCATGTTGTTTATTGTTCACGGTTCACTCCATGTTGTTTATTGTTCACGGTTCACTCCATGTTGTTTATTCAAAGCATGTCGAGGTCCTCTGACTAAGAAGTTTTCATCAAGAGCTTTAAATTAGATGCTTTTGTCCATCCATGTTAATGTCCATAAAGAACTTCTGCAGAGAGCGTGATGCCCTTAGTCTATACAGTGAAAACTTTCTTGTTTAGGTGCAAAGCACTCGACCTTTTATCACTGCTCTGATTCGATGATCGCCTTTGATGAGTGAGTGTCACGCATGGAAAGTTGCGCATGATCAGCTCCGCCAATCTGGGCTGACACTCTCTCTGAGAGTGAGAATGTGGCAGTTTCTGTGGAACCGAGCAGACACACGTTACATTTTTTGGTGCATTGTGACAAAAAAATGATTTCCTTTTTGACCTTTCGCCCTCGTAAGGCAACGTTTGTATTGTTTGTATGGAAGTGGATTTTAAACAGAGTGAAACAGAATCAGACACTAGATTTGTCTTCGGTTTTGATATCTCTTTGTTTTATTTATATGAAGATGATCTAAATATCAGGGTTCACGATTCGTCCAATCTTGTAAACTCTTTGCGGTTGAGACAGAGCCTGCGATATACACCTGTTGCTCTTGTGTCGGCTCACCAGTGTAGTCACACACCTGTCGAGAGTCAGAAAGCGAACCGCAAGAGCGAGCCGTGGGAAGTAGAGCGAGAGACTCGCTTCGTGTGACAGGAGCTTTACAGTTCCCCCAGTCTGTTGACCTGCCTTTCGATGTGTACCACAGTGAAGTTTGGTTGCGAACGCAAGAGCTAGCCGTAGTAAGAAGTAGAGCGAGAGACTCGCTTCGTGTGACAAGAGCTTTAGAGTTCACCCAGTCTCTTGACCTCCCCTTCCGATGTGTACCACAGGGAAGTTTGGCTGCGAACGCAAGAGCTAGCCGTAGTAAGTATAGCGAGAGACACGCTTCGTGTGACAGGAGCTTTAGAGTTCACCAAGTCTGTTGACTTGCCTTCCGATGTGTACCACCGGGAAGTTTGGCTGCGAACCGCAAGAGCGAGCCATAGTAGAGCGAGAGACTCGCTTCGTGTGACAGGAGCTTTACAGTTCACCCAGTCTCTTGACCTCCCCCTTCCGATGTGTAGCACCGGGAAGTTTGGCTGCATTAGCGGAGAACAAACAAGCCTTTCTTCCAGGGGTGAAGGGCTTCCAGAGCAACACGTTTTATGGTTTCCTCTAAAACCTCATGAGCGTTTTGTTGGAATGACTGTCTGTGGAGGGAGGGGTGGGGGTGGGTGAGGGGTATTTCCGTGTGGGGATAAATCAGCCAACCAACTAACCATCCATCCGTCCATCCATCCATCATCCAGATGTGCATGCAAGCGTGCATTCCGGCATACACGTGAAATGCCGGGACAGACAGATTGACA
>CM065714.1:134622585-134625085 GCA_033310375.1 Conus canariensis | reverse complement strand
TTTCTCCCTGTCTATCCCTGCACTCACCCTCACCCCACCCCCTTCCCCACTGTCCTTTCTCCTCTGTCTATCCCTGCACTCACCCTCACCCCACCCCCTTCCCACTGTCCTTTCTCTCTGTCCATCCCTGCACTCACCCTCACCCCACCCCCTTCCCACTGTCCTTTCTCCTCTGTCTATCCCTGCACTCACCCTCACCCCACCCCCTTCCCCACTGTCCTTTCTCCTCTGTCTATCCCTGCACTCACCCTCACCCCACCCCCTTCCTCACTGTCCTTTCTGCTCTGTCTATCCCTGCACTCACCCTCACCCCACCCCCTTCCTCACTGTCCTTTCTCCTCTGTCTATCCCTGCACTCACCCTCACCCCACCCCCTTCCCCACTGTCCTTTCTCCTCTGTCTATCCCTGCACTCACCCTCACCCCACCCCCTTCCCCACTGTCCTTTCTCCCCTGTCTATCCTGCACTCACCCTCACCCCACCCCCTTCCCCACTGTCCTTTCTCCCCTGTCTATCCCTGCACTCACCCTCACCCCACCCCCTTCCCCACTGTCCTTTCTCCCCTGTCTATCCCTGCACTCACCCTCACCCCACCCCTTCCCACTGTCCTTTCTCCTCTGTCTATCCCTGCACTCACCCTCACCCCACCCCCTTCCCCACTGTCCTTTCTCCTCTGTCTATCCCTGCACTCACCTCACCCCACCCCTTCCTCACTGTCTTTTCTCCTTCTGCCCTCACCCTCCCCCTCACCCCCCCCCCACACACACACACTCGCCTACAATTACATCCGTTCACGACCTTGGATTTGATGCCGGTGCACGAGCCTTGAGAGAGAGAGAGAGGAGAGAGAGAGAGAGAGAGAGAGAGAGAGAGAGAGAGAGAGAGAGAGAGACAGAGACAGAGAGAGACAGAGACAGAGAGACACAGAGAGAGCACACCCAAAAACCATGCAAGACAATAACCCGGGAATCGTGACTCTGCTACTGTCTCTTTGGTATCTTTTGCAATAACTGGAAAAGCAATTTGTCAGAGAGAGAGAGAGAGAGAGAGAGAGAGAGAGAGAGAGAGAGAGCGAGGGAGAGAGGGGGCAGAGAGAGAGAGAGAGAGACAGAGAGAAAGAGACAGAGAGAAAGAGAGAGAGGGGGGAGGGAGGGAGAGCGAGATGGAGGGAGGTATGGGACGCCTGAGTAGGATGGGTGGGGGGGAGGGAGGGGAGGGGGGGAGAGGAAGGGGGGGGGGGGTGTGAGATGGGAGAGGATCCATTCGGCACATGTGAGAACTGATGAATTTGTGACACCAGATAGATCTCCTACAAGATTAACAGCATCAGTGCGAACTTGCTGGAATATTTCGATATTATAAACAGATTTTGGGGGAGTGGTAGCGTGACTAGCAGGAGTTACGGATGTTGGGGGAGAGAGAGAGAGGGGGGGGGGGGGGGGGGGGGGAGAGAGAGAGAGAGAGAGAGAGAGAGAGAAGGGGGTGCACTTGAGGAGAGTAAGGTTCATGCACGTTCATCATAGGACGAGGTTGTGTTCTGCGCGCTCGCGCGCGCGCGCGCACACACACACACACACACACACACACACACACACACACACGCACACGCGCACGCACACACACACAGAAGCACTCCAGCACTGACAATCATTCTCCGAGAAAATGAGTGAGTGAGTGAGTGAGTTAGCTAGTCAATAAGTGAGTGAATGATTGAGTGAGTGATCGATTTCACATAGCTAAAGAACAAGAGTGTAGGTGGAGACGTAGGTTTACAAGAATGCCCTGGAAATGCACACACCGCTGCAAAACATTTTGTTTTCACACTGACTGATCGATATATAAGCTCTGTACATGTAATGTTTGATATTGATTGGTAATCTCGTAATTGAAATAATACATGGCTGAGGAGACAGTGAAAAGGAAGACGTACTGGAAGGAGTAGAGAGAGAGAGAGAGAGAGAGAGAGGGAGGGAGGGAGAAAGAGAGGAATGGAGGGAGAGAGGAAGGGGGAGCGAGCGAGCGAGGAGAGAGAGAGAGAGAGAGAGAGAGAGAGAGAGAGAGAGAGAGAGAGACGCTATCGGACGGTGCTTTCAAAGATTTTGTCTTTCAAACCTCAGAGAGATAGATAGATAGATAGATAGATAGAGAGAGAAAGAGATAGAGAGAGAGGATATATTCAGACAGACAGAAACTGGAGCGTATTCAGACGCCACCCTTCCCTTTCCAAAAAGAAAAAAGAAAAAAAAAAGAAAGAAAGAAAGAAAAGAAAAAAAAGCCAAAAGAAAAAAGAATAAAATAAAAATTTAAAAAAGCAAGCAGCGTTAGCTAAACTGTCGTCGCGACGGATAATACTAACACGCCAGCAAAGCAAAGCAAAGCGAAGCAGAGCAAAGCGAAGCGAAGCAAGCAAGCAGTAGCAGCAGCAGCAGCAGCGGCAGCAAGTAGTAACCGCCTGCGATGGTCACTCCCCCCCCCCCCCGGCTCTCTCTCTCTCTCTTTC
>CM065714.1:134605085-134607585 GCA_033310375.1 Conus canariensis | reverse complement strand
ACAATTAGACCGTTGCCGTCATGGTAACTGAACCGCAGAGGAAGAGAAAACTCGATCGAAGAAGAAACGTGTCGGCTTATAAAAATGTAAAACTGCACAGAAGCCCTGGAAATCTGTGCAGTCCCTCTTAGCCTGTTGACGTGACAAGACACAGTTAATGGTTTCTGATTATTTTCGCTCGAGGCGAGAGTTGTCAACTGTGGAACACGAGTGACAAAAGGCACGGGACAACTGCCGCGTGTTGTGAGTGCACGACTTGAGCAGAAACAGCAAAAACTGCATGCATCTCGATTTATGATGCTGGTTTCCGTCGATTCTGCTTGGACATTGATGCACCATCTGTGATGGCCTTTAGCCTGGTTCTTTATTGAACGAACCATTGGTTCGCACGTGGTAATATCGTGAATTAATGACGAACCACAGTTTATTTCTTTACTGAAGCCTACTGTCCACATCTAGATCGAAGATATCGCCGAGTCATAACGAACTATAGACCGATTCTTCATCGAAATTTGAAATATCTTTTATAAAGGGAGGGAACTCAACTTGCGAAAGGCGGCTCGTTGGTACGCGACTTAGATATACTGAAAGGCGAACTGAATTCGGAACTGTTTTGATAAAGTTGTCAGATCGCTTTTACCAATATCTTGTCCGAAATGTAACTTAACTTGTTTCCAAAGCTCTTGGAACTTGAATATTTCGACCGTAACGAGTGAAAATGTTTACCCGCGAATCCAGAATGCAAATTCAGGTCAACACAACACACATTGATTTCCACCACAGAAGAGTTTATCAACTAGTTACAAATTGATTTCTATAAATAGGAAAGGTTTCGAACAATTACTTCCCTTTGCGCGGACCCAAAGCGTTCCCAGGATGTGTTAAGCGATCATTTCCCTCCGTGAATCGACAACTATCCGTTCGACACGCGTGCCTCACCGATCTGTGATCGTTTACCAAGAGATGGCGCAATTCAGAACAAAGACAAGGATCTCCAAGATTATAGAGTTAACGAACTAAGTTGGTGATCTAACAGTTGGTTCAATTAGGAAGGGCTTTAACCGAAGCAACAACAAAGAAAGCCGCTGTCGCCAGTCTCATTGCATTGTGAACGGCCCAACCTAATTCAAGACAACTCTTAAAAACGGACAAAACATTGCCACTGTCCTCTTAGGAGACAAGGCAAAACTTTCACCTAGAAAGGAAGAAAAGTCCTTTTGACTTTTTCATAACGCTTCCATCGACGAAAGGACAAATAAAAAAAGGGACAATTTGATAAAGACAAATGAGGTAATCAGTGAATGCATAATTATAATCCTAAATTTAAGATACAGATGCAAATGTCTAAACAAGAGTAACTGAAACAGAAATGTATAAAAAAAATATACACGCTCCGATAGACTGAGAGCAGTAACAGCTTTTTAGATTCTCTCTCCTCTCTCTCTCTCTCTCTCTCTCTCTCTCTCTCTCTCTCTCTTCTCTCTCTCTCTCTCTCTCTCAGACATACACACTGTTGCTGTCTCTGTCTGTCTGTCTGTCTGTCTCTATATATAGTATATAGTGTGTGTGTGTGTGTGTGTGTGTGTGTGTGTTGTGTGTGTGTGTGTGTGTGTGGGTTTTAAATTTAACGTCTATCCATTCTAGGTGATATTAGACGGGGGAAAAAGAAAAAAAAAAAACCGACCACATCATCAACCCCAAAACAAAAAAACAAAACAAACCCTAATGATAAAGCTAGAAAACTACACGTGGTTTTTGATATGGGAGAGAAGAGTGAGTGAGTGTGTGTGTGTGTGTGTGTGTGTGTGTGTGTGTGTGTGTGTGTGTGTGCGCGCGCGCGCGCGCGTGCGTGTGGTGTGTGTGCATATGTTACAAATAATAATAAATAAATGACTAAACAAGTGTTATGGCTAACGAACCGAGTAAGTGTTTGGTATGTTTGGAAGTGTAACCTTAAACAGAAAAAGAAGAGAAAGTGAAATGAGAACCCGCTTACTTGGCACCAGGATCAGGCTGCCTATCGTCTGGAACTTTTCCCAGTCTGGATCTTGGGATGTGATGAAGCAACACGTGTGCAGGAACCAACTTGCCTCCTCCCTGAGCATGGGGATACGGTGACGTCATAGTGTGTGATGGAGACATTGTGACGTGATTGCGTCATAGTATGTGGTGTGCATTTCGTGACACAATTGCGTCAAAGTGTGCAAATCAAGACATGATAGCCGTCATAGTGTGTGATGTGCAAATCAAGACATGATAACATCATAGTGTGTGATGTGCAAATCAAGACATGATAACGTCATAGTGTGTGATGTGCAAATCAAGACATGATAACGTCATAGTGTGTGATGTGCAAATCAAGACATGATAACCGTCATAGTGTGTGATGTGCAAATCAAGACATGATAACGTCATAGTGTGTGATGTGCAAATCAAGACATGATAGCCTCTTAGTATGTGTTTTTTACATTGTGAAATGATGACGTCATACTTTGTGGTG
>CM065714.1:134595085-134597585 GCA_033310375.1 Conus canariensis | reverse complement strand
GAGTGAGTAATATTAAATCGGGTTCATTGTAGAGATGTAGAATTAATTCCATGTGTAATAATAATAATAAGATGAAATCCATTTTAGTTTGTGTTGTCCGCTTCTTCGATGTGATCTCATACCACTCAAATACTATAGAGAGCCAAATGCTTAAATTAGATATACATTGTTAATGTCTTCAAAGAATCCAAACATAGTAAAACAGTTTGCGATATTTCTTTACCTAGCTTTTAAACGTAGAGATGCAACTGTGAACGAGTAGACATGCTGGAATGAAGATGACTGATAAAATGATGGTAGGATACCCGAGGTATAATTTATAACTGTGCATGTCCTTGGTTCTGAGCTGGTTTATGTTGTTTGCCTCTTTTGTAATGTAAGAGTGTACGATTGTTTCTTTTCTATTTTCTTCTTTAGATGTCTGACTAATTCATTATTACTGTTCAGCCATTTGTTAAGGTCTAGATGCTAAACGAATAAACCATTAATTTTATGCCTTATGTCTGTCTGTTGGATCTGTTATATTATACATTCAATCAGTTACATGTTCACATTCCCCTTCATGATGGCCTGAGGCCTAATAAGAATAAAATATCTTGAGTCTTGAGTCTCTCCCTGTCTCTCCCCCCCCCCCTCTCTGTCTCTCTCTCTCTCTCACACACACTCTCGCTCTCCTTCTCTCTCTCTCTCTCTCTATCTCACACACACTATCTCCTTCTCTCTCTCTCTCTCTCTCTCTCTCTCTCTCTCTCTCTGGCACTACCATAATTACCTTAATGTACATATTCAAATAGTGACAGAGCATTATGATTCGAATCATTGTTTTCTTTTGCATGTATCCACATCGATTTCGTCAAATCTAGCTGTGTTTTTATTTGTCTGTTTGTTTGTTTGTATATTTTGATAACTTTTTTTTGACGATCTGTTTCAAATGTTCTTCCTGCGTCCAACGAGGCATGTCCATCAGTGCCGTCCTTTGTGTCAGTCATAATTTGAAATCTACTTCTGAAATGATGAACATCTGTTCTTTCTGACTGGGATCTTACAAACGCTACAAATAGTCCCCCCACCCTCTCTCTCTCTTTCTGTATGTATCTTCAATCTAAGACATAAAAGCAAGCTTTGTTTATAATTGAATATTTCCTGCAGTCATTGCAACACCAAGCTGCTCTGTAAGTTGCTGGAATGGTGCTGGGTTATTTATCCTTTGAATTTATTATATATATATATATATATATATATATATATATATATATATATATATAATGAATATTGCTAAAAAGCCTAATATGATTTTAAAAGTGCTCGACCCCTTGGGGAGCAACATTTGTTAAAATCAAATGTTAAAAGGAGTATTAAAAATCATCTACAATATTGCTTCGAGCGTGGCTCTCTTCAGGATGATGTTTGGGTCGCCTACTGCCGGTGTTATATAGCATGTAGGGCCCAGTTGTCACTGTTTTCACGTGCAAGTTGGTTACACGTGTTTTTTTGGGTTTCAGGTTGTTGTTCGGGGTGTGTTCACTAACAACGATTTCCATTTGTGCCTGCAGTTGTTCACTATTTCTGTTTCGGTGTTTAAAGTTGCTAGGTGTGGTTTACATAGTATTAGCCATTTTTCAGTTAAACATAAGTTGCATCTTTTTGAAATATTTCTGTATGGTGATGCCCTTTTTATGATTTTCCAGGATATATTGTAGTTTATTTTTCCATCTTCAAGTCTCCAAATGTATTTGCTCAGTTCTGTTTGGTTTTTGTATTTTTCTTTATTGAATGACTGTTTGTGGTTTGCATATCTGGTTTTAAAGTGATTTTCAGTAATCCCTATATATGTTTCTTTTTCGTTTTCTGATGTCACAGTGGCTTGGTATACAATATTGTTGTAGAGGCATTTATTGTTTAAGGGGCACTGCTCTTTTTTGGTGCAATTGCAAGATTTCCTTTCTTCACCCTTCTTTACTGTGTTGGTTTTCATTTTGTTGGATGAATCAGTTAAATTTTTTAGGTTGGGCATACATGAATATGATAGTTTGACGGTGTTTTTGTTGAATATTTTAGACAGTTTGTGTTCTTTTGGGAACGATGTTGTTAAGATTTTAAAAAATTCTTTCCCTATGCTTGTTTTAAGTTTCCCGTCGTATGGGGGGTTATACCATATGATGTTCCTTTTCCTGTTTTTCTTGCTTTTGTTCCTGTTATTGTCTGGGTTGTATTGTAGTTTGTAGTTGTAACCACTTTTTTGCAACGCTTCTTGGTATTCTACTGCTGCATTGTTGAATACTCTTTCGTTGCATGACAGATTGGATAGTCTCTTGTTTATGCCATTGGGTATAGTTTTTAATACAAATGGTGGGTGATTACTTTTGATGTTTACATAGATAGGTATGTCGTTAGGTTTCTTGTATGGTTTATACATGTGGTTGTTGAGGTCAAGTGTTATGTCTAAGTAGTTCACAACCTTTTTGTTTGCTTCAATGGTGATTTTTAAGTTTTGATTTTG
>CM065714.1:134575085-134577585 GCA_033310375.1 Conus canariensis | reverse complement strand
ACACACACACACACACACACACAACGCACACACACACACGCACACACACATACCCTCCCCCCCCACACACATATTTGTCCATCTGTCTGTCTGTCTGTCTCTCTCTCTATGTAGCTCTCTCTCCTTCCCACGTAATTCGGAACTTGGGGTCAATGGGAAAGAGGAGGAGGAGGTGGGGGGGGGGGATAGGGGGATGGAGTTGATGGCGGGGGGGGGGGTGGGGGGGTGGAGGGGAGAGGGTGGGCTGTTTGGGGGTTACCAGGGGCATTGTGCCCTAGGACGGTGGGAGGAAAGGCTAGGTTTCTGGAATGACTTGGGCTGGGAGCTGGGAGACATTATCACCGTGTTTGTCTTTCTTTTAATAAGCTCTTACGAACCATTTATTGGAAACTAATTTGCTGTCTAATGAAAAAGCAACATCGGGCATTTGGCTTTGTATTTTTTACCTCTCCCACTCTGGGTGTCTGTCTGCCTATCAGTCATTCGGTTTGTCTGTCCGTCTCTGTTTTCGTCCTCTCTCTCTCTCTCTCTCTCTCTCTCTCTCTCTCTCTCTCTCTCTCTCTTCTCCTCTCTCTCTCTCTTCTTTGCCCCGGCCTCTGCCTCGATCTGTGTGTGTGTGTGTGTGTGTGTGTGTGTGTGTGTGTGTGTGTGTGTGTGTGTTTGTTTGTGTGTGTGTGTGTGTTGTGTGTGTGTGTGGTGTGTGTGTGCGCGTGTGTGTGTGCGCATGCATGCATGCATGCGTAGCTCTGTGTGCGCACATGTATATGGAATGATTCTTATTTTTACAAAAATGAGATGACTCTTCTCATAGTCCTGATAGTCTGCTAAAATATCTCTTTTCTCGTCAGTCACAGTGGAAACCTAGTGCTTGTGAGAATGTCAGAGATTCTGAGTTTAATCCCGAGGAAGCTTAGAGTTAAACTGTCTAGCCTAGAAATCCTGTCAGTTATAACTGGCCTGTCCTGTCCTGAGGGCTAGTCCTTCGCTTGAAATCCTGTCAGTTATAACTGGCCTGGCCTGGTCCTGAGGGCTAGTCCTTCGCTTGAAATCCTGTCAGTTATAACTGGCCTGGCCTGGCCTGAGGGCTAGTCCTTCGCTTGAAATTCTGTCAGTTATAACTGGCCTGTCCTGTCCTGAGGGCTAGTCCTTGAAATTCTGTCAGTTATAACTGGCCTGTCCTCGTCGAGGGCTGTCTAATTCTGTCAGTTATAACTGGCCTGTCCTGTCTGAGGGCTTGATTCCTGTCAGTTATAACTGCCTGTCCTGTCTTAGGCTAGTCCTTCAGCTGACAGCAGAGAGAAGTCCCTCCCTCATCTCTCTCCCTTCGTCCCTCTCTCACTCTGTCTCTCTTATTCTTCTCATCCTCATTTTCTTGTTGCTCTCTCTCTCTCTTCTCTCTCTCTCTCTCTCTCTCTCTCTTCCTCTCCCCCACCCTCCTGCTTCTGTCTGTCTGTCTGTCTGTCTGTCTGTCTGTCTCGTCTTCTCTCTCTCCTTCTTTCTCTCCCTTCCTCCTTTTCTTTCTCTCCCTTCCGCGCTACCTGTCTCTCTCTGTCTCTGTCTGTCCCTCCCCTCATCTCTCTCCCCTCTCTCCTCTCTCGTCCTCTCTCTCTCTTGCTTCTCACTCCTCTTTTTCTGTCTCTCCTCTCTCTCTCTCTTCTCTACCTCCTCTCTTCCCCACCCCCCCCCTGCCTTTTAACTGGTTACGTCTTTCTCTCTTTATGTCTCGTCGATTTCTGTCTGCCTCTTTCCCTCCCTCCCTCCCTCCTTTCCTGCTTCTCTCCCTTCTGTCTCCCTCTCTCTGTGTCTCCTCTCTCTCTCTCTCTCTCTCTCTCATCTCTGCTCTCTCTCTCTCCTCTCTCTCTCTCTCCACCCCCCCCCCCCCTCTCTCTCTCTATCTGTATGTGTACTTGCGTGCGTGCGCGCTCGCATGCGTGTATGGGTTTCGGAGGAATGACCCGAGTACTGTGTGTAAGAAAGTTGTCTCATGTCAGCGGTTGTTGCAATCGTTCCCCATGTTGGCTTTCTACCTGATCAATATGTACCCGTCCCTTAAAGTGTGTCTTAGTGCTCACACCAAACCAAATAAATCACATAAACCAAAACATGCTGAGACTAACACACACATACCTGTGCGCGTGCCTGTTCTACTGCCTCAGCCCCACTCCCTCTCCCCCTTCCGCCCCCCTTGTCTGTCCCACACAGACTCATACATAACCTAAGGCTGCACCAGCCGCCGTGGCGAAGTGGTCGCGGACTCCCGGCTGGGAAGTCGTGGGTTCGAATCCCATCAGAGTCATGTGGGTTTTTCTGCCCCGACCGGCTCCTACCCAGAGCTGAGTTTGCTGCGGACTCAGTTGGGAAGACTGGGACCACACAGTCGAGTTTCATCCACTTAATGGATGCGTTTCTGAGAGTGTTGCTCAAATTTCCTTACCAACACTGCAGGTGCCTGTATCTCTCGGGCCTGGTTGACGCCGGGATATATTATGAAAGGAAGCGT
>CM065714.1:134562585-134570085 GCA_033310375.1 Conus canariensis | reverse complement strand
AGTGTGCTGAACTTGTTTTTCTTTTTCAATGATCGCCAAGGACCAGAACAACATCAACGGCACTGGCTGTAAAAAAAAAACCAACAACTCGAGTTCATCTGAAGACTTGTAGGCCAGATAATGTCCTTACCCTTTTCTTTTAAATTACCTGCCCTTTTGTCAGCCGCGCCGGGGAGAGACAGCCACCTGCGGGGTTGATAATGAGATTTTCAGCAGCTTTCAGCCAAACGCGTTCTTCGTGAAGAATGAAGGCAGTTGATTGTCGAACTCTGGCCTTCCCATATCTCCATCAGGTCCGAGCGGATTTCGGTCAGGGCTAAATCAGTTCATGCTCTTGAGGTGGCACGCAGAATTCCACAGACATTGTTCGCTGTCCTCACCGTTATGTCGTAATGTAACTGTAGAACGTGCCTGTTCTTCACGAAAAGCTGGTCAGAAACTCTCTGTCCCACCCTCCCTCCCTCCCTCCCTCTCTCTCTCTCTCTCTCTCTCTCTCTGTCTCTGTCTCTCTCTGACCCCTCTCTCTGTGTCCCCTCTCTCTCTGTCCTCAGCTCTCTCGCTTTCTCTCTCTCTCTCTCTCTCTCTCTCTCTCTCTCTCTCTTCTCTCTCTCAGTCTTCTCTCCTCGCTTTCTCTCTCTCTCTCTCTCTCTCTCTCTCTCTCTCTCTCTCGCTCACTGTCTCCCCCCAGCTCTCTCTCTCATCCTCCCTCCCTCCCTCTCTCTCCCCGCTCTCTCTCTCTTCTCTCTCTCTCTCTCTCTCTTCCTCTTTCACTGCTTTCACATCTCTCTCTCTCTCTCTCCTTCTCTCCTCTCTCTCCTCTCTCTCTCTACTCTCTCTCTCTCTGTTCTTCACTGTCTTCCACCATCTTTCTTTCTCTCCTCTCTCCCTTCCCTCCCCGCCTCTCTCCCTCTCTCCCTCTCTCTCTCTCTCTCTCTCTCTCTCTCTCTCTTCTCTCTCTCTCTCTCTCCCCTCTTTCACTATCTTCCCCCATCTCTCTCTCTCTCTCTCTCTCTCTCTCTCTCTCTCTGTCTGTCTGTCTCTGTCTATCTTCTCTCCTCTTTCGTGGGCTTCGCCCATCTCTCTGTCTGTCTGTTTCTGTCTCTCTGTTTCTCTTTCCACGCGCCCACGCGTGAGTGTAAGCTCGCGCACTGACTCCGTGTGTGTGTGTGTGTGTGTGTGTGTGGTGTGTGTGTGTGTTGTGTGTGTGTGTGTGTGTGTGTGTGCATGTGCGTGCGTGTGTGTGTGTGTCTGCGTGTGTGTGTGGGTGTGTGTGTGTGTGTGTGTGTGTGTGTTTTTGTGTGTGGTGTGTGTGTTGCACGCGCGCGCGCGTTCGTGCGTGCAGATGTATGTATATGTGTGTATACTTGAGTATGTCGCACTCTAACCTTTCTTTTATCCGTACTCTCGGTGTCTACTGTCTGTAGTTTCTTAACATATACAAGTTACTCGAACACCCTTGGAGATAAAGCAACAATGCAGCATCGTGGTTGGGCCGGAATAGCTCAGTTGGTAGAGCGCCGGACTCGTGATCCTGGGGTTGCAGGTTCGAATTTCGGTACAGGGGGATTTTTCCCTCAGAGTTAATATTGGTTCTGACTCCATTCCCCATACAGTCCTTCGAATGAGACTATAAACCGAGGTTCCGTGTGTGAACGCACGCACAACATCTTGCACACACGTAAAATCCCATCACCAACTTTCGGAAGAGAAGGCAGTTTGGCCGTTGGTATGGATGACACGTTACACATAGCATGCACCTTCCCCGAAGATGGATATGGCTGCCTTAATGGCGGGATAAAAAACGGTCATACACACAGAACTCCACTGCCTGTCTATACAGGCAGTGTGCGCAGGAGTATCAGCCTGCGTACGCAGAAAGAAAGAAGCATCGTGGGTTTGCCGAGATTGAGGGGGGGGGGGGGGGGTAGGGTAAGTAGGGTTGGGGGCGGGGAACAAGAGGGAGCTGGGGGAGGGGAGATAGGGGGCCCTTTGAGGTTGTACCCGCACCACGTGGAATATTTTGTACAAACTGAATTCCCCCTTTTCTTTCGCTGTGTCTTTTTGACCGTCCCCCCCCCTCCCCCCCCCACCCCGCCCCCTCCATGAAGCTTGTTTTTTTTTCCTTTTCCATTTTTTTGTCTTCTCTTTATGGTTTTGTTCACCTTTCTTGATTCTGAATGGTCTAGATTTTTTTTTTGTTGTCGTTATGCAAATCATTATATTCCTTTTTTGTGGTTCTTGTTTTGTAACCTTGGGACCAGCAAATGACAGTGTAAGGACTGTCCATGTTCCAGTTCAGTTGTCCGTTCTGTTTGTATTTGTCAATGTGACATTTAAGAGGAAGAGCTGACGCATTCAGCTCAGCCAGGGGTTGATCTGCTGGTAGTTTAGCTATTTTGTTAAACATTGGTTGTGTGTGTGTGTGTGTGTGTGTGTGTGTGTGTGTGTGTGTGTGTGTGTGTGTGTGTGTGTGTTTGCTCTTGTGTGCGTGCGTGCGTTTGTATATGTGTGTGTATGCGTGTGTGTGTGCGCGCACACGCGCGTACGCGCGTGTAAAGGCTGTGCGTATTTTTATTTTGTAATGGGATTTTTATTTTTGACGTGGCGAAAGACCTTAGAGGCTTCGATTTGTATGTTCGGCTGGGCTGGCATGAAACGGAAACGGAAATGAATGTCAGCCGTTTCCTGTACATGCGCACTCAGACAATGAGAGTGCGGGTGCCCGTACTCTGGTGCTGCAGAACAGAGGATGGAGAAAGCTGCAGTGGAGCAGACGGGGAAATAATGATACGGGACGGGCGACATCAAGTTGAAAGTATGGGTTTTCTTTTCAACGTCAGAGTGTAAGACAGGGTCATACATGTACAGAATTATTAAAACTCACACACACACACACACACACACACACACACACACACACACACACACACAACACACACACATACATGCACACACACACACATTGCACGCACACACACACGCACGCACACGCACACACACGCACACACACACACACACACACACACACACACACACACACACACACACAACCACACACACACACACACACACACACACACACACACACACACACACACCACACACTTGCACACACAATTAAATGCTGCTGTTTCGATGGTATTCATGCAGCATAAAATAGTTACCCATGTGCTATGATCCTTGAGGATTTACCTGTACCTTTACCTATCCCTTGACATCGTCTGTTGTCGTTGGGGCACCCCTGATGATCTGGCCACCACTCTCCTCCATCTGTCCCTGTCGTCCACCGCTCGCTGAGATTCCGCCAGTCCACTCTCCGATATTGTCCTCCCACCTCTTCCTTTGTCTTCCTCTACTGCGGCTTCCTCTGACTGTTCCTTGCAGGACTGAGGATAGTTGGAGTTAAATCTGAGTGCAACATAACCTTAAAAAAAGGAAATGTTGTCCTTTTAGTGTGTTAATGTAGCGAGAGAATGATGTATGCCGACCGTTGTAGTTTAGGTAGACATCGACGTAAAATATGAATGTAACACAACGTAGAATGAAAAAAATAGTTGGCGTTCTCGTGGTTTCATTTTAGTGTTATATAGGTTCCGATCTAATAGGTTCACGTGAATTGGAATAGCTTTGAATCTGAATGTGAAAAAGGCCTTTGGAAAGAATTGTGTATGAGAGAGACAAACCATGAAGACGGACGAAGAAGTTTACCAAAAGAACAAGAGCACAACGACGACGACGACGACAACGTCACATCCGCCTGACGACGACGACGACAACGTCACATCCGCCTGACGACAACGACGACAAAGAAAGAAAGACAGTCAGAAAGAAAGAAAGAAAAGAAACCGGCAGAAGAAGGAGGAGGAGAGGGAGGAGGAGGAGGAGGAGAAGAAGAAGAAGAAGAAGAAGAAGAAGAAAGAAGAAGAAGAAGAAGAAGAAAAACAAACAAGAAAGAGAAGAAGAATAAGACGAATAATGTCTACAAGACCAAAGACAAGAAGAAGAACAAAATGAAGCAGAAGAAAAAGGAGAAGGAAGAGGAAGCAGCAGAAGAAGAAGAAGGAGACGAAGAACTGAAAAAGAAGAAGAAGAAGACGAAGAACTAAGGCAGTTAAAAAAAATAAGAAGAAGAAGGAGATGAAAAAGAAGGAGGAGGAAAGAACAAGCACACACACACTTACACAACACACACACACACACACACACACACACACACACACACACACACACATCACACACACACACACACACACACACACACACACACACACACACACACAAAACGAAGAAGAACAAGACGAAGAAGTACTATAACAGCACCAAGAACAAGCAGAAGAAGAAGAAGAAGAAGAAGAAAAAGAAGAAGAAGAAGAAATCAGACGGAGAAGCAATGAAACGGGACAGACCGATGAAGGATGACAGGGGAGGAAGGAAGGGGAGGGTAAGGAGAAGAAGAAGACGACAGATTATCAGGATTTTCATCGCTAAGAACCTAACGGGCTGGAGCAAGTCTGGCCGGGGACATTCTTCATGGAATGAGACAAAAACCTGAGCTACTTACCCCTAAGCCGGAAAGGATTTAGCGAAGCAACTTGTCCGTTCTGGGACAGAGGCAGCAGCAGCAGCAGCAGCAGCAGCAGCAGCAGCAGAGAGTGGCTTCCAGACCGAGAACGTCATGGTGCTACAAGGCCGGAAATTGGTTTCATCACCCGCCATCATTTGATTTCTCTTGTCTGGGCCGTCAGGTCGTCCTTGCGCAAATTTACGTTCAAAATGTGCCATGGATTGCCGGCAGAACGCATGGTGTGGGCAAGTACTCTCTCTCTCTCTCTCTCTCTCTCTCTCTCTCTCTCTCTCTCTCTCTCCCCTCTGTTGTTGTGTGTGTGTGTGTGTGTGTGTGTGTGTGAGAGAGAGAGAGAGAGAGAGAGAGAGAGAGAGAGTGTGTGTGTATGTGTGTGTGTGTGTGTGTGTGTGATTTGGAGGAAGAGGGAGGGGAACGGAAGGGAGGTGGAGGGAGGCATGAAGCGGGGAGGGGGGAGGGAGGGGGAGGGTACAACCACGGGTTAATCTGACAATAAATTGGTTTCAGTCAGTCAGTGTGTGTGTGGGGGGGGGGGGGGGGGGGGGGGGGGGGGGGGGGGGGGGGGGGGGGGGGGGGGATGGGGGGTGCCAGCGTGCGTGCGTGCGTGCGTGCGTGTGAGTGTGTAAAATTTTAAATGTAAGAAATCAATGATTTGATCCCGAAAATGAGGCGGATTTGGAGGAAGAGGGGAGGGGGAACGGAAAGGGGAGGTGGAGGGAGGAGTGAAGCGGGAGGTGGGGGGGAGGGGGAGGGAGGGGTAGGGTACAAAGATTGACCCAGGCTAGAGAAAAAAAAAACCTACGTTGAAAGAAAATGTAGGCGTCTACTCTTAAAGACTCCTGATCTGGTTTTATTGTAGACCGTTGGATTCAGGAGGAACGGAGTGGACGGGGAGGGAGGTGGAAGGAGGGAGGATGAAATTTAACTCAGTGAAATAATGTGAAGATTTAATGATCTGTTGTGAAAAACAGAAAAGAAAATAGATGTTGCTACATTTACCTCTCTCTCTCTCTCTCTCTCTCTCTCTCTCCTCTCTCTCTCTCTCTCTCTCTCTCTGTTTTGTCCTCCTCCTCACTTTCTCCCCTTCGCTTCCATTGTTATCATCTACGACGGCAAAAGACCTCTCTCCATTGTTGGTTGTCACCCATGACGGAAAAAGACTCTCTCCCAATGTTGTCACCCATGACGGAAAAAGACTCTCTCCCAATGTTGTCACCCATGACGGAAAAAAGACTCTCTCCCATTGTTGTCACCCATGACGGAAAAAGACTCTCTCCCATTGTTGTCACCCATGACGGAAAAAGACTCTCTCCCATTGTTGTCACCCATGACGGAAAAAGACTCTCTCCCATTGTTGTCACCCATGACGAAAAAGACTCTCTCCCATTGTTGTCACCCATGACGGAAAAAGACTCTCTCCCATTGTTGTCACCCATGACGGAAAAAGACTCTCTCCCATTGTTTTCACCCATGACGGAAAAAGACCCTCTCCCATTGTTGTCACCCATGACGGAAAAAGACCCTCTCCCATTGTTGTCACCCATGACGGAAAAAGACCCTCTCCCATTGTTGTCACCCATGACGGAAAAAGACTCTCTCCCATTGTTGTCACCCATGACGGAAAAAGACTCTCTCCCATTGTTGTCACCCATGACGGAAAAAGACTCTCTCCCATTGTTGTCACCCATGACGGAAAAAGACTCTCTCCCATTGTTGTCACCATACGGAAAAAGACTTCTCCCATTGTTGTCACCCATGACGGAAAAAGACTCTCTCCCATTGTTGTTCACTCATGACGGAAAAAGACTCTCTCCTTTTTTTTTTTTTTTTTTTTTTTTTTTTTTTTTTTTTTTTTTTTTTTTTTTTTTTTTTTTTTTTTTTTTTTTTTTTTTTTTTTTTTTTTTTTTTTTTTTTTTCCCATTGTTGTCACCCATGACGGAAAAAGACTCTCTCCCATTGTTGTCACCCATGACGGAAAAAGACCTCTCCCATTGTTGTCACCCATGACGGAAAAAGACTCTCTCCCATTGTTGTCACCCAGGACGGAAAAAGACTCTCTCCCATTGTTGTCACCCATGACGGAAAAGACCTCTCCCATTGTTGTCACCCATGACGGAAAAAGACTCTCTCCCATTGTTGTCACCCATGACGGAAAAAGACTCTCTCCCATTGTTGTCACCCATGACGGAAAAAGACTCTCTCCCATTGTTGTCACCCATGACGGAAAAAGACTCTCTCCCATTGTTGTCACCCATGACGGAAAAAGACTCTCTCCATTGTTGTCACCCATGACGGAAAAAGACTTCTCCCATTGTTGTCACCCATGACGGAAAAAGACTCTCTCCCATTGTTGTCACCCATGACAAAAAAGACTCTCTCCCATTGTTGTCACCCATGACGGAAAAAGACTCTCTCCCATTGTTGTCACCCATGACGGAAAAAGACTCTCTCCCATTGTTGTCACCCATGACGGAAAAAGACTCTCTCCCATTGTTGTCACCCATGACGGAAAAAGACTCTCTCCCATTGTTGTCACACCATGACGGAAAAAAGACTCTCTCCCATGTTGTTGTCACCCATGACGGAAAAAGACTCTCTCCCATTGTTGTCACCCATGACGGAAAAAGACTCTCTCCCATTGTTGTCACCCATGACGGAAAAAGACCTCTCCCTTGTTGTCACCCATGACGGAAAAAGACCTCTCCCATTGTTGTCACCCATGACGGAAAAAGACCTCTCCCATTGTTGTCACCCATGACGGAAAAAGACCTCTCTCCATTGTTGTCACCCATGACGGAAAAAGACTCTCTCCCATTGTTGTCACCATGACGGAAAAAGACTCTCTCCCATTGTTGTCACCCATGACGGAAAAGACCTCTCTCCCATTGTTGTCACCCATGACGGAAAAAGACCCTCTC
>CM065714.1:134527585-134557585 GCA_033310375.1 Conus canariensis | reverse complement strand
ACCCATACTGTACATTCGGGTGAATTTGACCATCAAACAACTTGATAAAAACATACACAGACGCATTATTGAGGATGTACAGCTTTTTCATGATACTGAGCAACACATTTGTGGCCCTGCTTGGAAGATCCTTGCACGCACTAACAAAACTCAGACGTGTAGAGAGAAATATACCCAAATACTTAGAAGCATTCGTAACAGGCATGGGGATGCAATCATAAAACCACCTTTCTCTTGCACTCAAATACCCACCCTTTCGAAATACAATAATGTTACTTTTGGACAAATTAACCTTTAGTTGGAGAGAAGCAGCTGCGCGATGTAAACTATTCAGTTGAGTCTGTAAACCAATAACAGTCTCTGATATCAAAACCACATCATCATCTAACAAAAGAATAAACAACTTAAAAGCATCCAAAGTCAGCAAAGCCCCATGTTTTCCATTGTTGATCACTTCAATTGCCAGCTCATTGATAAAGAGGGAAAATAGAACAGGACTGCAAGCATCACCTTGTCTAACCCCAGCGGTACAGTTAATGTAATCTGTCAGTTTATCCCCGCAACGAACTCTAGCCGTAACCACCTCATACATGCTTCTGATAATCTGTAAAGTTTACCCTTAACACCATTTTTTATCATGACTGGCCAAAGAAGATTTCTGTTGATGGAATCGAACGCCTTTTCAAAATCTATAAAAGTGGCATACAATTTTCGATTATGAGAAAACTGTTTCTGAACAAGAGCCATCAAAGTAAACATGTGGTCAACAGTCGAATAGTCCTTTTTGAAACCAGCTGCGTGATCACCAGTAATGTTGTTTTCCTCAGACCGCTCTTGCAATCTGTTATTTATTATCATTCCAAATATTTTACTGCTTATGTTACTAAGACAGATACCCCTACAATTGTTTGGATAATTAGTGTCCCCCCCTTTTTTTTTTTTAAAGATATGTATGGTTATTGACTCCGTCCAGTTATCCGGAAATATACTGTCATCAAACGGTTTATTAAAATATTTCAAGCAAAACTACTCAACTTGGGCAGAACAGTGTTTGAACAGTTCACCAATTATGCCATCGGGGCCCGCTGTTTTACTGTTTTCTTAGTTTTTTTAATTGCTAATAACACTTCTTCACTAATTGGACGGTTCATATAGACATCAGACTCATCTTCAAACCCCTCTTGATTTGGCTCATTGCCAGTATTTAACTCCAACAAAGCTTGGAAATGTTGAAACCACACGTCAGTTGGAATGTTATTTCTAGGCTGTTTTGTTTTTGGCGATATCTTATGAACTACGGTCCAAAACTCCCTCTGTGAATTTATTGATGCTGCTAATTTATCTGGTAATGATTTATTATATTCTTTCTCTTTTCTCTTAAGTAAATCGGAAATGAAATGAGGCAGGGAACAGTAAACGATAAACAGTAAACAAGTTGGGTATGTTTTGCTCCCATATATTTGACGCCAGGAGCGCAGACACAACCAGCCGTGTCTCCCTGATGAGTCCGACCCAGCGGACGAAAGGCCTCGGAGCAGGCAATACAAATATATCTGCCTTCAAAAGGGATTGCGATGGTTCCCTTATGCAGCTAGTGAAGAGTTTTCATATCTGTAACATATTTTCTTAATTTCATGTTCCCAGTTTCTCCATCTTCAAATCCCCCCCCCCTCTCCTTAAGTCCAAATCTTTGCCAAGTCATTACTATGAAGATAGTTCAGTTGTTGGCCTGCGCTTATTCCCCCCCCCCCCCTCACACACACACACACACACACACACACACACACACACACACACACACACACACACACACACACTATTAGATTGTTCGTCTATGTATTTGTCTGACTTTATTCAAGTTTAAAAGGCTGTGCCAGTCTTGAATAAAAGTTACTCTGTGTTAGGTTCTCTTAAGTAAATGTTTATACTCACGCCTGGCGATTACATATGCAGTTCTATCAGTGTCTGTTACTGTGCGGCGACTTGTTCTCAGTAACCTCCTGGCCTGTCTTTGATTAAGATCACATTCTTGATCATACCAGTCCTTTGATACCCTGTCGTGACCCTGTATACGTTTTTTCATACATTCAGCACATTTCATTATACATTCAGTAAACATACTTAGTGCATCATTAATATCAACATCTATTAAACTTATGGCAGTATCAATACTTTTACTCGCTTTTTCATCACATAAGGTATTACTAAACAAAGAAGCGCATTCATCATTCCAGACATTTTTTTCAATAACATCGCCTTGACCTGGTATGTTCATATCTACTAAGTTTCCACAAGGAAAAAGAACATTAAGTGACACAGGAAAATGATCAGAATCTGTACGTTCTACAACCTGTAACTCACAAACATCGCATAACAGAGCAAAAAATTCCTCTGACAATTTGAAATAGTCGTTGACACTGCTCCCGTGATCAGAAACATATGTATAGCAACCTTTTAGGTCGCCTTTACACATACCATTTAGGATACACAAGTTCAAAGCAGTGCACATGTTTAATAACGATTTCCCGTAATGGTTTAAATTTGTATCTTGAGAGCATCGGTTAATGCTGAGAGACTGACTAGCGTGCCATGTATCAAAAACATTAAACCCGGAAAAATCCTGAGAGATATCAGAAGTTTTACCATTTAAGTCACCGTTTAGAATGACATAAACATCATTTGTTATCAACAGGTCAGTTAAACATTCTTTCAGTAAACTAATACCATTATCTACATCAAAATGGACATAAAAAGGAGAACCTTCTAGAGGAATGTACGAGCAAACATACAAAATATCCTTGTCTGTTCCAAATAAGATTTTGTCAATCAAGCAGACAATTAAATTTGGATTATTTACTTCAATAGAGCTAACAAAGGGGATGAATTGATTTTTTATTAAACAAATTACACCTCCAGATCGTCTCCCTTGTCTTGTAAATGTAACTGCCGGCTTACAAAATATTTTAAACCCAATAAATAGATCATCACGACACTCTTCTATAAATGTCTCAATTAAACAGACAGCCAAACTGATACAGAAATGAAATAAAATCGGAATATACAAGTTTTTGCCATTAAACCATTTAAATTCCATGTTTAAAAAAAAGCAAAAGGTTTCTGTACCGTAGGAGAAACCGTGCTGTTCGTGTATTCACACGTGGAAGCGGACGGCAGCGATGCCAAACAGGTTTGCCTCGACGAACAGTGTTCACGTGTGACACTGCCACCAGTGACCGAGAGGTCTACCGGTGTTACGTCACTGAGGTTCCCGTTTTCTGCACAGTATTTTTCATCATGTGGCCGGCCGACTCCCTATCTTGATTCGTTCAAGCTGCCATGGGTATCGAGGAAGTACTTTTTGCCATCGATAATTAAATGGTAAAAAATCATAGAGGCTTTTTTTCCCGTCAGCTCTTGCCTTCTTGAGATAGGGAGAAAGGCCACGTCTGATTTCCCTGACACGAAAAGAGAAATCCTCTCCAACAAAGATGTTACTGCCCTTCAATTTGGCTTTGGCCTTGAGAATTCTGAGCTTATCTTTGTACGATGATCAGCCAGCCATGACGGGAGAGTTATCTTTTGCATTTAACCTGTGTACACGGTCAAACTCAATTTTTCGTGTAATGTCCAATTCGTCTGCAACCAGGTCGAGTAATTTCCCTTCACATTATTCATTAGTCTCAGTTTGGTGTCAAGGATACTATAAAAAATGAGATTAATGCGCTTGGACCGACATTCAAAATCATCTGTTTTTCTTTCTAATTGCTCTACTTTAGCTAAAAGCTCAGTTTTTCTCTGCCAACCCCAAGTTTTCTTTCCTCAAATTCCCCACCTCCCCCCGCAGATCATCAAACCCACAATGCATAGCAGCAAACTGATCGCGAAGGTCCTTCAGGCTATTTTCCATTTCAGCAATCTTACAGTCCAGCATCTTCATAACGTCTGCTATGATGGGTTGCTGGGGAGCAAACATTAGGGTCGTCTGCCCGGCGTCCAGAGAAGCCCCGGTCCTGTCCGTGCTAGTCCTCCGTCCTGTCGTGGCACTCTGGCTGCCCATCCTCGACTGCCGCATGGCGATGGGTCCAGGGTTCCGCTCGACGCCCCCACAGCGAAGAAGTAAACTGCCCCAGAACAACAGGGTGAGGAGCAAGCCTAAGGTGACACCGGCAGTTCTGGTTCGCAGTGCCAACATGGCGACTCGTTTTGCTGTGTTCTCTGTGGCCCTTTTCAACATGAAGTTGACGTAAATAGGCAAAAAAGAGCCACAGGATGCCCTGAAGACGAGGAGGGCTGAAGGCATGGTGTCTTCAGTTCTTGATGACGGAAACACAGGCTCCTGCTCGACTTCAGTCCTCCAACGTTGACAAAAACAATGAGACAGTGTCAACAGCGATCCGCACACTACAAGCCGCGGTTCACGCCCCACAGAGAGAGAGAGAGAGAGAGAGAGAGAGAGAGAGAGAGAGAGATGTATTCATATAGTGAGTGAGAGAGAAAGAGAGAGAGAGAGAGAGACAGACAGACAGACAGACAGACAGGCAGACAGACAGACAGACAGACAGACAGACAGACAGACGAGTGTTTCACTGAAAAAAGAAAATGACTAACATTCCTGCGATCCGCTTCTCCACTCTTCTCCCCCCCCTTCCCCCTCTCCCCCCCCCACCACACACACACACACACACACACTCCCGTCCTATCTCCCCTTCCCCGTCAGTCAAATCAGTTCATTTCAGTACATTGAATTCATCGTCCAGTCGTGCTCTCAGACCATCTGAGACTAGCTACAGGAGTGCTAGTGGTGTTTGGAAGCTGGCATCATGATCATTTGCTTCTGGAAAAAGAAAAAGGAGCATCAGTATTCCTCCTCCAGCCAGCCCCCCCCCCCCTCCCTCCCCCTGCGCCCACCTCTTCCGTTTTCCTTCCTCCACCCACGTTCCTCCTTTTTCTCAAAATCACCTGTTTGGCTCTGTTTTTCTTATGAGTTCTGTTGCCACCCAACGAGAAGACCGCAATAACAGAAAAGATTTTTTATACATTTTTTTTCTCTGTGTGTGTGTGTGTGTGTGTGTGTGTGTGTGTGTGTGTGTGTGTGTGTGTGTGTGTGACCACAGTTTGAGTTCTCTCGGAAATTACGGATTGGAAATGGGAGCGCTTTCGCTGCAGACAACAACACAAAATAATCCAGCACAGTAAATATGTTTGTTCTTTCCTTTCTGTTTATGAATCCATCGAGAGCCCTTGGTATTGTTGTTCATCGGCTGGCAATGAAAAGAGTGTTTTGAAGGATTGTATCTATAGAAAGATGAGGACAACGGAGTGGTTAGTTTTGGGCATTGCCCTTGAAAGTTCTCACAAAAGGCAGCTATTTTTCTGTGACTTGAAAGTGGGTTTTTTTTTGTTTTTTTTTTGTTCGTTTGTTTTGTTTTTGTTTGAGTATTTACGTATTTCATTCTCTCTCTCTCTCTCTCTCTCTCTCTCTCTCTCTCTCTCTCTCTCTCTCTCTCTCTCTCTCTCTCTCTCTGTGTGTGTGTGTGTGTGTGTGTGTGTGTGTGTGTTTGGCTTGCAGTCATTTTGTGTGTTAACCTTTCTTTCTTGCTTGCTTTCCTTTCCTCTTTCATTAGTTATTTTTCTTCGCTCCTATCTCATACATTATTTCATCTTTTTGGCCTTCAGTTCTTAACGCCATTTTTTTTGTAGTTAAGTTCTCCGACTGTCTGTCTGTCTGTCTGTCTGTCTTTCGTCCTTTTTGGGTTTTTTTTTTTTTTTTTGCTTTTTCTTTCTTTCTTTCTGTCTCTGTCTCTGTCTTCCTATCTGTCTGTCTGCCTTCCTGCCTGCTTGCCTAGCTGTCTATTTGTTTACCTGTCTGCCTCTCTCTGCCTCGCTGTCTGTCTGTCTGTCCGCCTGTCAGTCAGTCTCTCTCTCTCTCTCGTCTGTCTGTCTGTCTGTCTGTCTGTCTTTCTGTCTCTCTCACTCTCTCTCTCTCTCTGGGCTGTCCGTCTGTCTGTCTGTCTGTCTGTCTCCCCCTCCTCTCTCTCTCTCTCTCTCTCTCTCTTCTCTCTCTGAGCCCTTATTTCGTTTATTGTTTCGAAGCTGACATGGCAACAGCGCCTCCTGCTCCTTTAGTGGACTGGGCTATGAACGACATGAATTAAGAAGAAATATTGTTTTCCTTCTGTTCATCCCTGCTGTCTTTCCGCTCCACGAATCGTTTCAGCTTAGTAGTCCCCTGTGTCACGTTTGTCTAAGAATGCAAAACGTAAGAGTTACTGCTGACGTGTTGTGTAATGAAGGAAAATAGACGATGGCTTTTGTGTCCCGAAATCATTGTACTAAGAACATGTAGCACTATGCTGACAACCATATAGGACTAACACGTTAATTCCAACGGATCTATCTACCAATCGCAACAAAATTTACGAATTACGAGTCACGTAGGCCGACATGGGTATTGATATCTAGAATCAAAAGAGACAGAGATGAAAAACGAAGAAGAGATTTGAATAATTTAGTTTCTAATTAACAAAGAAGAAATTTAAATAATTTAATTTCTAACTCAGTTTCTTTCCGTTTCAAATCCACTGCATGTTATGTACAAACCTAATGAATGTTGTCTGGAAGGGGAAAGATCAAAATGCTGATTTAAAAAAAAATCATATTCGGCTGTTACCGTTTCCCAGGCATCCAAAATAGTAATGTCCTATGATTTTCAGGGAGAGCCGGCGGAACTGTTTCTTTCGGAGAGTGAACATTGGTGTTGATGTTACAGAGGATGTTACTATTGCTGATATTGATGTGACATGATCAGTAGCTCTGTCTTCCGTTTGTTGGAGTTCCATTGTATTCGTTGAAGTCACTTATCACTTCCTGTTGATCCGATTGGCTCTTTACCTGCCTCCTGTTCACTGGTTGCCTGTCTGTTCAGCACACTGTACAGCTGACAGTGGGTTATTAAACAGCACAGCTGACCGACCACTCGGACTGTTGGACATCTTTTACCTCCCTTGCATCTTTAAATGGCTCCTCAAGCATAGGCTCAAAGATCTTCCCGTGCATTTTATAATGTTTACATAATGATTATAGTTTTTCAGCAAGTTATCTCCTTACCACACGTTCTTTTCGTTTAACTTTCTACACTTCGCTGGCGGTTTTGGGGTGCTGTTAGATTCTATTTTTGAAGCCTTGCTGGTGAGAACACCACAGAATTATAGACTGCGATATTTGTCCATTTAATGCCAAAGGAGCGCAGACACAGTCAGTTGTGCCTTGTTGATGAATCCAATTCAGCGGACGAAAAGCCTCGGAGAAGGCAGTAGGAATTATTATGTCTTCAAGATGGATTACTGTGGTTCCCGTATGCTGCTAGTGTAGGGTTTTAACAATTATAAGGTATTTTTCTAATTTTGTGTTCACGTTTTCTTCTCCCCCACCCCCTTTATTTTTTGTTTTGTTTTTGTATAAATATTTGCGAAGTCGTTCATGTAATGACGGGATAATTGTTAGCCTGCACTTAACCCCCAAGTCCTGAATTGTTCAACATAAAAATTTTCATGTAGAAGCACACACACGGTGGTGTGCGCGCGGGCAAAGGCTACGTACAGGCCATGAGCCGCCCGCACTAAGCCGTAGACAGCAAGAAGCTAGCATACATAGTTACCTGACAGGGCAGCCCAGGCATCTGAACGATTCATTCGCCCGGAAAAGGTTTGCTGTCTGCGCGAGAGAACGGGACTCTGACAAAGGCGAATATCAGGAAATGAGAAAAACCCAATCCTCTTTGTCTCCTTAGTTCATGCACCTATGCATGATGCGTGGAGAAAAAACAAGTAATCACGGTTCATAATTTGGAGAAAAAAAAATTCTACGCTCTAATTCTTACAGACAACAGTTATCATGGTTGAGAGTTTTATTGAGAAATAAGAACATGTGTGTTGGGCTGAGTCATTCACCCAGCTCTTATAAACTTTTCCCTGATTGGTGCAAGAAACCAGCTGCTTGCCGGGTCAAGTCGACACAGCGGGACTAACTGTTGGCGGTCAATTAATCCTCTTTGTCACAGGGAGAGGGCGGTATGGACGTGGACAGTTCTCAAGACCCCCCCCCCCCCTTCCCCCCCAACTCTGCTCTTTTCACCTACTTCTGTCGTCAGGATCAGCTCAGTGATGGCATCGATCCGGTCCAAGGGATGTCACTCTTATCGCCTGCAAAACGCTGCACGGGATAAGCGCCATGTCAAAGATGAGTTTTTGTCATGAATGAAAATGAGCATAGACTGTGGTAAACTCCTGACTATATGGTCTTGTCAGGAACCACTGCTAAATGGTAAAGCTATGGAAGCCTGCTTTTCAGGAACCACTGCTAAATGATGAAGCTATGGAAGCCTGCTTTTCATGTGAATGGAGACAAATGGTTTGATGAGGATTGTTACCCATGAAATGTTCTGTAGAGGTCAATGACTTTGTGGAGTGTTATCATACACAGTATCTGTCGTGGCTCGATGCTGTGCCTTCGATATGTTTTCATATGTATGTTCGTATTGAAACATGTATGTGTATATATGCGTCTGTATCTGTGTGGGTGGTGTGCATGTACATAAAATAAAGAATATTAAGATCAGCAACATTTTGTTGTTCGTACAAGTGTAGAATATGCACGTCTGTTTTTTTTATATCATGTTCAAGCTGCGGTGTTGTTAATACAAATTATAGCTCTGAAA
Source organism: Conus canariensis (assembly GCA_033310375.1). NCBI lineage: Eukaryota > Metazoa > Mollusca > Gastropoda > Neogastropoda > Conidae > Conus > Conus canariensis. The sequence goes on along the minus strand of CM065714.1, from coordinate 134,548,869 downwards.
AGGCACGAAGACTATTTGTACACGTGATGAAATGTAAAAATCAGTAAAAGATTATCTTATAATTTGGATGGAGAATCTGGAAGATCGATGAGGTGCCTTATGTTCAAGGTTCAACGTCGTCAACTCTCTACCCGTTTGTTGATGAAACTTCACTGGCTCCCTGTTCCCGTAGGGCTTAGATACAATATAGCCTACGTCTACCACAGTATTGTCACTGGCACTATCCTTGCTTACCTTTCTGATCAAGTTACAATGTGCATACCCTTTTGCTGTCTCCGTTCTTATTCGAACTCACTTCTTCGGCAAAATCACTTCAAACTTGAGTCTAATTGCCCCCGTTCCTTCTCTGTCTACGGTCCCTATCTCTGGAACCCGTTTCCGTTCAATGTGAGGCACTCCACTTCTGTTGCATCTGTCCAATCCAAAACTTGTGTTTTCAAACAGCATTTCCAGATTCAGAATCTTCCAAGTGTTGAGAGTGTGTGTTTGTGTCCATTTGTATGATCATGAATCGGGATTGTGAGTGTTTATATGAGAAAGAATGTGTCTTTGTAGCCGCCTAGATCCGTAGCTAAGGCACTGTATGAATGCAAGTCATCGTTATTATTGCAGGCATTGTTTGCATTTCCTAGGTTTCTCTTTTGCCCAGGGAAAACAGAAGTTGATGCCAAAGAGAAAGGTGTTTAAACGCTATTTGTCTGCAGTAGGACCTCGAATTTTGCTAATGTACCCCATTACTATTTCCTCAAAGCAATTAGTTCTCTTTGTTCAGCATCAGAGTTTGTATGAATGTTTGTTTTCATATTTTGCCTTTGATGAACAAAGGTGTTTGTTTCTAACCAGACAGACTAAGGTTTAGTTTTTGTTTTTGCTAGAATTAGTTTGCATAGTGTGTGAAACTGATTTATGGAACATGGTTTATTGCCATGTTAGGACCTAGCAGCTATTTAATGTGTAGCCGCCAGATATGAAATTATGAGAATATTTGTTGTTTTCATATTTGATTCTTATGTTTGATTTCTTTAATTTGAATTATTTAATTACTCATTTTGAATCATCTTAAGTAAACGTTAAATTGGGTTTGATCATTTCTGTTGCTGTTGTTACTTTGTGCCCAGAACAAGTGGGCTATAACATGCGAAAGGTCGGAATCTTCTTCTTTTTTTTTTTTAAAGAGGAGATCCCTTGCTTGTTCAAAGTGTGCGTTTTGTGAACACTTGTGTAACAGCTAAATTGATATCACAAACAGTGTCTATCAGAATATATATATCTTTGAGTGTTTCATCTTACTAATTGTTTCGAATTTCATACTTCCTGATGCAATGTATCCTTCCTGAGCACAACAAAGTAGCAGAGGTGACGGGTGGCATGCCAGCCTCAGATGACTGAGAATGACTCAGAGTAAGTTCTCAGACATCTCGGAAGCATCGTGTCAACCGTGTACAAGAAATCATCCAAGATTGCTATTCCCAGATAAGGTTATTGCCATGGTGCCTTGACTGCTGACACCCAGGCAGAAAACGAAGGCTTGGCTGTGTCAGCACAGCGAGAGTAAGGGGTAAATCTCCCTCGTTAAGGACAGGGAGAGGGTGATGTGGACGTTGACAGTCCTTAGGGACCCCCACCTCATCCATCCATCCACACACACACACACACACACACACACACACACACACACACGCACACGCACGAACGCACACACGCACACACACATACACACACACGCACTCTCTCTCTCTCTCTCTCTCTCTCTCTCTCTCTCTCTCTCTCTCCTCATCCCCGCCTTACTCTTTGCACCTACTTGGCACTTCAGGATCAGCGGAGCTATGGCATCGATTCGGTCAAAGGGATTTCAGCCGTCTCGCTGCCAGACGCTCTTAGGGATAAGGCCGTGTCAAAGATTAGCTTATTGTTTGGATGGAGAATCGGGAAGATCGATGGAGTGGCAGAGATTGTATGCACTTCTCAGCTCTCCTTTTCCCCTTTTCTCTCCTCCCCTCTATTCCCTTAGGGCACAGGTACTGATACTTAGAAAAAAACTTTTCTGATTGGTTTGTGGCCACTGGTATATACTGTGCTGGCCCCTTTTTCCCTCGTGTAATTTGCTCTTCTCTGTTACCGTCTACAGGATTTGCAGATTCTCTGCCTTATAGAACACACTGTTTACCACAAAATGCAACCGAAATTTACAAGACTTAGTAAGAGATCGAAAGTAAGTTTTGGGCTGCAGTAATCCTCGTTGATAGAACTGGTTTGGTAGTTTGAAAACTTTTTTGAGATTTTCTGTTTCAGCGAATGTGTTCATACGAGGTATTGGTCATGATGCCGATCTGGGCTTTTGTTTTCCCCGCCATTTGCAGGCCACTGTTTATAATTCAGCTTTAATGGGTTCCAACTGGGCCATCGCTCAGCTGTCCATGCACAGCGAAGGAGATTCAAGGGGCCCCGGGGATCCTGAGTACTATCCACGTCAACGCCGTCCTCTCTCTGTCTTTGACCAGGGGTGGATAACATTTGCTGGGCGATGCAGTTTGTTTATTCGGAATCGAGCGTGAGTCTCTGGCACAGACAGGTCAAAGTGGATGCTTTCAAGTCTTCAGGTCTGAGTCTCACAATCACACATGATCCCCATACGATCAGGCTTTTACGAACCGCTCCAGTCGTAGGCTGAAAGGCACGACGTGCATGGCGATTACTCTTGAACAGCTCTGTCTGATGCACTGCAGATGAGCAGATGAAAAAGCTGCTACAAGCCGCTCGGCTGCTTACACTGTGGTACAGCCAGAGAAATGAAAGGGGAAATTGCCCGTTTCTCAGGGTACAGCCAAAAACACGCTGCTAGTGCAAAGCGCCTGTCAGCACTGTCAAGCAAGGCTGGAAGCACGCTCAGTGTTGAGCAGAATGGCGGCTGTGAGTGTTGAACCGAATGGCGGCTATGAAGGTGGTGTGTCCTGCCGGCATGGTTCACTCTACAATACCGTGGTCAATGTTCATGACAGGCACCAAATAGTGGAAAGCATGTAGAAACCTGCAGCAACATTCTTCAGAGAGAGAGAGAGAGAGAGAGAGAGAGAGAAGAAATACGACATGAAAAAATAGTCTTAACATGATTATTTCTCTTGCCAGGCAAGCTGCAAAAAGACCTTTATTTTCATGTTCGTTCATCTACTGTAACTTTCATTTACATTTACTTTGATACTGGCTAAGTACACTTTTTTAGTTGCCGAATTGTTGGCCTTCACCACATTTAACTCTGCGACGAGGTCGTGATTGTCGAAAGCGATCCGCAACAAGATGACCCAAGTCGCTGGCGTTACCATCATGTTTACGCAGATAAGCAGTAACGTGTAGCGCAGCCAGAGAAAAGCGCTTTGGGTCATCACTGCTTTCGCTTCACTACACAGAGCAGGTGTCTCAGTCGTTCGACGGAAAAGACACGATCAGGCCCTTAGGGACCTCTCCAACCATATGGCTTAAGTGTAAGGTGCATTGTGATCAGTTTTGATTGGACGACCTTCGCATGTATACAGCTGTAAAAACACGTGAATTATGATCAGTCCTGATTGGACTTCACTAGTATACAGATGTACAGGCACGTGCATCGCGATCAGTTCTGATTGGACCTTCACAAGTATACAGCTTTAAAAGCACGTGCATTGCGAGCAGTCCTGATGGGACCTTCCCAATGATGCAGTGGAAAAGGCACGTGCATCGCAGCAGTTTTGGACAGATCATCTCAACCACACAGATGACAAGGCAGGTCTGCAGCGCAGCAGATTAACACGCTGAAGATCATAGTAGAGGACAAATCTTCGTCAAAATTAGGGGAGTGGGATGGGGGGGGGGGGGGGGGGATGGAGTTAATAATTAATCATTTTGCACTAGCTGCTGACTGTCTAGACTAGCGGATCATAGGCCCTTCATCTGTGCTGTCCTTTCCACCTGCAAAAGGTGGTCTCATTTCGTGTCAGAGTCATGCCATGTTCTGTTTGTTGCTGAGGTATAAAAGAGCAGTAGGAGCTTGCTCAGGACGTGATCTCCGGACCCTCAGTGAAAGGCAACCGCGCTGTGTAAGTGTGGTGTTGTGTGTGTTGTGCTGCTTCACTGTCTCAACAGTCTTCTCCTTAAAGTCAGGTCGCTGTCTCCAGGGAGAGCGTGTCGTCAAGGTACAGCGTTGTTACCGTGAGTTCTGCTACGTGCATGCTACATACGAGAGACAGCTCGGTGTATTGTCTCATCTGGCTCTCAGATCACTGCTTAGGGTCTTTCGACGGGGGGAGGGGGGAGGGGAGAATAGGGATGTGAGACTGGAACCCGCGGACCCGGGATTCTCTCGGTTTCTGGGCGTGTGTATTTATTCCTGTCCAGGCCACGTTTTCTGCCGAGGGGGTGGGGGGAGGGGGAGTCCACAGACAGTACGTGTTGGACTGCCCTGAAAGCGGTAATTGGTCACAACGCCTGACTCGCTCCTTCGGCCAGTGGGCGTGCAGGATTCAAAGGAGGACGGGTCACGTCACATAGCGAGTCACCGCGGGAGGGACGAAGCCTCTTCATCGAAGAGGATCGTGTGGAGGTGAACACGCCTGAGGCACCTCCTTTCCCTGCCCCTGCCCACCCCCCCCCCAGCATCCCCCCTCCCCCCCCCCCGCGCCCTCTCCCTCTCCCCACTCTTATACTTCTCATTCCCAACCCCCCCCCCCCCCCGCCCTCGTGCTCCTCCTGCCTGCCCTGTGCACGTGCAGTTAGTCTTGATCATCGTGGATCGTTGGCACTGAGCCGGTCAGGGGATTTACGGTTTATACAGGCTGGAGGCTTTCTGTGCTAATGCCTTGTCACAGTTGATCTCAGGGCTGAGGAGATTGGGGAGTGCAGATGGGGGGTGATGGGTGAGGGAGGTTGTGCTAGTTTGGGTGTGATTCTGTCTTCAGTCCGCTGATCTCCGTGGCAGAATGAATAACGATGCAAAACTAACAATTCTGAATGGTTAAGCCCTGCAATTGTGTCTCACCAGAAGAGTGCAGCTTTCTGTTTTGAGGGAAGGGGATGGGGGTGGGGGGAGTTGCGGACGATTGGAGAGCTTGGTTGTCTGTTGCTTTTATTTCTTCTTTTTCTCTCTGCTCTTTCAGTATTGTTTTCTATGTTCTCTGTCTGTCTGTCTGTGTGTGTGTGTGTGGTGTGTGTGTGTGTGTGTGTGGTGTGGTGTCTCTCTCTCTCTCTCTCTCTCCTTCATCAATGCTCCTCACTATCCCCTTTCAAGTCAACTTTTCATTTAGAAATAAAGAAAACCCACCAGGAAGGGGATATTGTTGGATTGAAAAGATCAGCAGACGGTTAATATTACTGTGGCAGTTCTCAGCCGTGTCAAGTTACACGAGCCAAGGCCATGTCGGAGATGACCGTGTTACTGAGACATTGAAAGGGGAAGGGAGCGCTACATGTAGTACACTCTGGTTACCGTTTCTTGATTAATGAGGGTTTTTAAAAGGTTCTAGAAAGCTGATCCCCTGCTATAAGATTACCACTCAGCCCTGGTATGTTAATACAGTGTCATGCATTTCCCGACCGCTTCTTACTCTAACGTATAGTGTAGCTTTTAGCTTGAATGAAAAACAACCAACCAAACAAACAATGATATAATTCACATCTATATTTTAAAAGATTAATTCTAGACAAAGGAAGAGTGAGTTTATTTATACACAAGGCGATGATTACTGACTACAAATTTATTGATGAAGTGGAGCGCAACTGACAGAATTTTGAACCTAGAATTGTTTTTACTTACATTGGTTTTGAGAGGAACGGCAGTATGTCCAATGCTACATAATCAGAAACTGTTAGTTTCGATTTATCAGAGATTAATTTTAGGGCTCGTTTACGAAGACTCAATTGAGATTTTACAATATTATCGCTAGCCGTTGAGACCCAGACCGTTGAGACGTAATGTGTACGCGACTCTATGAAAGCATGGAAGAAAATTTTTTAGGAGTGAAAATCTTAAACATGTTTAATTTTTAGACAACTAATAGATTTTCTTGGAAACACATTTACAGATCATTGTCATATTCTCAGACCATGACAGATGGTTATCTGTGACAACTCCAGGAACCAAATGATTTTCGAGCTGGTCAGTATTTCTATCATGTATGTGAAGAAGGGGGTGGAAGCACTACAGAAAGGTTTTGACTGTTCTGCCTTATGATGATAGTAAAACATCTATCAAACAGTGGATGCAGACTCATGTAGCTTAACTCTAACAGTATGCTTAATCAATTGATGCTCTTTTGCAAAGTAAGTGAGATCTGTTCATAAACAGAGTGACTAGTATGTATGGTCGTGTCATCTACAAACAATTTACATTGTTCCCTTAGAGTTAAAGTTAAATAATGAATATAGACTGAACATATTAAAGAGCCTAGAACTGAGCCTTGAGGTATTCCATACTTATTAGGTAAAGAAGGAGTCACAGATCTGTTATTGCTCTCAGATGTTTTCCACTGACTAAAAGTGACTTCGTGATTTCTAATGTATCGTTATACAGGCCACAAATATTGACTGGTCTCAGGAGAAGTGTGTCATCTATGGTATCAAAGCCTTGGTGAAGTCTGTTAGGACTTCGGTTATTGTGTTAATACGGATATTTGTCAGCAATTTGTCTACTAGAGTGGTCAGAGCTATGCGACAAGAATCGTTAGCTGTAGAACCAAACTGGCTACGGTGAAAAAAATCAAAATGATTAAGATTATAAGGGATGTGCTTTTTGATGTGATTCTCTAAAGGTTTAGGTAAAGCAGATAAGATAGCGATAGACCTGTTGTTTATATATTTGTAAATACACACACACACATACACACACACATACACACACACACACACACACTCACACTCACACACGCACTCTCTCTCTCTCTCTCTCTCTCTCTCTCTCTCTCACACACACACACACACACACACACACACACACACACACACACACACAGAGTCCATACTTCACATCTACCTCACTTCTGGGAATCCCGCCCCGCCCCCCTTCTCTCTCTCTCTGTCTCTCTCTCTGTCTCTCTGTCTCTGTCTCTGTCTCTGTCTCTCTCTCTGTCTCTCTCTGTCTCTCTCTTCTCTCTCTCTCTCTCTCTCTCTCTCTCTCTCTTCCAGCTCTCCTCCTTCTTTACCAGCAGAGAGGAACACAACGAATCCATCTGTATTGCGTTTGACAGGAGAACCTGACCCGGGGACCTGGGAGAAGAGCGTGCTATCAAAACAAAAGGCAGGAGAAGCTCGGTTGATGTAGTGTGTCGCCGTGCCGACCGTGCCTTTGTTTGCTGTGTTTACCATGCCGATGGATAACCAGGCAATGAGTGACAGATAGGATTGGGGATCTTCTCTTCCCCTGGAATTGGAAGGGGCTTGGTTACAGGTCAAAGGAAAGAGGTTGAGAAAAGTGTATGAATGGAGTGTTGTTGCTGGTGCCTCCCACACACATACACATGTCTCCCCTTCCGAGCCACATCAGTGGCATTCCTCCTACGCTGCTCATTCCGGCCATTTCAAACACACTCACTTTCAGGTCCGTGATGAGGAAACCCTCAGGAGGAGACACCGCGCTGCTCAAGTGAATGAGCTTGTATTAAAAACTAGCCAGAGTAAACTGGAATAATGTTATATGGGCATCGAGACCCGTTAATCAAAGAGCTTAATGCGACACAAAGAAACTTCAAAAACAGTATGTGGTGATTGAAAAGATCTTTATTATGGTTGTGAGAAAGAGCCTAGCATGCAACGATCGAAAAGAATAACTTTATTATGTCTGTTAGACAGAACTTACAAAGCTTTGGACAAGAATGCTGTAGGAATTGAAAGCAGTTATGTGGGAACTTAAAGAGATTATATGAGAACTGAAACGATCTGGATGGTGAAGGAAAGAATTTATGTAGGGGGCGTCCATGAATTATTCGGGACACTCAAGAAATCTTGCTGGAAGTGAACGATTTCAACCATGAGAGAGACTAAGACTTTGATCAGATCATTATCAGATTTTATTTTCATCTGCAAGTGCAAAGTACACTGTATTAAACCATACATAGAATATACTTTCATGTTGTTCAAGCATTACCATAGAATCGAAAAGTATGTGTATTGTTTAGGAACGCACACAAGAGACTAGTGAAGATGAACAGTGATGGATGAATGTTGGAGAAGTTTCATAAGGATTGAAAGGATTTGTCAGTGGAGAAGCATTGCTCTTTACAGAGTTTTGTATTTGCACGTTCTGTATTCAATGTATTGGAGATTGCTTTTTACACTTATTTTGTAAATGTCTGCATGTATTTTTGTTTTAATGGATAGATGCCAAACATGCACCAGTCGACTTGCAGAGGAACTTTGCTCCATGAAGCCTCTCCATTCCCTACTGAAATGCCGTGATGAACTCTAAAACAAACAATTCAAAACAACAACAACAACAACAACAACAACAAAGCGAACAAAAAGCAGCAAAATTGTTGTTCCAGTAATCGAGGCGCCCCCCCCCCCCCTCCCCAATCCTTCATCTCCCTCTACGACCTATCTATTGCGAAATGATATAAGATGAATAGGGATATGAGTTTGTGATATATATTATTGTCAACACTTTGTACAATTAGCATCTGAGTCCAGTCTTACTTGTAACATTCAATGATTCTCTGTTTTAAAGACGCCTAGAAACTCGCACCAAAAGTCTTTTTCTTCTCTCACCAGTCCACATGCCGATGAGTCAGTCCCAAGCAAAACATTATCTCAAATGTCCAGATTTGAGACCCTCCCCCCCCCCCTTCCCCACGCTTATTTATAATTCCGATTTTCTGTTTGAGCAATAAGGTCAGTGTCACTTGTTACACTATAGAATTACATTTCAAGCTCGCAAAGAGCTATGTATACATTGGCAATCTGCTGCCTCGCTGTTTACCAAGGCATTTGGCTTTTCCCCCAACTTTCAACATAAAAAAATGTGTATTGTCTTCCATTTAGTCTACCCAGAACTGAGATTTCCGATGAATGGAAAAATATCGATTTGTTTGTGCTTCAGTCTACCACAGACGTATTCATTTTACCAACACAGACACATTCATGCTACCAACACAGACACATTCACGTTACCAACACAGACATATTCATGTTACCAACACAGACACATTCATGTTACCGACACAGACATATTCACGTTACCAACACAGACATGTTCATGTTACCAACACAGACATATTCACGTTACCAACACAGACATGTTCATGTTACCAACACAGACATGTTCATGTTACCAACACAGACATGTTCATGTTACCAACACAGACATGTTCACGTTACCAACACAGACACGTTCATGTTACCAACACAGACATGTTCACGTTACCAACACAGACACGTTCATGTTACCAACACAGACATGTTCATGTTACCAACACAGACATGTTCATGTTACCAACACAGACATATTCATGTTACCAACACAGACATGTTCATGTTACCAACACAACGGATAGATTTCATGATTTCCACCTCTGTACCTCTTGCCCTGCCCTGCCTAGTAACACAGATAAAGCTAATACCGAGGTTAAATTAGTTGAGAAGGGAAAAAAAGTGAAAATATGGGTATCTATTTACGCTTTGAATATCTTCCTTATTAAGACCGTATTTGATATTCGTTTCAGTGGTCACCATCACTAAAAACGTTTGTCACTCTATAAATCACATCCCCCCCCCTCCCCTCCCCCAAGCCCTCTCTTTGGGGATCTGGAAGTGGGAGATGTTCTTTCAGAATAGAGGGCACCCTCCTTCCCTTTTGGAAATTCTGTGCTGAGGATTTCATTTTTCTGTCGTTATTTTTGACTCTGCTTTTTTGTGATAATTTTATTTTACCTTTACTTTTTTGTCATTCATAGTGTTCATGCCTTTGTGGCCTTTTCAAGCGTTTTCTTTAAGTATGCTTTTCTTATCTGTAGTTCCCAATTTATAGCATACCAGCTGTTCTGGTGACAAGGTGGTGACACTTGAAACACTGTCCACAGTGACCAGAGTGGACACTGATTCTCCATTGGACTGTCCATTCACAGCGTCTGTTTACCAATATGGCACTTTTATGTATTGGTCAGTGTGATGTCAGAATGTTTTTTCTTTTTCTTTTAACTTTCACAAATCTGGAGGTGATACGTTAAGCGGGATACCATTGGTAACACAGCAGCGCGGCTTGGCTTTACATCTTTCGAGTATCAGTCGTTCAGCTGTTATAGTTATGAATTGATGGAGATGATTTTTTTGTTGGTGGTGATCCTTCTCCTTCCTTACTTCTTTTAAGATAGGAGGCATACACACACACACACACACACACACACAAAACACACACACACACACACAAACATACACACACACACACACACACACACACATGCGCCCACGCACACACATGGGCCCATGCCCACACATCATACACACACGTGTACATTCACTCACACACACATTTTAAAAAAAAATGGTAGGTAGGCACTCAAGGTCTGACCAGCGCGTTGGGCTAATGCGTAGGTCAGACATCCTCTGAGTCGTAGCCACGAGACCCTCTTCTTCTGTTGTCTCATCTTAGTTATTAATTCATTTATCCATCAGCTTTAAATCATGTGCAGCGTGGTCTCAAAACTTAGCGGATGTGGTATAGCGTATATGGACTAGTCCGCACGCAATGACGCCTCCTTGATGAAACTGAAACTGAAACTTAAGACAGGGTTGTTTTTTTTTCTTTTGTATATCTGTTTGGTGTCAGCCCTGAAAAGATGTGTGGTGGGGGGGGGCTGGGGTGTCATTCGTAAACCAGAATCAAAGCCGTAACGATCGGTAAAGAAATCTTTGTGGACCACCAGCCTTGTTCTATTTCACGAACTAGAAATGGACATAGTTTTTCTATCAAGAACGACAAATGTTCGAATGAATATTACCAACAAAAAAAATTAACCAAGCAAAAAGTGAAAGAAAAAATCCTTCTTCTTCCCTTATTATTTCAGAAGAAAACTAAGGGCGTGACCCGAGATGTTGCCATGTTTATTTATTATGCTTTCCGTGCCAAAGAAGAATGAAGCTGAAATGTGTTTTGTTGTCGGAGACCAGAAAAAACGCTTGGTGGAACAGTTTCTATATTTGTTTAAATCGATGTGTGTGTTGTTGGTTTTTTTGTGTTATCATTCCTTACGTTCACGTGTCCTCGTGCAGAGAGGCTGGCGGCTTTTGCATCAAGTTTCTCCGAGATTCTTTCTGTGATTGAGGATTCCGACGCCAGAATCTCTCTCTCTCTCTCTCTCTCTCTCTCTCTCTCTCTTGCTCTCTCTCTCTTTTCACATACACACCTCCCCCCACACACACTGTCTCTCTCTCACACCCCACCCTCCCCACTCACACACATACACACACACACTCACATACACATCTCCCCCCAACACACACACACACACACACACACACACACACACACACACACACACACACACACACACACACAATCGCCCCCATCCTAACAACTCGTCTCATTTCCCAAGAGTCTTTACATAAAATGGATATATTTGCATTGCGCCTGACAGGGAAATCTGACGGTACAAATTCCGAGAAGCTCTGTCCATGATGACAAGAGACTAGGTGGAGCCAGTATTGACGTAACATGTTGACATAACACAAGTCGATAGGCTTGGTCACACATGGAAAACCAGACCAAACCAAACAAACACTCCAACAAAAAAGAGTTCTTGTCATTGCTGCTGAGAGCTAGGCTAAAACAGCTTGCACGTACATGTGGGACGCAAACCTTGCGCGCTTTATGGCCTTGCCCACGTACATGACAGTAGACTATAGTTTGTCCTTTTTTATGTCACTTGTTCTGTGCTTCAGGAGTTGCATGATTCCCATGCCACTTTTCCCCTCCGCCCCATACGGCCACTCCCAGATACATCCCTGTCACAGCTTCAGCATCGATAGTCCATCGGGAGCAACCAGTATCAAGTCGCCATGAGACACCTTGCCAGAGAGGACACTGCGCTGCTTCCGAGTCTCTTAGTTGTTTTTTTTTTTTTAATGAATCGTATTTTATTATTTACAAACAAAATGAGAAGTTACAAATAAGGACTACAAAACGCATGAGACCATAATACCAACAACAAAACATCATCATCATGATCATCATCATAATGATCATAATCATCATCAGTATCCATTAATGAGCATTGTATGAGTTTTTTTGTCTAATCACCGACATACATAAGCACAGTAATAACCACAAAGGACACACACACACACACACACACACACACACACACACACACACACACACACACACACAACACACACACACACAATGTTAAGTAATTTAAAGTCTCTTAATTGGTATTCAGTGATGCCAGTTTTGATCCAGCATACACAGGACAGCCCTGAAGACCACAATGCTTGCGGAGCCGTGGAATCAGGAAGAGTGAGTGTCTTGCTTCTGAGGATGCCATCACGTTCATCCAACGACAGTGCCCTTGAACTATTGTCGGTGCCGCACTTTGACGTGAATTCACCAGGGGCATGCACGTGGTGAGGGAATTCAAATACAGAAGTCATCATTGGAGAAATACCAATTCTACCAGTAATTCTGAAAATTTGATGGAGATCCGTTCTGCTGTTCTCCAGTTTTCTAGTGGACAGACAAACAGAGAGACAGACAGACTGACTGACTGACAGAGAGAAGCAGGGTTACAACTTGTGCCCTGCTGTAACAGTGATCTAGTACACAGACAGACAGACAGACAGACTGTCAGGCAGACAGACAGACAAACAGACAGACGGACACACAGACAGACAGACGGACAAAGAACACATATTAATGTACATAAAACTTTTGGACAGAACTATTTAAGTACGATTATGATAGAACCTGAAAATGTAAGATTAAAAACCCTGAATATGATAACACTATGTCACCACTCACTCTTATTCATGAAGGGAATGTTTTCGAAAGGGGAAAGAAACAGGAAAAGAAAACAGAAATCTAAGAAAAGAAAAGGAAGATACTGGAAAAGAACGTTTAACAAGTAAACATGAAACGCAGCAGGGAGGCACTAAGTAATATATAAGAGCTTCAACGCTTACTTCTGTTCTTCTGAGCTTTTCTAGATTGTTTCAAATGGATTCTCAGACAAAAATATACAGAAAACTAAAGTGACACTGGGGTAGGAATAATGATCATAGCTGAAGCACTAGCGGTTTTTTTTTGTTTCGCTTTTTTGTTTTCTTTTTCTTTCCCTTTTTTTTCCCCTTTCGCAAAGTCAAGGACGAAATGTACCGCTATATATTATCACAGATCAGCGCGACGTTATTAAGTTTCACACGTTTGTGAGTGAGCCTTGCCCTATTCGAGTGTACATGGAGGGTGGGGTTTCTATGCCATCACGCAGGTCTATTTTTGTCACTTGCCCTGTCAACGCCTTTGCTACAGGTGTTCTACCGGAAGAGAAATGTGGATGTTTCTGCTGAAAGCGGATATTTTTTCCATAATCATGCTTTAAATGACGCTTCGTTTGAGAGGAAGATGTTTTCATATAGGTTTATTGACATTTTTGATGAGTTGGAAGGATTTTTTTTTCATATGGGTTTATCAACACTTTGGTTGAGTGGGGAGGTATTTTCATATGGTTTATCAACACTTCGGTTGAGTGGGGAGGTATTTTCATATGGTTTTATTAGCCCATTGAATGAGTAGGAAAGTTTTTTTTTCTATGAGTATATTAACACTTTGGTTGAGTGGGAAGGTATTTTTTATGGTTTAATTGACACTTCGGTTGAGTGGGAAAAATTTTGATATGGTTTTATTGACAGTTTGGTTGAGTGGTGAGGTATTTTCATGCGGTTTTATGGACACTTTGGTTGAATGGGAAGGTATTTTACATGATTCACTTTGGTTGAGTGGGAAGGTATATTCATATGGTTCTGTTGACACTTTGGTTGAGTGGGAAGGTATTTTTTTTTACATGGTTTTATTGACACGTTAATGGACGATTTGGTTGTGTTGGACAGTCTTTTTTTCATATTGATTTAATAAACCTTTGGTTCAGTGTGGGAGATTTTCACATGATTTCACTGACGCTTTGATTGAGTTGGGGGGGGGGGGGGGGGTATTTTCATATGATTTTATTTACACTTTGGTTGAGGGGAAAGGTATTTTTTATTTGGTTTTATTGATTTTTTTTTAGTTGAGTGGGAAGGTATTTTCATATGATTTTATTGCCACTTGTTGGAAGATATTTTCATATGGGGATGATTGAATCTTTTTGTTGCATAGGAGCGTATTTCCATTTGTTTTATTGACATTTGTTTGGGAAGGACGACATTTTCAAATGGCTTTATTTGCTGTTAACTTGAGAGCTGGTAGATATTTTCATATGGTGGTATTGACATTTTGGTTGAGTTTGAAGATATTTTCACATGGATTTTTTGACAATTTGGTTGAGTAAGAAGGTACTTTCACACTGTGTTATTGACACTTTGGTTGAGTTGAAAGTTTGTGTGTGTGTGTGTGTGTGTGTGTGTGTGTGTGTGTGTGTGCGTGCGTGCGTGCGTGCGGTGCGTGCGTGCGTGCGTATGTGTGTGGTGTGTGGGTATGTGTGTGGGTATGTGTGTGTGTGTGTGTTTGAGAGAGAGAGAGAGAGAGAGAGAGAGAGAGAGAGAGAGAGAGAGAGAGAGAGAGAGAGAGAGAGAACTTCATTTTGGCCCTCAGAAAGCGTAGGCTGGACTATTAACATTCAGAACTGAATTGAACTTAAGACAACCAGGAAGTTTTGGGTAATTAAAAGGATTCAGCTTTAGGAACAGGTAATGAGAAGAAAGAGGCCGTGTTTGTTCCTTTTTGTTTGTCAGCTTGTTTGCTTGTTTGTTTGTTTGTTTGTTTTCTAGTTTCAATCACGACGCATATATGGTTTACTTCTTTAATTTGAATGGAAACAAGCTGCCTCCAACGGTGTTGTCTTTTCCTTGCGCTCGTTTAGAAAAAGAAAAAAGAAAAAAAAAAGGGGGGGGGGGGGGGGGGGGGGCAAAAAGAGAAAGAAAGAAAAGAAACAAAGCAGAGAAGATGACGTCGGTTTTTTTTTTCAACTTCAGGCCGAAAAACCATTCGGGTTTGGTTTGGTTTGGTTTTGCTTTGTTTTATTTTGTAATTTCCTGATAACGTGTTCACCTCCTTACCCAAAAGAACAGAGAAAGAGTGGGGTCGGGATTGGGTCAGAATGGGCAGTATAGTGGATGGGGAGAATATGTTTCTCTCTTTCCTATTCTTCCTCCGCTGGCTGTCTGTTCGTATCGGCAATTCTTTTGCGCATCTCCCCCCCTTTGCCTCATCAACCCCCCCCCCCCTCCCAAACGCCTGCCCGTAATTTTCCCCACGCCCCCACCCCTTCTGTCTCCCCTTCCCCCTCCTTTCCTCCTCAAGGATTCTTTTCGTCAAATATTAAGGTCGCTCCAGCTAATCAGCCGTGTTGTAGAAGCTGTTGACATTTTGATGGCATTCTTGATATTTTCTAGATGTTTTTTTCTCATGTGACTGAAGGGAAAGAAGGCTACCTTGCGGGGAGGGATAGCAAGAAGGAGGAAGGCTGGCTCTTCAAGGATGCTATGCTGAAGGCTGGGTCACGTCTGGAACTCTGTGTCCGTCCAATGGCTGGATCGTGCGGTTCGTTCCGTCTCAGCTATATACTGTTCAAAAAAAGTTAAGGACCAACATTTCACTGACTTATAAAAATAGAAAATCGGGAAGTGATCAATCTCCAAGTGTAACATGAATTTATTGAATATGTGAAAAGTGTGTAAAGACAATGACAAGTCCGAGGAATCAACAAACTGGAATCGAGCGCAGTACAAACACCCCCACCCCCAAATTTGAAAGTCACAGGAGGAGTGTTTGTTCAATGTCATGGTTAATAACGTGCGTGTCCCCCGTTATTGGCAAGGCATTCAAGGCAGCGTTGTCGCATGGAGTTCACCAGTGTGCGCAGAAAGGCCTGGGGGACAGCAGCCCACTCCTGCTGGAGTGACTCAAACAGCTGACCCAGGTTAGCAGGAGGAGGACGACGCTGCTGCAGTCTCCGGCCCAGCTCATCCCAAAGATGTTCGATGGGGTTCAGGTCTGGGCTGTTTGCGGGCCACTGCATTCTGTTGACACCAGCAGCTTGGAGAAACGTGTTTACTGCTCTGGTGCGATGGGGCCGTGCATTGTCGTCTTGAAAGACTGCCTGAGGTCCAAGCTGTTGAAGGGCTGGCAGCACCAGGGGTTGCAAAATCTCTGTTTGGTAGCGAACACCATTCAAGTTCCCTGCCACATTGTACAGAACCGTTCTGTAGCGTGTGCTTATGCCGCCCCAAATCATAACGGATCCCCCACCATAGCGCTTCCTTTCCAGGACAGCTTCTTCTGCAAAACGCTCCCCACGGCGTCTCCAGACCCTGTTCCGTCTATCGGTGGGATCCAGGCAGAACCGCGACTCGTCTTCTGTAAACATCACGTTAACCCACTGTTCATGTGTCCATCTTACGTGCTGCGTGCACCATACTCGGCGTGCTGCTCTGTGGGCATCAGTCAAACGAGGTCTTATGGCTGGTCGTCGAGCACGGAGGTTAGCGGCGTGTAGGCGGTTTCGTATGGTCTGATCACTGACAACAGTGTTGGTGGCATCTCTAAGGCGACGTCTGATGTTGTTTGCACTTGCTGTTCTTTCTTGTGTGGCCTGCCTTTCAATGTATCGGTCCTCTCGTGGTGTTGTTATTCTGGGTCGACCAGAGCGTGGTCGTTCTTGCACTCTTCCTGTGTCTTGAAAGCGTTGTCGTGAGTCTGATAACAACAGAGTGTGATACCCCAAGTCTCCGTGCCACTTCCCGGACTGCAACTCCTTCTTGGAGCCATCCTATTGCTCTTCCTCGATCCAGCTCGTTCAGTCTTCGACGTGGAGGCATGCTGTTGCATTGCATTTTTCGCCAGTACAGTGGCTTTTAAAGACATTTGGTTGAGCATACTTTATGACCTACAGCCTGATTTAGCTCGTGCTTCACATGGTTTTGATTCAGCACATGCTCCTCGGATCCCAAACACATCAGAAATTCACCCCAATTTGTTCCAAAAATGACAAGTCGCGACACGTGTTTTTCAAGGCGCGTGAGAAATGTGTGCCACAAAATTGCAGTTGCCGCATTCACTATCAATTTGTGCGTGTGGTTCAATTTGTTTGTACCACAAAGGCGGTACAATTGTATTTTTGTGAATTTTTAAAAGTTTTTGTGCATTCTCAATGTTGGTCCTTAACTTTTTTTGAACAGTATATATAGTTTGAGGTGGTGTGTAAGAAAGCCGTCGTTTCGTTCATAATTCTGAAATTACGACCTGTTTTCTTCTTACGGTCCTTGCTTCCTGCTCAACTCTGTTCTCTCTCTCTCTCTTCTCTCTCTCTCTCTCTCTCTCACACACACACACACACACACACACACACACACACACACACACACACACATTTTTTTTTTTTTCAAAAAAAAAAAGTTTTTTGCGGGAAAAAACCACCATTTTTCCAAAAAAAAAAAAACAAATTTAAAAACAAAAAGCAAAAAATTTTTTTTTCAGAAAAAAAAGCAAAAAAAAAAAAAAAAAAAAGGACAAAGGGGGAAAAGCAAGGAGAAAAAAGGAAAAGAAAAAAAAAAAAACAAAAAAAAAAAAAGGGAAAAAAAAGCAAGAAAGGAAAAGGGGGGGGGGGGGGGGGGGGGGGGGGGGGGAAAAAAAGGGGGGGGGGGGGGGGGGGGGGGGGGGGGTAAAAAGGGAAAGGGGAAAGGGGGGAAAGGAGGGGGGAAGAGAGAGAGAGGAAAGAGGACGAAACAACAGACAGACAGACAATGTTTATCTATCGCATCAGAAGACGCTAGCACGTAGAAAAATATTACCTGATCTTTACACGGGTTAGATGAAAAAACTACATGAACCTTTTACAGAGGTTAATAGAATAAATTACATAAAACATTACGCAGTGAGGCAAACGTTATTACCCTTACATAACAGTACTTTTACAGCAGAGGGGCGAATGTTATTACTTTCAAACAGATACTTTACACAGATGAGCAAATTTTTTAGCGTTACAAACATGATACATTTACAGCAGATGAGCAAATGGTTTTACGTTACATAACAGATGCATTTCACAGATAGGCAAACGTTATTAGCTTCATAACATGATACTTACCAGATAGGCAAAACTTAGAAGGTCACATAATGAACTTTTACAGTAGAGGAATAAACATTTGAACAATCGCAGTGGTCTGCGTTTAGACGCTTGTACGAACAAACAAGTTGTTTCGTTAACTTACCAGTTTTGTAGAAGCCATTTCCCAAAAAATTACTGTGGAGAGAGAGAGAGGGGAGAGAGAGAGAAAGAAGAGGGGAGAGAGAAGAGAAAGAGAGAGAGAAAACTAAAAACTCAAACTCAAACACTTTAATTGCAAAGGCCACGCCCAAAATCTGCAATGGGGTCAAGAACAAAAAAGAAACCCACACGGCTCGGGCATTACGAAAATGATGAAAAAAATTAATTCATAAAAAATGTTTTTCCCTGAAATAAACTGCGGCATTTTTTAACTGATAGCATTCCTCCTTCTTTTTTAGGCTTTAAAAAATGAACATAGTACAGAGCGCGTTAAAATTCTCTTCATTTTGAAATAAAAAAACAAGACAGTTGTTGAACTTTTCAGTATGAGGCAAATTGAATTATCTTTTAAAAACCTTTTAAAGGGTGGACAAACATCAAATAAATGTTTTTTCGAAGAGAGAAGAGAAGAGGGGGAAAAAGGGAAGAGAAAAAAGAAAGAGGAGAAAAAGGGTCTCTTCTTCTGTCTTTTTCAATTTCCGTTTCCATTTTTACCCCCCCCCCCCCCACCTCCATCCCTCATCTTTTGTCTGGGCATTTCGCATTTTAAGCTTTTTATCTGCCTTTTTTTTTCCTCACCCCAAAAAAATTTGCACATTTTGAAAAAACGTTTTTCCGGTCGAGATATATTTGTAAGTCATCAGCATTTTTTGCCTAAACCTTTAAAAAAAATTTTGGGGAAGGGGAAAAAAGGGGAAAAAAGGGGGGGGGGGAAAAGGGGGGAAAAAAAAAAAAACCCCCCCCCTTTTAAAAAAAAGGGAAAAACTGGGGGGGGAAAGAAAAAAAAGGGGAAAAAAAAAGGGGGGGGAAAAAAAAAGGAGGGGGCCAAAAAAAAAAAAAAATTTTTAAAAAAACCCCCCCCAAAAAAAAAAAAATTTTTAAAAACCCCCCTCCCCTTCAAAAAGGGGGAAAAAAAAAAAAAACCCCGGAAAACCCCCCAAATTTTTAAAAAAAAATTTTTTTTTTAAAAAAAAAAAAAAGGGGGTTTTTTTTCCTTTAAAAAAAAAAAAAAAGGGGGGAAAAAATTTAAAAATTTTTTTTAAAAAAAAAAGGAAAAAAAAAAAAAAAGGGAAAAACCCCAAAAAATTGTTTTAAAAAAAAAAAAAAAAAAAAAAGGGGGGGGGGGGGGGGGAAAAACCCCCCCGGGGTTTTCCCAACCCCTTTTTTCCCCCCCCCCCCCTTTTTTTTTTTGGGCATTTTTTTAATTTTTTTCCCCCCTTTTTTTTTCCTAAAAATTTAAAGGGTTAAAAAAATTTTTTTAAAAATTTTAATTTTTGGGAAGTTTTTTGGGTAATCCCCTTTTTTTCCCCCCTTTTTAACCGGGGGGGAAAACCCCCCAAAAAAAAAGGGGGATTTTCCCCCCCCCCCTTCCCCCTTTTTTTTTTTCCCCCCCCCCCTTTTAAAAATTTTTCCCCCCCTTTTCCTTTCCCCCCTTCTTTTTTTTTTCCCCCCTCTTCCCCCCCCCCCTTTTTTTTTTTTTCCCCTTTCTTCTTTTTTTCTTTTTTTCTTTTCTTTTTTTTTTTTTTTTTTTTTTTTTTTTTTCCCCCCCTTTTTTTTTTTTTTTTTTTTCCCCCCCCCCCCTTTTTTGTTTTTTTTTTTTTTTCCCCCCCCCCCTTTTTTTTTCCCCCCCTTTTGGGGGGGGCCCCCCCGGGGGTTTTTGGGTTTTTTTTTTTTGGGTTTTTCCCCCCGGGGGATTTTTTTTTTTTTTTTTTTTTTTTTTGTTTTTTTTTTTTCCCCCCCCCCCTTTTTAAAAAAAAAATTTTGTTTTTCTTATCCCCCCCAAAAATTTTTTTCCTTCCCCCCCTTTCCCCCCCCCCCCCCCCTTTTCCCCCTTTTTTCCCCAACCCCCCCCCCTTTCCCCATTTTTTCCCCCCCCTTTTTTTTTTAAAAAAAAAAACCCCCCCCTTTTTCCCCCCCAACCTCCCCCCCCCCCCCCCCCCCCCCCCTTCCCCCCCCCCCCCCCCTTTCCCCCCCCCCTTTTTTCCCCCCCAAAAAATTTTAAAGGGGGGGGGGGGGGGTTGGGGGTTTTTTGGGGGGGGGGGAGGGGGGGGGGGGGGGGGGAAAAGGGAACGGGGGTTTTGGGGAAAAACCCGGGGGGGGGGGGGGGGGGGGGGGGGTGGGGGGGGGGGGGGGGGGGGGGGGGGGGGGGGGGGGAAAAAAAGGGGGGGGGGCCACAAAAAGGGAAAAGGGGGGAAAAAAAAAAAAAGGGGGGGGGGGGGGGGGGGGGGGGGGGGGGGGGGGGGGGGGGGGGGGGGGGGGGGGGGGGGGGGGGGGGGGGGGGGGGGGGGGGGGGGGGGGGGGGGGCCCCCCCCCCCCCCAAAAAGGGGGGGGGCCCCCCCGGGGGTTTTTTTTTTTTTTTTTTTGGGGGGGGGGGGAAAGAAAAAAAAAAAAAAAAAAAACCCCAAAAAAAAAAAAAAGGCCCAGGGAAAAAAAGGGGGGGGGGGGGGGGGGGGGGGGGGGGGGGGGGGGGGGTGGGAAAAAAGGGGGGGGGGGGGGTTTTTTAAAAAATTTAAAAACCCCCCAAAAAACCCCCCCCGGGGGGAAAAAAACCCCCCCCCCCTTTTCCCCCCCCTTTTTTGGGGGGCCCCCCCCCCCATTTGCCCCCCAATTTTCCCAAACCCCCCCCCCCCCTTTCCCCCCCCCGGATTTTTTTTTTTTTTTTTTCCCATTTTAAAAAACCCCGGGGGGGGGAAAAAAAAAAAAAAAAAAGGGGGGGGGAAAAAAGGGGAGGGGGAAAAAAAATTTTTTTTTTTTTTTTAAAAAAAAAAAAAAAAAAGGGGGGGAAAAAAAAAAGGGGAAGGGGAAAAAAAAGGGGAATTAAAAGGGTTAAAAATTAAGGAAAAAAAAACCCCC
>CM065714.1:134525025-134527485 GCA_033310375.1 Conus canariensis | reverse complement strand
CCCCCCTCCCCCCTTTCCCCCCTCCCCCCCTTGCAACTCCTGATCCTCCTCCCCTCTCTCCATTCTCCATTCCGAATATATCTGAAGCTAGGGTCCTGTTTGGAGAGGGTGTGAGGAGGGGGGGGGGGGGGTAGGGGGTGGGTGTGGAAGGGAGGTTGCACAGAAAGCGACGGATCGGTTAGCGAAAGAACCGGGGGGGGGGGGGGGGTGCAGGGTAACTGGAGGTGAAGGAAGATGACGCTGTGTGTGTGTGTGTGTGTGTGTGTGTGTGTGTGTGTGTGTGTGTGAGAGAGAGAGAGAGAGAGAGAGAGAGACACAGACAGACAGACAGACAGACAGAGAAAGAGAGAAAGAAAGACAGACAGACAGAGAGAGAGAGAGGAGGAGGGGGGGGGGGGGGCAGGCGGATTATGGCTCCCGCGCTTGTCTGGGAAATGAGAAGATTCCTGAGGCTTGGCACCAGTCACGCACGTGACAGAGGCACCCCCTTCCCCATCCCCCTTCCCCATCCCCGTCTACTCCCTCCTGACCTACTTCCACCTCCATTGCCCCCCCCCCCCCTCTTCCCAGCTCTCTACAAGATCTAGATTGGACGATCAGGGTGCTAGTCTTTTAGATGACATAATGATCACGGCAGACACTTGGCGCACGTAACATACCCCACGACAACAGGCGCTAGCAGGATTGACAGTGGAACACTCGGTTATTGCATTTTTCAGTATCTGACGAAAGAAAGAAAGAAAGAAAGAGAGAGAGAGAGAGGAGAGAGAGAGAGAGAGAGAGAGAGAGAGAGAGAGAGAGAGAGAGAGAGATTAATGCATGTCCACAAACACAAACGTATCTAACACATTTTCCCACAATATTAGTGACAGTCACAAGACATCTCAGCAAGGATTGTCACAGACACAATTGTTCGAATTGGCTCGTACCTCTTTAACCATTTGACCTAGATTGTCCATTTCTTTCCTAAGCATCTCTTTTGCTTTCATCATCTCGTTGCCGATGTTTTCCGAATGCTGGCCTCGAGGTCATGTTTCGCAAACACGTTGTTCTTCTTCCCATTCTGTCCTCATTTTCAGCGAGAGGAGAGAGAGAGAGAGAGAGAGAGAGAGAGAGAGAGAGAGAAGCTTCGTTCCAGCACTAACCTCTCGGCTACAGAATCTGTCAGCTCCTGACGGAACGTGAAACAGGAAGGCCTCATTTCAATACTGACCTCCCGAATGTTGCATTCGTCAGTTACCGACGGAACTGAGATGGATATATCCTGATTAAGGTCTTACAACTCGGGGTTTCAGTCCGTCAGTACGTGGCAAACAGCTATTGAATCTGTCAATTTCTGTCCAAACTGAGACAGGAGGCATCGTACAAACTCTAACCATTAGTTGTTACTGCCATTAATTCCTGACCTAACTGAGACAGATAGGCCTGTTTCCAAGTCTAACCATTGGCTATCACAACCGTTAGTACCTGACCAAACTGAGACAGAGAGGCTTCATTCCAACTATAATCATTTTGGTTATTACAACCGTTAGAACCTGACCAAACTGAGACAGGGAGGCTTCTTTCCAGCTCTAATCATTGGTTATTACAACAATCAATTCCTGACCAAACTGAGATAATGAGGCCTCTTTCCAACTGTAACGATTACTTATTAGAACCATTAATTCCTGACCAAACTGGACAAAAAGGCCTCTTTCAGACTCTAACCATTTGGTTACAAGTGACCAGAGACTGAAAGGCCTCCGTTCAACACTGTCTTCTCCTCTGTTGCATGCGTCTGTTATGACGAAACTTACAGACTTAAAAGGCCTCGTTCCAACCCAAACTATTCGGTTATTGAATCCGTCACTTCTTGAGATGGAAACGAACCTGCTTTAACCGTTCAGCTATCACAATGTCTATTTCAGACAAAACTCTGATGTATCTGTCAGATAAAAAGGCTTCGTTCCAGACATTGAATCAATGGTACCACAATGGTAAATTTCGAAGGAAACCATTTGAAAACAAATCTGCTAGATTTTGTTTATATCGAGTTCCACTGTTGCCGTGATTTTGTTGCTGCATAACCCTCTGTCTTGTTTTCAATGTTCGTGTCCTTTTGTATTGTTTTTTCTTTGTTCCAGACTGGGATAGATTTTTTTGGTATCAACTCAATCACGTTGTCTGAGAAGTTTTTGCGACAACCCGCAACTAGAAAACAGATTTGACGGAATAACGATTTTCAATATAGACATGAAATATTCGACTTTGTAATCACATTTTATGTACACTTTATGTGTATCTCTCTTTGAACTTTGATCATAAACGTGTGTTTGTAAAGTTGTTTAGCACGCTAGACAGAGTTATAGTACCATTAAAATAATTAGTTATCGTTACGATAATGTGATAAAGGCGAGAGAGAGACAAGCAATTACTACTCTATTTTTAAAAGAAGAAAAACCACGACTCTTCGTTTTTTCC
>CM065714.1:134505025-134507525 GCA_033310375.1 Conus canariensis | reverse complement strand
TGAGAGAAAATCATTCATGCCACACTGCGTTAACTAGTATTATCAAGGATGGGCTCTTTAATATAAATAAAAACAAATTCACGGGGGCGTTGTTCGTCGACTTTGGAAAAGCTTTCGATGTCATTGACCATAATTTGCTGTTACGTAAGCTGGTCCTATATAGACTTTCTTACCAAGCTCTTTTTCTTATTAGATCTTTTCTTTCTCACCGTCATCGTAAGGTTTTCTTCGGTAACGAACAATCCCAATTCCAGACACAAAAATTTGGTGTCCCCCAAGGATATGTTCTTGGTCCTCTTCGTTTTTCTTGGTATATTAATGATCTTCCCTTGTACATTTTTGGAAGGCGTAAGTGAACTCCTTGCAGATAATACGTCTATCGTTCGAGCCATTCTGATATAAAACATTTATCCACGACTCTGCAAGACGATCTTAATCACCTAATGTAATGGACTGAGCTGAATCACATGTCCTTGAACGACCCCCACCCCCACCCCCACCCCCCAAAAAAAAAAAAAAAAACCCTGAATACATCATAATAACTTCGCGACAAAAACGGCAAAAAAGAAGAGAAAAACCAAAACAAAAAACAACCACCTTCAGTTTGCCTTCTATACGCGTGGATGATAGTCATTCATGAAGTGCCTACTCACAAAGCTCTAGGAGCTACCATCGAAAATATACTTTTCTGATCACCTCACATCGACATTTTATGCAAATGCATTTCCCAAGAGTTATTTCAGCTCTCAAAAAATCAAGAATTTCTTTGATGTAATAGTACGAAATAATTCTTCCCTGCATTGATTTCATTAGCAATCGAGTATGCCTCAACACTCTATAATCTGTGTAGTGTAAACACATTGAAATATAAATTCAGGATTCATAGACGCTCTCTCAAGCTTGCGCTTTTAAAATCTACTAGTCTGACGATCGGAGACTCTTTAGCATTGGATATCTTTTAATTATCACGTAAACTACGGTATAACAACACAGTTGTGATATACTGAATAGTGAATGGCTTTGCTCCTCCAACGCTAACCATACATTTCCGCGAAATCAGTTCAGATTCACAGATAATATTGCAATAAGAAAACCCAGAATTGATCATTTTTAGACAAGCCTTGCCTACTCTGGAGGGGCCCTTTAGAAATCCTCACCAAAGTACATCAAGGGTAAAAGTGGTATTAGTGACTTTAAATCAGCGTATCAAACATTTCTGTTTCAGGAGAAAAAAAAAAAACGCTACATATTAATGTTATGTTGTTCTTCTCCATGCCCGATGATACGGAAGACAGAATGTAACAGACGTTGTGACTTAGTTTTATGTTTAAACGAAACTGTACAGTTTTTGATAGTTTGTCGTCTCCTCTATCCCACTCCACGAATCCTGTGCGGTGTGCGTGTGAGTGAGTGAGTGAGTGAATGTGTGTGTTGTTGGTGTTGGTGTGTGTGTGTGTGTGTGTGTGTGTGTGTGTGTCTCTCTCTCTCTCTCGCTCTCACTGTCTTTCTTTGTCACAGACAGACAGATGGACATGACAGACAGACAGACAACACAAAACACACACACACACACACACACACACACACACACACACACACACACACACCACTCACTCACACACACACACACGCAAGTGCACATGTCACTACGCATGCACTCATGCACGTGTTGTGTGGGTGTGTGTGTGTGTGTGTGTGTGGTGTGTGTGTGTGTGTGTGCATGCATGCGTGCTTGCGCGTGCGCGCGCGCGTGTGTGTGTGTGTTTATGTCTGTGTCTGTGTATCAGTGTGTACACTCGCGCGCATAGAGAGAGAGAGGGAGAGAGAGTGAAAGAGAGAGAGAGAGAGAGAGACAGACAGACAGACAGACAGACAGACAGACAGACAGAGAGAGACAGAGAGAGAGAGAGAGAGAGAGAGAGAGAGAGAGAGAGAGAGAGAGAGCAATATTTGATCTACAAAACAAATGGTCTCATGGTTGGAGGTGGACGTAAATCAAGTGTGTAGATCTACACTTCTTACGTTTATGTCTGGGCAAATGGCATCCATCGAATTTCTGTTCATGGATTATCTCTCTCCTTTATTGCCGTCCATCCATCTCTTTCTTTCTCTCTAGTCTTGTTCATCTTCTCTCTCTCTCTCTCTCTCTCTCTCTCTCTCCTCTCTCTCTCTCTCTCTCTCTCTCTCTCTGTTGCGCGCGCGCACACACATACACAAACGCGCGCGCGCATACACACACCATACACGCACACGCACGCACACACACACACACACACACACACACACACACACACACACACACACACAACACAGACACACACACACACACACACAACACACAGACACACACACACAGACACACACACACACACACACACACACACACACACACAACGCACACGCACACACATGGAGAAAAAACTAAGATAATAAAAATATGACACACACACACACACACACACACACACACACACACACACGGAGAAAAAACTAAGATAAT
>CM065714.1:134492525-134502525 GCA_033310375.1 Conus canariensis | reverse complement strand
TTAGTTCGTTTAGTCATGATGCAGTTTTTGACTTCTTTGTTCTTTTAATGATGATGCAGTTTTTGACTTCTTTGTTCTTTTGGTGATAATGCAGTTTTTGACTTCTTTGTTTCCTTTAGTGATGATGCAGTTTTTGACTTCTTAGTTCTCGTAGGCTGATAAAGTTTTTGACTTCTTAGTTCCGTTGCGATGATGCCGTTTTTTGGCTTCGTGTCTTTTAGTGACGATGCATTTTTTGACTTTTAGTGTTCGTTTAGTGTGATAGTTTTTGACTTCATATGTTCTTTAGATGATTATGCAGTTGTTTGACATTCTTATTCATTAGTAGATGCAGTTTTTGACTTCTTAGTTTTAGTGATGATGCGTTTTGACTTCTTAGTTCGTTAATAATGATGCAGTTTTTGACTTCTTAGTTCTTTTTATGGCGATCAGTTTTTGACTGTTTAGTTCTTTTAGTGATGATGCAGTTTTTGACTTCTTAGTTCCTTAGTGATGAGCAGTTTTTGACTCCTTAGTTTTTTGATGATGCAGTTTTTCGACTTCTTAATTCTTTTAGTGATGATTCAGATTTTGACTTCTTAGTTCCGTTAGTGATGATGGAGTTTTTGACTCTTAGTTCTTTAGTGATGATGCAGTTTTTGACGTCCTTAGTTCTCTTAGTGATGATGCAGTTTTTGACTTCATGTTTCCGTTAGTGTCATGCAGTTTTTGACCTCTTAGTTCTTTTAGTGATGATGCAGTTTTTGACCTCTTAGTTCTTTTAGTGATGATGCAGTTTTTGACTTCTTAGTTCCGTTAGTGATGATGGAGTTTTTTTTTAACTTCTTTGTTCTTTTAGTGATGATGCAGTTTTCACTTGATGATGCAGTTTTTGGCTTCTTAGTTCTTTTAGTGATGATGCAGTTTTCACTTCTTAGTTCCGTTTGTGATGATGCCGTTTTTGACTTCTTAGGTCTTTTAGTGATGAGGCAGTTTTTGACTTCTTAATACTGTTAGTGATGATGCAGTTTTTTTACTTTTTAGTTCTGCTGGTGATGATGAATTTTATTTTAGACTTCTTAGGTCTTTTAGTGATGATGCAGTTTTTGGCTTCTTAGGTTTTTGTTTGTGATGATGCTTTATTTTTTTTTCTTAGTTCTGTTGGTGATGATGCTGTTTTGCGTTCTCAGCTCATTTAGTGATGATGCGGTTTTTGACTTCTTAGTACTATGAGTGATAGTACAGTTTTTGACTTCTTAGTACAGTTAGTGATGATGCAGTTTTTGATTTGTTAGTTCATGGAGTGAAAATGTTTTTGACATTTTATGCAGGTTTCTGACTGCTTAGATCCCTTAGAGGTGATGAACAAAATCCCCTTTCTGTTCAGTTAGTGGAGATGGAGGTTTGTTATGGTTTTGTTGTGGAGGTTATGGAATGCAGATTCTAACTCTTTTTGTCAGTTAATATTGTTTGCTTTCTACTATCTTAGTTCCTTTAGTTTTAATGCAGATTGGTTGACTTTTAGTTCAGTTATCGGTCATGTAGGGTTTGACTTTTTTTTTCCAAAGTTTCGTTGATGGTGATGGAACCTTTCATTATTTTCAGTTGCAGTTGGGGTGCTGGAATTGTGTTTAAATGTTTGTGTTTATGAATAGTGGTGCAGGATGAAAAAACAAACAAACATTTAGTTGATGTTTATATAGTTTTTCGGTTTTGTTGTGTAATCAACAGTAATATACGTTTTGTGTGTGTGTAAGTTTTCGTTAGTTGTTATTGTGGTAATTTTCGTTGTTATGTCGTTGCTTTGTTATCCTTTTTAGTTCAATTCGTAGTGATGAAAGGGTGGGTTTTTTTTCTTTAACTTGGTATTACTTATGTGCTTGCAAGCGTATTGTCCCTGTCTGTCTGTCTGTCTGTCTGTCTGCCGGTGTCGGCAAGTGAACTCTCCAAACATTAAACTGGCCTTTAACATATAGTACTTTTGTTTGTTTGCATGTTTAATTTTTTATTTTTGTTAAGTCAATAGTTAAAAGGAATGAACGTTAACGTTTTCAAGTACATTACTGGACAAAGACTTGAAGTAAAAAAAAATTTCGACCTCTATAGTATTTTGTCTTCATGTAGCGCGCAGGGTTTCTGTGTCAGTCTCCGACGCTGTTTAATTGTTATTTTCACTACATATCATATAACTTCGTCGTGCGCAGGAACAAATTCAGCAGATTTCAATTGTATTTTCCCAAAGGAACCTAACGGTTTGTCTGGTCATAGGGGCTAGGAAAGGAAATGCAAGGGAAACATCAGGGGTTTTTTCCGGCAATAATTTTACAGACAAAGATTTCGAGACGTAAACATCAAGACAGTATGGCAAGCAAACTTACGTCCATGTTGATTCATACCCAGTTCTCAATCTCTCAGCGCGCAGTTCTATTTCTGGTCACTCTCCAAGACATATCTGCCGGGAGGGTGGATGGAGGAGAGGGATGTGTGGGGTGTTTGGAGGGGTAGGGTAGGGAGGGGGGAGGGGTCGGGTGATATCCATTAGAATAAGAGATCGGCAGCGTACTCCTTGGACGGGGCTGTAGGAGGGGCGGGGGGGGGGGGGGGGGGGGATTGGGGGAGGGGGGGCGGGAGGACTCCTTCAAAATCCAATAACGGCGGTCCTAATCTCATCCCTTCGGACCGACACGGAGAAATCTGCCCTGGACCTCCCCCCCCCACCCCCACCCCCTCGCCCCCCTCCCTCCTCCTCCGTTTTGCAGCTGCCAATATGTTGAGGGGGGGGGGGAGGGGGGGGGTTGGGGGAGGGAGTCTGGCATCATGGCCACTGTGACTGCCAGTCACTCACTGACTGACTGCGGTTGTAGCTGTGTGTATCACTGTACATGGAAGAGACTGGAATAGGTTGGGGTGAATGGGCTGTTACTTCCGGCTGTTCCGTTATTGGGGAAGAACTGTGGTCTGTGGCGTTACGTGTAAATAACTCTTGATGCGCGTGAAGAGATGCATAAGCAATTCCTTTCTCCCTCTCTTGTTGAAATGCAGTTAAGAAATAAATAAACTGACTGATAACGTGAACACATTTTGTTAGAATGGCGATGTGAATATCCCGAATGTTATCAAGGTACGAGGGTCCCATTGCGTGGTTATTTTTTTCCCCCGCGTATACAGGCTGATACTCCTGCGAACACTCCCTGTATAGACAGGCAAGGATTAATCCCATCTGCCCAACAAAGGGAGTGGAGTTTTGTGTGCATGACCGTTTTTTTTTTTATCCCGCCATTGAGGCAGCCATACTCCAACTTCGGGGAAATTGCGTGGTTATAACTGTGTGTGTGTGTGTATGTGTGTGTGTGTGTGTGTGTGTGTGTGTGTGTGTGTGTGTGTGTGTGTGTGTGTGTGTGTGTTTAAATCACTCCACTGCCTTCTGCGTGTCTTTATCTCTCTTTTTTTCCCTCCCAAATTTGGAATATTTTCTCAATGAGAGTGCTTTTATTTTCTCAGAGAGAATGCTTTTATTTTCTCATTGAGAGTGCTTTCATTTTCTCAACGAGTGTACTTTTAAAAAAATATCTTTCCTGCTTTACGAATGTGAGACAAGTTGAAGAACGTTTTCGTCGTGGATGTACATACCAACAGGTTTACAAGAAGATGATAAGGAAAAAAAAATAGAAATATACACGGCAAGGAAACACCGCAACATCACAAAAAAACCCCACTGAGGTTTATTGTTTATAAAAACCTGACCAAATGTTAACATAGGTAGTAAAGCATTGCTTTGCAAAGGCGAGAACTGAAACATAGGTTGAAATACAGTCTACTGCTCCAACAGCAGTGTGACACTGGATGTTTCCCTCTCACAACAGATGTTTGTCTACATGAAATTCGGGCTGCTCTGCCTATAGGAACCGTGTCGCCGCAGGACAGCGCCAGTTTCTTCTTGCCTTAGAATTTTTTTGGGTAATCTATCGAAGTGGATCTTTCTACAAAATTTCGCCTGGGACAAAAAGTTTGTTTTGTTTTTTTTGCCCCTCAGTGAGTTATTGCACGAATTCTTGGTTAATGCTGCACCCGGCATATCGGTATATTGTCTTATCTGAAAAGTCAGTACTAATATCACCATTTTGTGTCTAGTTAAAAGCGGAAGAATATGTACACACACATACACACACACACACACACACACACACACACACACACACACACACACACGCACACGCACGCACACGCACGCACACACACATACACTCATACATATATATACCATTCACCCACCCAAGCACATACTGTTGGTTAGGTAGATTTATCTACCACTGCAGATATGAATGCTTATCTCCCCCTATTTCTTCAATCTAAGACATAAGAGCAAGCTTTGTTTATAATTGAATATTTCTTGCAGTCACTGCAATACCAAGCTGCTCTGTAAGTTGCTGGAATGGTGCTCGGTATTTATCCTTGGAATTTATTAGTTTATTGTATATATATAATATATATATATATATATATTATGTGTGTCTGTGTGTCTGTCTGTCTGTCTCACTCTCTCTCTCTCTCTCTCTTTCTGTTTGTGTGTGTGTTTGTGTGTGTGTGTGTGGTGTATGTGTGCGCGCGCGCGCGCGCGTGTGTGTGTGTGTGTGTGTTTGTGTGCACGCGCGTGTGCGTGCGTGCATGTGTGTGTGCATTTAACAACAGTAGACTCAAACCATGAACCCGAAACTCTCTTACATCCTGGGCAAGTGCGTCGTCCACTAAGCCACCTTTCAACAGGCGATGTTTCATCCAAATGAAATAGAATGCATTCAAACCCTATTACAGTAAAACCCTGATGAAACTAAAACACTGTACACCTCACCACTGAGGTGATTCCCACGAGTTCGTTGCAGGACTCTGTGAATGAATGCCAAGGCTGCTGAGCCTCTGGCCTGATCTTCATTTGCCTGACGAATGGTGCCCAAGATGTTCAATCCAAACAGCTTGTCATGTCTTAGCACGGCCGATGCACGTATTCCGATCCTTTGACGATCGATTATTATGTTCCGTAGGTCAGTGTGCATCTTTCATCTATCTGAAGGACTGTGGACGTAATCCTCCCATTTGATGGTCTGTTCACATGTTTCATTCATCGGACGGTCACCACTCGTGTTCTTTGTTCAATCAATAGACGTGTTCCATCCATTGATGGTCAATACACATGTTCCGCCCATTGATGGCCAATACACATGTTCCACCCATTGACGGTCAATACACATGTTCCACACATTGACGGTCAATACACATGTTCCACCCATTGACGTTCAATACACATGTTCCACCCATTGACGGTCAATACACATGTTCCACCCATTGACGGTCAATACACATGTTCCACTCACTGACGGTCAATGACGGTCAATACACATGTCCATCCATTGATGGTCAATACACATTTTCCATCCATTGATGGTCAATACACATGTTCCACCCATTGACGGTCAATACACATATCCATCCATTGATAGTCAATACACATGTTCCACCCATTGACGGCCAATACACATATCCATCCATTGATGGTCAGTACACATTTTCCATCCATTGATGGTCAATACACATGTTCCACCCATTGACGGCCAATACACATATCCATCCATTGATGGTCAGTACACATTTTCCATCCATTGATGGTCAATGCACATGTTCTACCCATTGACGGTCACTACACATGTTCCACCCATTGACGGTCACTACACATGTTCCACCCATTGACGGTCAATACACATGTTCCACTTATTGACGGTCAATACACATGTTCCACCCATTGACGGTCAATACACATGTTCCACCCATTGACGGTCAATACACATGTTCCACTTATTGACGGTCAATACACATGTTCCACACATTGACGGTCAATACACATGTTCCACACACTGACGGTCAATACACATGTTCCTCATACTGACGGTCAATACACATGTTGCACACACTGACGGTCAATACACATGTTCCACACACTGACGGTCAATACACATGTTGCACACACTGACGGTCAATACACATGTTCCACCCATTGACGGTCAATACACATGTTCCACACACTGACGGTCAATACACATGTTCCACACACTGACGGTCAATACACATGTTCCACCCATTGACGGTCAATACACATGTTCCACCCATTGACGGTCAATACACATGTTCCACACACTGACGGTCAATACACATGTTCCACCCATTGACGGTCAATACACATGTTCCACACACTGACGGTCAATACACATGTTCCACACACTGACGGTCAATACACATGTTCCACTCATTGACGGTCAGTACTTACATTATGTTACTCCCGTTTGACGGTCCATTTAAATATACCATCCATCAGTCAGTTACTCCCAATACAAAAGTTCCATCCATTTTGACAACAGACATGTTCCATCCATTTGACGATCGATGTATGCATGTTTCAGCCATTCTATTGACAAGTCAGCATAGCTCAGCAGTCTTCATTTGGGAATAACGGATTAATTTCTGAAATATGATAGACTTTTAAAACAATTGCTGGGATGTGATGTGATGTGATGTGATATGATGTGATGTGATGTGTGTGTGTGTGTGTGTGTGTGTGTGAGAGAGAGAGAGAGAGAGAGAGAGAGAGAGAGAGAGAGAGAGAGACAGACAGACAGACAGACAGACAGACAGACAGGCAGACAGAGAGGTGGATACGGGAGCGAAGTTTGTAAGAAGTTGAGAACGAAGCGGTCATGAGGACACATGACCCAGACTCCGCTATGGACAATTGATGCTGACATGATCCAGTCTGATCATAGTCTCTGCAAGGTTCTCGGTCACCCTTGCCTGACCTGAACTTGTCTCTTCATGTCCAGAGTCACACACACACACACACACACACACACACACACACACACACACACACACACACACGCACGCACGGACGCACGCACTCACGCACGCACGCACGCACGCACGCACGCGCGCGCGCACATACACACACACACACACACACACACACACACACCACACACACACACTCCCCTCCCCCCACCCTTTCCCGTCTAATATCACTTAAGGGTGAACAGACGTAAAACTAAAGAACGAACACACACCACACACACACACACACACACACCACACACACACACACCACACACACACCACACACACACACACACACACACACACACACACACACACAGGCGCACACATAACAACAAAAACACGACGCGCGCCCGAACTCTCTTCTCTCTCTCTCTCTCTCTCTCTCTCTCTCTCTCTGTGTCTGTGCGTGCGTGAGTGCGTGCGTGCATGTGTGGTGTGTGTGTGTGTGTGTGGAGAGAGAGAGGCAGACAGACAGACAGAGAGAATGAAACAGAGAGTGTAAAATGATCGGCCGACAAAACAACTTTCCCAGATCCTTTCTGAAGAACGACACTTTGTTGAGAGGAAAAAAATAATCACGGTCCAAGCTATTTCTAATATAGCTGTGAGGATAAAGCAAGCACCTCGAAGATGCCGCCCTCAGTTTGAAACTAACAGACCGTTGAGCAAATCGTCACAGGGCAACGGAATCTTACTGGGATCAGAAAGTCGTTTGTCAATTTGAGGAAGATCCGGACAATATTTTGGGAGACTTAGAAACGAACTTAATCAAAGTTTAAAAAAGAAAACACGTGATAAGGTATCGCAGAGATTTGAAAGATAAAGAAATGACAAAAAAAAACTGTTTTGAATTGTCATTATGTCTAACTTTCAGGCTGAGATAGCTTTTAACATCAAGGCAGTAATCAGACTGTCAGAACATTCGTAGTTCACTAAAATGGTCACCGAGCTGAATGAATTGAGCTGAACTCAAAGGACCTATGTTGAATAGAACTTCAAAGAGGCAGCAGGGAGGTTTGGTCTGATCCTCGCTAGTTCGGTGGGCAGTAAAACCTGTAGTGGACTGATCCAAGTCTACAGAACTTCGGACTCAATGATTCAAACCAGACAGCTAAACAATCCATACTCGACTGAAGTTTTCACCGTCAGTGAAACTTCAACCAGATGTCGAATTGGAGCAAAACAGACATCGGAAGAAAAGACCGTCGTTCTAATGTGTTCTGATGGTTCTAAATGTGTTTCTGATGGTTCTAAATGTGTTTCTGATGGTTCGAATATCAAAAACTGACCAGTCAAGGTATTTTGTTCTTTTGCATTTGGGGATTGCAAATTTTCGGTGATTCAAAAGGGATCGGAGATTAAAGCAGGTGGAAGTGTCAAATCTACCGGCGCTTACTTTGTCAGGATATCAAAGGGGAATTAGGGCGTCTGTTTTGTATTTCTGTTTGTACGAATAAAAGAAAAACAATTGTCCCATTGTCAGAACAAAACAAACGAACGGCGAAGGCGGGAGACTGCCAGGCAGAGAGAGAGAGAGGGTGAGAGAGAGAGAGAGAGAGAGAGAGAGAGAGAGAGGGAGGAGAGAGAGAGAGAGGGGGGTAGAGAGAAAGAGAGACACACACAGAGAAACAGAGAGAGACAGAGATGGGGGGGGGGGGGGGGGATTGAATGTGTGTAAAAAAAAAATCAGCCAGAGAAACAACTTTCAAATATCCTTTGTGAAGAACGACACTTTATTGAGAGGAAAAAAAATAATCACGGTCCAAGCTATTTCTAATATAGCAGTGAGGATAAAGCGAGCACCTCGAAGATGCCGCCCTCAGTTTGAAACTAATAGACCGTTGAGCAAATCGTCACAGGGCAACGGAATATTACTGGGATCAAAAAGTCGTTTGTTAATGTGGGGAAGATCCGGACAAGATTTTCGGAGACCTTAGAAACGAACTTAATCAAAGTTTAAAAAAGAAAACACGTGATAAGGTATCGCAGAGATTTGAAAGATAAAGAAATGAAAAAAAAAACTGTTTTGAATTAGCATTATCTTTAACTGTCAGGCTAAAATAGCTTTTAACATCAAGGCAGTAATTTGACTGTCGGAACATTTGTGAGTCTTGTAGTCCACTAAAATGGCCACTGAGTTGAATGAACTGAGCTGAACTCAAAGGAACTCTATTGAACTGAACTTCCAAGCGACAGCAGGGAGGTTTGGTCTGACCTTCGCTAGTTCGGTGGGCAGTAAGCCTTGTAGTGGGTTGGTCGAAGTCTACAGAACTTGGGACTCTGTGAATCAAACCAGACAGCTAAGACAATCCATACCTGACTGAAGTTTTAACCGTCAGTGGAACTTCAACCAGACGTCGAATGGGAGCAAAAAAAAAAAAAAAAGGGCATTGGAAGAAAAGATCAACGTTCTGTGTTTCTGATGGTTCAAGTGACAAAATCTGACTAGTGAAGATATTTCATTCTCCTGCAATCGGTAATCGCAAATCATCGGTGATTCCAAATGGATCGAAGGTCGAAGTCCTATATTTACCACCAGCGTTTATTTTGTCAGGATATCAAAGGGAATTAGGGTGTCTGTGATGTAGTTTTGTACGGAGAAAAGAAAAGAACTGTCAAAACAAAAACAGACAAACAAAGAAACGAGCGGTGAAGGAGAGAGAGAGGGGGGGGGGGAGGGAGAGAGGGGGATGGAGAGAGAGAGAGAGAGAGAGAGAGAGAGAGAGAGAGAGAGATTCCGCCCTTCCTTCCCTCCCTCCTTTCTCTCTCTCTCTCTCTCTCTCTCTCTCTTCTTGATAGAACGCGCGCTCGCGCGTTTGTGTGTGTGTGTGTGTGTGTGTGTGTGTGTGTGTGTGTGTGTGTGTGTGCGCGCGCGCGTGCGCGCATTTACGCCCACGTACACAGGCATACTCACATACATGTAAGCACACTTGCACACATGGATGCATGCAGGAGAGTGCTCACACAAGTCCACAGATACACATGCATACACACGCACATGCGCACAGTCACACATTCATGCACATGCTCGCACACACAGTGTACACTTGCACGCGCACACACGGGCCCACCCACTCACACATTCATGCACACATAGGCATGCACGTGCACGCACACGCAAACTCGCACAAACACTGACGAT
>CM065714.1:134482525-134487525 GCA_033310375.1 Conus canariensis | reverse complement strand
TTTATGGTAGGCTTCAAAAGGCTTACATGGATTATATAGCGTTTAGTGCAAAATCCTAACTGTGGTGTGTGGCCTGAGTCCAGTACTGCTTGTTCTCCTTCAGCACAGGCAAGACAATAGATAATGTATAGGTCCGAGTCCGTGGTTACAGTACATGCCCAAAACGCTGTATATTATCTGTTACACTCAAAGCTGCACTGGCTCTTGTCAGATCAGCTAGATCTAGTACCAAAACATATTCATCGCACAGTCCAGCCTCTGACCCATACCATACCTGACTCTGAGGCAGATCTCATGTTCGTTCCTTTATCTATGCAAGCACGATCCACGTGACCCTTTATTTTCCAAACGTCTGCTAGACTTTTCACTCCAATATCCATGTGCCCTACCAATGGCATAGAAACACAAGGAGTCCACAAGTCATGCATCATTCTGCTATTTTCGCTGACATATGACATTGAAGTCATTTACTGACCCCAAATTCCAAGATGAGGTAATCTTTTTCACATTCAAACATTTTTTTTCCCTCACAGAGCCGTGGCGATTTTCATCAGTTCAACCGTTGTTGTTACTTCTTGAACTCTGTTGTAACCCGACCTTTGACCTAAGCCACTCCCTCTCCCCGTCTGGTCTCCCTCTCACTGCTCCACTTCCTTCCTGATGCCCATCTTTTCTCACCCCGCCCGAAATGATGGTTGTGCTTATCTTTAATCATAGTACGATACTGAGTTAGCGTGCCACATGGACTTGAACCCCCCCCCCCCTCCCAAACAACCTCTCCAACTTGTTCCTGTAACAACAGTTCCATTGATTCCTCAGAAGCTGAGGTCTTGATTCTTACAGCCTTCATCGTGAGCTGTCAAGGGCAACCTGAAACCTCGGTCACCACGAGAGTCTGCAAAGCCATGGAGTGATACGCAGGGACATGGAGTGAGAGACAACCCTTTTTTGCAGTGTCTTGTCTTAATGTCAAGATCTTGGTGAGAAAGGGAATGAAGCTGCTGAAGGGGTCCGTTGTTGGTCTGTGTAAGATGTACACTGTATGTTGATCAGGATGCTGGACAAACTTTACACTTCTCCAGAACGCTCACACGAAGCAGCGATTTCGGCCACTTCCATGAATCGTGTTGTCAGAGGTCTGTTCAAAGCGCTTGCGCGTGCACACACACACACACACACACACACACACACACACACACACACACACACACACACACACACACACACACACACACGCACACACACGCACACACACACGCTTCTTGACCCATCAACGACAGACTCCCACGACGTGTGACTTTCACTTTTGGTGCCAGACGCAAACTTGAAAATGAAGTCTGTTCCTCCTCCTCCTCCTCCACCTAAATCTCCCCTCCCACCCCTCTCCGCTCTCCCCTTCCGCCTCCCTCCACCACCGCGACAGCTTGGCACTTGAAACTTTATAAGCA
Organism: Conus canariensis; assembly: GCA_033310375.1. Classification (NCBI taxonomy): domain Eukaryota; kingdom Metazoa; phylum Mollusca; class Gastropoda; order Neogastropoda; family Conidae; genus Conus; species Conus canariensis. The sequence goes on along the minus strand of CM065714.1, from coordinate 134,486,077 downwards.
TGCCCCTGAGCCTTAGTCGCAGCGAGCGCTGGACGCCGAACGGGATGTAATATTGAAGAAAAAAAGGCGTGCTAAGCAAATTGCTCCTTCACTGTCCGGAGTAGAGGGACCTGAGGAAGTGAGTGAGCAGAACCCCGCTAATAACGTTAGCGCAATCGCCCTGATGGCAGACGCTGTGAATCCCAATTTTTTTTTTCCATATTGTGGATGGATGCTGTGTACAGGCTGATGATGGCGATGGGTGGTTGCGGATGCTAGATGGGGCGTGGGTGGGTGGGGTGGGGTGGGGGTGGGGCGGGGCAGGCAGGGGGGGGGGAGTCTGTTGACTGGGATGACGATGGTGATGTACTGACTGGGTTGGTTGGTCGGCGGTGTTTGTCAAGAACGTGTCTGTAGGCACTATGTTTTTTTTTTCTCTCTCTCTCTCTTCTGGACTTGCTGAAGTTCTGGCAAGTAACACCGGAGGGTGATATCTGCGCCTCTTGCTGCCTCTCTCTCGCCCTTCCCTTCAGTCTCTCTCTCTGTCTGTCCATCACTCTGTCTCTGTCCCTCTGTCTCTGTCGCTGTCTGTCTGTCTGTCTGTCTGTCTGTCTGTCTGTCTGTCTCTCTCTCTCTCTCTCCCTCCTCTCTCTCTCTCATCTCCCCTCCTCTTCCCCCCTTTTTTCTCCCCTTCTGTCTCTGTCTCTTTCTCCTCTCCCCCTCTTTCTCTCTCTGTCTCTCCCTCTCCCTCTCTGTCCCTCTCCCTCCCTCTCTCTCTCTCTCTCTCTCTCTCTCTCTTTCTCCCTCCCATTCCTCTCTCTCTGTGTAGGTGTTGTCTCTTCTATCTTCTCTTCTGTACACATCTCTCTCTCTCTCTTTCTCTCTGTCTGTCTGTCTGTCTGTGTGTCTTGTCTGTCTGTGTGTCTTGTCTGTCTCTCTCTCTAACTTAAAAAAAAATCTGATCATAGAAAGCTTGGCGGAATTGATGTGGCACTCAGCATGGCATTGTTTAATCCGTCTGCAGGATTTAGTGTTAAGATTAGTGTGTTAGGAATCGTTGATGTCGCACTCAGCATGGCATTGTTTAATCCGTCTGCAGGATTTAGTGTTAAGATTAGTGTGTTAGGAATCGTTGATGTCGCACTCAGCATGGCATTGTTTAATCCGTCTGCAGGATTTAGTGTTAAGATTAATGTGTTAGGAATCGTTGATGTCGCACTCAGCATGGCATTGTTTAATCCGTCTGCAGGATTTAGTGTTAAGATTAATGTGTTAGGAATCGTTGATGTCGCACTCAGCATGGCATTGTTTAATCCGTCTGCAGGATTTAGTGTTAAGATTAATGTGTTAGGAATCGTTGATGTCGCACTCAGCATGGCATTGTTTAATCCGTCTGCAGGATTTAGTGTTAAGATTAGTGTGTTAGGAATCGTTGATGTCGCACTCAGCATGGCATTGTTTAACCCGTCTTCAGGATTTAGTGTTAAGATTAATGTGTTAGGAATCGTTGCACCTGCCATGGGTATTTACGTCTATGTGCTTTTCTTGACCAAGATGACGTCTTGGTTTACTCGTGACAGCTTGGAAGGTGGGTATGTCGTCTGGGCTATCATGGTGTTGGAGTCGATCGTCGGGCTATCATGGTGTTGGAGTCGATCGTCTGGGCTATCATGGTGTTGGAGTCGATCGTCTGGGCTATCATGGTGTTGGAGTCGGTCGTCTGGGCTATCATGGTGTTGGAGTCGATCGTCTGGGCTATCATGGTGTTGGAGTCGATCGTCTGGGCTACATGGTGTTGGAGTCGTCGTCTGGGCTATCATGGTGTTGGAGTCGATCGTCTGGGCTATCATGGTGTTGGAGTCGATCGTCTGGGCTATCATGGTGTTGGAGTCGGTCGTCTGGGCTATCATGGTGTTGGAGTCGGTCGTCTGGGCTATCATGGTGTTGGAGTCGATCGTCTGGGCTATCATGGTGTTGGAGTCGATCGTCTGGGCTATCATGGTGTTGGAGTCGATCGTCTGGGCTATCATGGTGTTGGAGTCGATCGTCTGGGCTATCATGGTGTTGGAGTCGATCGTCTGGGCTATCATGGTGTGGAGTCGTCGTCTGGCTATCATGGTGTTGGAGTCGATCGTCTGGGCTATCATGGTGTTGGAGTCGATCGTCTGGGCTATCATGGTGTTGGAGTCGATCGTCTGGGCTATCATGGTGTTGGAGTCGATCGTCTGGGCTATCATGGTGTTTGGAGTCGATCGTCTGTGGCTATCATGGTGTTGGAGTCGATCGTTCTGGGCTATCATGGTGTTGGAATCGACGATTCTTTCTTTTGGAACTCGTCATCACTTGGGGCTAAAGTCAATGAGTGTATGATCGTCTGAGCTATCATGGTGTTGGAATCGACGAATCTCTCTTTGTCTTACTTACTCGTCATCACCTTTGGGATAGAAGCAACTCTTTCATCACTATGCAGTGACTTTGCATTTCTAGATTTTATGAAGCTTTTGATCAGTTACATGGATACTACTCATGGCAGCATTAGAGAGTTGCAGACGGATAAAAAACAGACAATATCAATAAAAGCATGTACGACGTTGTCAGAGATGGCATTGGATATCGGATAGCAGATTGTTATCCCTTGTAAGCGGGCAGGTTCATTGTTCTTGCATTTTTGTGAGTCCAACCTGTAACGCTGAAATTCAGCTAAATACTCTCAGAGCGGACATGGCGGAAATTCTTTGTTTTTCTAACGATGTAATCGTATCGCTTTTTTGTCACTGCCTTCAACACCCACTGAAAATTTTGAAAAATAGTGTTAGTGGACTTGGTCTTTATGCCAGACTTGTCAGCTCTCACTTTGTTTATGTTTAGATTTAAATATGATAAATTACATCAAAAGAGAAATAGTTACATTATGATACAAAGATGGAACTGATGATATGAGTGTGTATGTGTGTGCCTTCCATTAAAATAATCTTAGTGAGTCATGTATTGGTTTGCATGGCCTCTTTTGTTTCGATAATAGTACGTTATTCGGTTTTTAAAAACTGAACTTTCTTGTGAAGTAAGGGTGATATTCTGCAGGAATGCTCGGACAATAAACGTTTTGAGCGTAGCTCTTCTATATCACTGTTACTGGCTGATGTCCAGTATACTACATTTGAACCTCTGGAGTCTGTTGATTTTGTGGACCAGTTAGATAATACGAAACGAAACAGCGTGTACAGCGAGTGGTTTGCGCAACATTCACGCGAAAGTCAACAGATGGAAGTGCAGTTGGCTGCATGCTCACATATTACATGTTACGAAGCGCACTTATCATAAAACTGCATCCCCAAAGCGACTTAATCTTCCATGGAAGGAAGCTTTATGGAGCATTAGCATGTGCGCAGAAGAGCGTGCGCTTTTGAGCGAACCCACATAGGTAAACGAAACGCGCCCGCATTACCTAACTTCATCTCAACGACCCCTAGCCCTTCTACGTAGCGTGGCTGTAATGTCAGAGACTCCATGGAGCGAGAAAAAGGGGTGAGCGAGGGAGACATAGATTGGATGGCCTTGATTTAAGATGCCAAG
>CM065714.1:134477525-134480025 GCA_033310375.1 Conus canariensis | reverse complement strand
AATAATGTGAAGGATTGTGGCTGCGAGCCGATTCTCTTGTGTGAACATGCTGGAACTGTGAACCGCTAAAAATTGATAGGTTTTTTTTTGGTTTTTTTTTCCCTCTGAGAGATGTGTATTACTACTGGTTATTGTGTGGAGACATTTCCTTGTGAGATTGGCCATTTCCTAGATTATTTAGTATGTTCTAAGGGGGCCCATGGAGTCCGTGTTGGATCGCTTAGATTGGTTTATTTCTCCGAGAATTGGGTGTGATTCATAATTTCATATGTAATAGCGTGGATGGGCTCAGGGAGAATATTGTTTTACCGCTGTTGTAAGGGTTGGCAGGAAATGGATCTGATAACCCCAAAGTGAGTAATGGGTTGGGGGATGTATTCGAAATTTAAGGGGTCACTCTCATGCCCGAGTGGGAAGTAGGCAAGGGAGATGGAGAGTTAAAGCTTTACCAAGTAGCCTATGTGCCTTGATGACTCGGGTAGTAGCAACACTACAGTAGTGGCCTACAGTTGTGTCAGCAGGTATCCTGTTCCGTCCTGAGGCTGGGCCCAGACCACCTCAGTCTACTGCCGCGTGCCGGCAGGTGAGCGGCGCTTTCCAGTACCTGTTGTTTTCCCGGGAGAGGGAGACCACCCAGGCCGTCTGCCTTCTGTGGGGCAGCTCTCCTCCGGCTGCCGGTACTCTTCCGGGAGTTCTCCGGCACTGGTTCCTCGTCCCTGTTCAGGCGTCCTGTGAGAGGGCGCTGCACCAGGCCTTTCTCACCCTTGGTGTCCGGCGGGGCCTTCAGAGGAGGAGGCGTCCTACGAGCCCCGGACCCGTCGAGAGGGCGTCTGTTGTGTACGTTGGGTGTCGTGCCATCGCAGGGAGGAGTCAGACCGCGGGAGGCCACGGTCAGCGCCGGGGTGCAGAGTCTTCGGGGAGGGTGTCGGCCCGCGGAGGAGCCACGGACAGTGCCGGGGTGCAGAGTCTTCCGGGGAGGTGTCAGCCTGTGAGGGGCCACGTACAGCGCCGAGGACTGGAGCTTTCCGGGCCGGGATGGGTTGTCCCATGTTTGTGGTAGAAGGGGTGTAGCGTTAGGGTAGGGCTAGGGGTGTTAGCTACTGCCTCCTTTTAGGACGTAGTGGCCGGCACAGTGTAGGGTACTTGTCGTTGCCTCCCTTAGGGACGCAGCGATCAGTTTGGTAGTGGTCCCGGGTTTAAAAGGGAAGGGTGAGTCCTGGGGAGAGGTGTGGGTGGTAGCGGTCGTTAAGAGATTAGAGTCCCTTTGTGAATCCTTGTCCCTAGTAGTTAGTCACCACGTGTGCGGGCTGTCGCTGTGTCCCCAGGTCACAGTGATATACCGCAACTGGTGTTTCAGGTTAGGTTAGGGTCTTCCAGGTCATTACAGTAGAGTAGGGTGAGTCAGCGGGAATCGGGATACTTGTGTGCAGTTGTGGATGTGCGTGAGTGGTGGCGCCATGGAGTGTGTGTGAAATAAAGAAGCGTGCGTGATTGTAAAACTGTATTAGTGTGCTGTGTTGTCTGACCTAGTGTGTGATAGGCGTGGGTAAGGGTGGTAGGGCCGTCCGGCTTAGCGACCGTGACACTTTGGTGGAGATGCGGGGTAGTTAGGTGGTTCTGGGTAGGTGATAGGTAGCTAGAAGGGAGGTAGGGGGTGTGTGTCCGGTGTGTACGTTGTGTGAAATGTAAGTGGGTGGTTGGTGGGAGCGTACCAGTACCCTGGGAGGTGGTACGTAGTGTCCCTGTTCACTTCAGGCAGGTTTCCATTGGCATTGGGCAGGGCACTTGTGTTGGTGTGAATGGGTTGGCGCTACCGTGTGAGGTATGGATGGTCAATAAACATTGAGTGGTTGTTGGAAGTGTGAGTGATTACACAGTACAGTGTAGGTGAGGTGCCGGAGGGTACCAGGTGTATTTTGTGTCCCTTACATGTGGTATACCCCAGTGAGTAGGTAGAGTGGTACCCGGCCCGTGACTGTGCACACTGTGTGCTCGGATATCCTGTGGGGATTAAGGGCAGTGTAAGCCCAGGTGACTGTGTGTGGGAAGCACGAGGGTGCGCAGTGTTGTGGCATAGGGTATGCTGTGAGTGCACCTGGACTTGAGGGGTGCAAGTGCACGGTGATCGTGTGGGTGCGGCCTACCAGACAGTGAGGCCTGTGACTGTGGGTAACTGGTGCGCATGCACAGTGGACAGTGGACACACGGTGTCACGTGGTTCAGTCCGTGACCAGACAGTGCATTGGTAGTATTGTATGGGTTGGAGCCCATGTGGGTATATGTATGAGGTACACAAGTGTGGGTGGAGTTATGCTGTGTGCGTGACACATTGAGAGTATTGTGTACTTGTGCTGAGTTGCTTCAGGGGCTAGTGCGTAGTCAGGAACCTCCAGTTGCGCTCAGATCGCATACTGTCCGTTGCTAGTTCTGTGGTGGTAGGGGTACCCTATGTCTAAACACACCCGAGCCCATCCGCAGTACGACCCCGATAGTGTCATGG
>CM065714.1:134468089-134477425 GCA_033310375.1 Conus canariensis | reverse complement strand
CTCGCGCGTATGTGAGGTTGGGGTTTAGTTAGCTACAGTTAGGTTAAGTTCCTCAGGGTTAGGTAGAAAGATTAGGCTAGGTAGAAGCCTGGGGAAATAGGACATACAATATTCTTTCATTCCAGTCTTCACTTATTGAAGGAATGGAATGGAAGCGGGAGGTTGGTTTCATTCCCGATTGTTACCCTTTTGTTACTTTGGTTCTATGCCAGAGAAGGCGGGGCAGGATATCGGCTGTTGTTGTGTTGTTAAGTCTGTGAGTTGTTGTGGTAAATTGTCGTGTTGTTGCACGAGCAATAACTAGTCCGTTGGTCAGGCGTGTCAGCTCTGCGGAGGGATACACTGCTCTGACCAATCGTTGTTTTGTGTGGTGAGTAGAGTTCGCTTGATTCCGACCAGGGCGGAATGTGTTGGGGTAGCTTCACTTCGGTCCCTGGTGTTCGTCGGAGTGGACGTACTCCTTGTAGGTGCGGCGGCAGCGCCGGTAGTTTTGAAGAGTGACTTCGAGTCATAGTTAGTGCCAGGTCCTCGTCGGGGTTGGGTGCCCTTGGCCTGTGCTGAGTCGGTGTCGTCCTTGTTGCAGGCACTGTCAGCCAGTTGCAGAACTGGTGTGGTTGATCGTCTGTATGTCCAGGTTGGTGATCTGTTAGGTTCGTTGTGTTGTAGTTCGTCGTGTTGTCTTGTATTATGGCGAGTTGTACTGTAGTTGTCTCATGTTGGGATTAGTTGTATGGTGTTCGTTGCGTATACTGGTTGTCTGGTATGATGTCGTCTTGGTTCCGTGATTGAAATTTGTCAGCCGGTTTGAGTTGTCACCTTTTTCCTGTATATTTTTGTAAGTAATGTACATAGTGGTTCCTGAGTTCGATTTTCTCAGGACAGTTTGGCTAGACAATGTGGGTTCAATATAATGACCGTTGATGGACGGTGATGTAGATATTGGTTGTGGCTAGTTCATGTTAATGTCAGTGGGTTCAATGAGAAGGTATTACGAGGTTGCTTTTTGTTGAAGATCATAATATGAGTCAGGTGCAGATGTGTCTGCGTGAATCATAAAGGGATTGTGCTCAATTTCAGTCGTAAATAGTAATAGTTCGTTGAAATTGATTTACGATTTCGGTGTTGACCTGCACAGCATTGGAATCGGTTAACTGTACAGTAGGGCCAAGGCTGATTTGTGGTTTATACTGGAGTACGGTCGTGACTATTCAACTTATATTGGTGTCTTCTCACTTTCGTTACGAGTCGTGGTTCTCGACGCGGGTGTCGTGCGCGTGCAGACTGTATCTGTGGCGTACGCATTTGGTACAGGACAGTGAGTCCATATGGTTAGAAGTTTTTTTTTAAAGCAAATGAGTTGTCACACATGCAGGGATGTATGTGTTTGTGACAGAATAGGGTTGGAGAAAGATGTCTTAGGTTGTGGGGAGACAGTCCCATTATGAATTTTAGTAGTCGAAAGAAGGGAAAGGTAAAGTTTAAGACGAGTAGCTTAGCAGTCGATAGGATAAAAACGGATGATGTGCAGCAGGTAATATTGTATGAAGTGTGGTTGTGTTGGCATAACAAAGATTAACCACTGGGTTATCTGACAAGAGATGACATGAGAGTGAGGTGCTGGATGGAAATTTTGGCGAACAAATCATGTTGTTTTTGATATATGATTATAATTGACAGTGCAAAGAAGGGTAATAATGTGAAGGATTGTGGCTGCGAGCCGATTCTCTTGTGTGAACATGCTGGAACTGTGAACGCTAAAAATTGATAGGTTTTTTTTTGGTTTTTTTTTCCCTCTGAGAGATGTGTATTACTACTGGTTATTGTGTGGAGACATTTCCTTGTGAGATTGGCCATTTCCTAGATTATTTAGTATGTTCTAAGGGGGCCCATGGAGTCCGTGTTGGATCGCTTAGATTGGTTTATTTCTCCGAGAATTGGGTGTGATTCATAATTTCATATGTAATAGCGTGGATGGGCTCAGGGAGAATATTGTTTTACCGCTGTTGTAAGGGTTGGCAGGAAATGGATCTGATAACCCCAAAGTGAGTAATGGGTTGGGGGATGTATTCGAAATTTAAGGGGTCACTCTCATGCCCGAGTGGGAAGTAGGCAAGGGAGATGGAGAGTTAAAGCTTTACCAAGTAGCCTATGTGCCTTGATGACTCGGGTAGTAGCAACACTACAGTAGTGGCCTACAGTTGTGTCAGCAGGTATCCTGTTCCGTCCTGAGGCTGGGCCCAGACCACCTCAGTCTACTGCCGCGTGCCGGCAGGTGAGCGGCGCTTTCCAGTACCTGTTGTTTTCCCGGGAGAGGGAGACCACCCAGGCCGTCTGCCTTCTGTGGGGCAGCTCTCCTCCGGCTGCCGGTACTCTTCCGGGAGTTCTCCGGCACTGGTTCCTCGTCCCTGTTCAGGCGTCCTGTGAGAGGGCGCTGCACCAGGCCTTTCTCACCCTTGGTGTCCGGCGGGGCCTTCAGAGGAGGAGGCGTCCTACGAGCCCCGGACCCGTCGAGAGGGCGTCTGTTGTGTACGTTGGGTGTCGTGCCCATCGCAGGGAGGAGTCAGACCGCGGGAGGCCACGGTCAGCGCCGGGGTGCAGAGTCTTCGGGGAGGGTGTCGGCCCGCGGAGGAGCCACGGACAGTGCCGGGGTGCAGAGTCTTCCGGGGAGGTGTCAGCCTGTGAGGGGCCACGTACAGCGCCGAGGACTGGAGCTTTCCGGGCCGGGATGGGTTGTCCCATGTTTGTGGTAGAAGGGGTGTAGCGTTAGGGTAGGGCTAGGGGTGTTAGCTACTGCCTCCTTTTAGGACGTAGTGGCCGGCACAGTGTAGGGTACTTGTCGTTGCCTCCCTTAGGGACGCAGCGATCAGTTTGGTAGTGGTCCCGGGTTAAAAGGGAAGGGTGAGTCCTGGGGAGAGGTGTGGGTGGTAGCGGTCGTTAAGAGATTAGAGTCCCTTTGTGAATCCTTGTCCCTAGTAGTTAGTCACCACGTGTGCGGGCTGTCGCTGTGTCCCCAGGTCACAGTGATATACCGCAACTGGTGTTTCAGGTTAGGTTAGGGTCTTCCAGGTCATTACAGTAGAGTAGGGTGAGTCAGCGGGAATCGGGATACTTGTGTGCAGTTGTGGATGTGCGGGAGTGGTGGCGCCATGGAGTGTGTGTGAAATAAAGAAGCGTGCGTGATTGTAAAACTGTATTAGTGTGCTGTGTTGTCTGACCTAGTGTGTGATAGGCGTGGGTAAGGGTGGTAGGGCCGTCCGGCTTAGCGACCGTGACAAGTATAGACGGTAGTATATCTCCATTTGATGCCAAGGGAGCACCGACACAATCAGCCGTGTGGTACTGATGAGTCTGAATGAGCGGACGAAAGGCCTCTGTGCAGGCGACATGATGGGTTCTGTTTTCAGGGTAGATTACGATGGTCCCATAAGCTGCTTGTGAAGAATTGTATCTGCATAATCTAACGTTCAATTCTTTCATTCCCGTTTTCTTTCTCTTATAAATCCCCCCCCCCCCCCCCCGCTTTTTCTCCTTTCCTTTTAACTCCCAGGTCATTTTTGTAATGATGGAGGAATTGTTAGCCGCCATTTGTTTTCTCCCAGTACTATGTATAAAACACATAAGTACTGGGGGGGGGGGGGGGGGACAAGTGCAGGTAACGTACCTTCTTACCTTCTGGTATCAAAACAATCACTTTGGAGGGATTGTTTTAAGGAGGTGTTGATGGCGGGAGTTTAAAGAACGAAAATGGAAATGCAAAAGAGAGCGTCCGAATACGACTATAAAATCCTCCAGTACCACCATACAGGGACCATTATAGTCCGTCTAGGAAACGTGACCATTTGTATTGTCTGCCCAGAGGCGCTTTTCGTCCGCTGATTCGGAATCATCAGTGTGTGTGTGTGTGTGTGTGTGTGTGTGTGTGTGTGTGTGTGTGTGTGTGTGTGTGAGAGAGAGAGAGAGAGAGAGAGAGAGAGAGAGAGAGCGTGTTGTGTATATCAGTGAGCGCGCACGCATGTGCGTCTTGTGGTGTGTGTGGAGTCGAGGGGGCGTGTGTGTGTGTGTGTGTGTGTGTGTGTGTGTGTGTGTGTGTGTGTGTGTGTGTGTGTGCGCGCGCGCGCGCGCGCGCGCGCGCGCGCCCGTGCGTGGTTTTCTTTTTAGTTTCTTTACCTTTCCTTCCCGCTGTCTCTTTCCCTTTCTACCGTCGTTTCTTCCTACTTTTTTTTTTCCGTGGTGGTGTTGTGGGAAGAACAACGTCAACATTGTAACGACATGTTTCGCTAGCTAAAAGAGTCCTTAAAAGCCAGCAGATGGTCCGGGCAGGAGTGACAAGTAAAGGTTCATCTCTTTCTTTCCCACTCCGCTCTGACCAGTTCATTGGGTTTAGAGACCAGTCCATCGGCGAGACAAGTCCGGATGTGCTTGCCGAGGCTGCAGCCGGAGAGTAGAGTACGATCCATTAATTCACCCATCCTGAAGTCAGAGACAGCGAGCAGTGGCAGCGTCTCCACTAGCGGGTTGTGGTATGAGGACCTGATGTTGATTGATTCGCTGACTGTAGACTGCTGGTGTTATGCTGTGGCAGGACGTGGTGGGTGTAGACTGCTGGTGTTATGCTGTGGCAGGACGTGGTGGGTGTAGACTGCTGGTGTTATGCTGTGGCAGGACGTGGTGGGTGTAGACTGCTGGTGTTATGCTGTGGCAGGACGTGGTGGGTGTAGACTGCTGGTGTTATGCTGTGGCAGGACGTGGTGGGTGTAGACTGCTGGTGTTATGCTGTGGCAGGACGTGGTGGGTGTAGACTGCTGGTGTTATGCTGTGGCAGGACGTGGTGGGTGTAGACTGCTGGTGTTATGCTGTGGCAGGACGTGGTGGGTGTAGACTGCTGGTGTTATGCTGTGGCAGGACGTGGTGGGTGTAGACTGCTGGTGTTATGCTGTGGCAGGACGTGGTGGGTGTAGACTGCTGGTGTTATGCTGTGGCAGGACGTGGTGGGTGTAGACTGCTGGTGTTATGCTGTGGCAGGACATGGTAGGTGTGTTCGGGGGAGCTGGGATGAGCGGTGTGAGAGTAATGGAAGTTAAAGAGGCACGGAAGATACGACGGCCAAAGAAAAGAAAGATTGGTGATCAGTGAATTAGATGACTGACCTCTGACTGTGCATATCATCTACTGTGTAGGCTGGGTATATTGTTGTTGATGTTGTTGTTGTCGTCGTCGTGCCCTGGCTAAAAGACTCCAGGGATCATCCGAAGAGTCGAAGTACTTGAACACTATGGTACAAATGCATCAGCTGGGGATGAGAACATTACGTGTGTGACCGTTTTTGATGACCCCGCCACGTGGGCAGCCGCACTCCGACTTCGGGGGATTTGGGAGACTGATAATGTTATGCTAGGAGCTTGTCACGGCTGAAGACAGTCCCCGCATAACTATGCAGAGCATAACAACATTTTGATGTTGCCTTGGTGTTCTAGCCTACGTCGCTGGGTATATTGAGGACAATCACCCAGCCAAAATGATAACGTTTTTTTTTTTGTTGTTTTTGTTTTTTTGTTTGTTACTTGGCAGTTGGAATTTTTTCTTTCATCCTTCTTTTCCTTGGAAATGGACGTCAGATATATTCTGTCGTCATGAATAAGATGATTATATTTTTTTCAGTTCCTCGAATTTGAGGCCAGATGCACACCGGTTAACGGAATTGCAGTTAGATACAGGCTGTTGTAATAGAAAAAAAATTCCGATTTTTTTTGTTCTTTTGATTTCTGGATGCTGAATTACTGAAATTGGGAGCAAGCAGCATGCTTCTATCAAAGACAAGATGACTTTTCGGTTTGTTTCTCAATATACATGCTGTCTTCAAAGGCAAGATGATGGCTGTTTCAGTTTGTTTCCTCTAGCTACATGCTGTCTTCGTAGGAAGATGACGGCTTTTTTTAGTTAGTGCCTGCCAGCTAAGTGTTGTTAACGTTTGTAGAGAAGATGACGTTGTTTTTCAGTTAGTTCCAGCAAACTATATGATGTCATCATCTATGGACAAGACGATGGCTTTTCCAGTCAGTTCCTGCAAGGTACAGGATGCCATCAGTCAAAGACATGATGATGGCTTTTCCAGGTAGTGCTTGCTATTTGGAGGCTGGCATCATCTACAGAGAAGATGGCGGCTTTTTCTGTTAGTTCCTGATGAGTACATTCTGTCATCGTAGACAAGATGATGGCTTGTTCAGTTAGTGCCCGATAATTACATGTTGTTATCGTAGACAAGACAGTGGCTTTTGCAGTTAGTTTTTTTTTTAGCTGCATGCTATCCTCGAAGACAAAATGACGGATTTTTCAACTAGTTCCTGATAAATTTTTAGATGTAATTAATAGCAAACCGCCCAGAAAACGTAGACAAACGAATCACAAGACAAAACACGACGCGTTTCGACCTCTTAGGTCTTCTTCAGGCAAGATATAAAACATTCAACGCCCATCTTGCGCTGAAGTGAATGAAGATAAGTGATTGCTCGTTCATTTTTGTTACCTGAGTGTTTTGTATCTTGCCTGAAGAAGACCTAAGAGGTCGAAACGCGTTGTGTTTTGTCTTGTGATTCGTTTGACTACGTTTTCTTGGCGGTTCGCTGTTAATTACGTTTAAAATTTGTTTAGATTTCCGCCTGCAGTCGCCTCACTTTGCAACTAGTTCCTGATAACTACACAATGACTGTCATCGTAGACCAGATGATGGCTTTTCCAGTTAGTTCCTGATAACTACACAATGACTGTCATCATAGACAAGATGATGGCTTTTCCAGTTAGTTCCTGGTAACTACACAATGACTGTCATCGTAGACCAGATGATGGCTTTTCCAGTTAGTTCCTGATAACTACACAGTGACTGTAATGATGGCTTTTCCAGTTAGTTCCTGATAGTTACACAATGACTGTCATCGTAGACCAGATGATGGCTTTTCCAGTTAGTTCCTGATAACTACACAATGACTGTCATCGTAGACCAGATGATGGCTTATCCAGTTAGTTCCTGATAACTACACAATGACTGAAATGGGGTTATTCACCGCCAAGGGCACAGACAAACAAAGCACAGGACAAGTCACAATGCATTTCGACTACTTGGGTCTTCTTCAAGCAAAAACAACGTTTAGGACAGTGAAAACGAAGAACGAGAAACCCCTGTCGTTTCCGTCCGGCGGCCATTTTGGTCGTGCGGCGAATATGAGAAGATAAGTGCTTTCTCGTTCTTCGTTTTCACTCTCCGAAACATCATTTGTTTTTGCCTGAAGAAGACCCAAGAGGTCGAAATGCATTGTGTCTTGTTCTGTACTTTGTTTGTCTATGTCCTTGGCGGTGAATGACCCCCTCTCTTTCTAAATGTTGCTTTATTTTCCGCCCTCAGTCACTCCGTTTTGAAACTACACAATGACTGTCATCATAGAGCAGACGATGGCTTTTCCAGTTAGTTCCTGATAACTACACAATGACTGTCATCGTAGACAGATGATGGCTTTTCCAGTTAGTTCCTGATAACTACACAATGACTGTCATCGTAGACCAGATGATGGCTTTTCCAGTTAGTTCCTGATAACTACACAATGACTGTCATCGTAGACAAGATGATGGCTTTTCCAGTTAGTTCCTGATAACTGCACAATGATTGTCATCGTAGACCAGATGACGGCTTTTCCAGTTAGTTCCTGATAACTACACAATGACTGTCATCGTAGACCAGATGATGGCTTTTCAGTTAGTTCCTGATAACTACACAATGACTGTCATCGTAGACGAGACGATGGCTTTTCCAGTTAGTTCCTGATAACTACACAATGACTGAAATGGGGTTATTCACCGCCAAGGGCACAGACAAACAAAGCACAGGACAAGTCACAATGCATTTCGACTACTTGGGTCTTCTTCAAGCAAAAACAAATAACGTTTAGGACATTGAAAACGAAGAACGAGAAACCCCTGTCGTTTCCGTCCGGCGGCCATTTTGGTCGTGCGGCGAATATGAGAAGATAAGTGCTTTCTCGTTCTTCATTTTCACTCTCCGAAACATCATTTGTTTTTGCCTGAAGAAGACCCAAGAGGTCGAAATGCATTGTGTCTTGTTCTGTACTTTGTTTGTCTATGTCCTTGGCGGTGAATAACCCCCTCTCTTTCTAAATTTTGCTTCATTTTCCGCCCTCAGTCACTCCGTTTTGAAACTACACAATGACTGTCATCATAGAGCAGACGATGGCTTTTCCAGTTAGTTCCTGATAACTACACAATGACTGTCATCGTAGACGAGATGACGGCTTTTCCAGTTAGTTCCTGACTAAATGATTTACTACAATGACCGTTATCCCGATAACTACACAATGACCGTCATCGTAGACCAATGATGGCTTTTCCAGTAGTTAAGTTCAGACTGTTAACAATGACCACAATGACCGTCATCGTAGACCAGATGATGGCTTTTCCAGTTAGTTCCTGACAGCTACTCAATGACATGTCATCGTAAGACCAAGATGATGGCTTTTCCAGTTAGTTCCTGATAACTACACAATGACTGTCATCGTAGACCAGATGATGGCTTTTCAGTTGGTTCCTGCAGACTACCTGCTATCATCACCCTAGAAAAGATGGTGTTTTTCTGTAAGGTCCAGCGAACTACATTGAACCATCATCTGTCGGCTTTTACAACTTGTTCCTGCTTGCTCCGTGCTATCATCGTACACAAGATGACGGCTTCTATAGTTGCTTCCTGGAATCTGAAGGTCATGGATAATATTACCATCATAGACACGATGACAGCAGTTTCCGGTTATTGCCTTGGAATTGATGTTAGCTGTTTGCTGCTAGTGAAAGGCACAACTACATGGAAAAACAAATCACTGGTTACTGTTTTATGATATTTTGTTTATTTATTTGTTTGCTTAAAATCTCTCCCCGTCCTCATTTTCAGCGAAAACAACAACAGCAGTAACAGTAGTAGTAAGATTATTGTTATGATAAACATCATTTCTATAACTCTATTTCTATAACTTTTAATGTGATACGATTGTAACAACTACTGCTTTCGTTGCTGTTTCTGCTGTTCCATCTCTTTTTCCCTTTTACTACGGGGGAAAAAAGTCGTCAGCAGTTACATAATCACCGCCATAACATCTTTACTCTAATCACATCAAAAGTGATGGTCGTAGTGATGATGTCATCCACAATATGTTTATTTCACATTGAGTTGCATACAAGATCCATTGACTGTGACATAATCCCACAATACTTCATATAAGAGAGAGAGAGAGAGAGAGAGAGAGGGGGGTAGAAGGAGAGGAAGAGAAAGAGAAGAGTGGA